>BMAU01000115.1:0-340000 GCA_019973935.1 Trichonephila clavipes | reverse complement strand
TTCCTTTTGAATGTTTTTTTCTTTTATAATGAGTGTAAATAATGAATTTTCTAGTAATTTTCCAAATACAATTTATTAGTTTGAATTTTAAGGAAGCATGCATTGTTTCATGTATTAAATAATTAATACGATCTTAGTTTTTAATAATACATCGCAACTGATAGTTTTCTTTTAGAGAAATAATTTATTGAAAACCTTAAAGTATAGGAAAATGCTGCCCTGTTTTTATTAAATAGTATTATTATCTTTTAAATCTTTTTATACAAGGAATGTAAACAAATTTTTAGGCTTTCCCTCCATAGTTCTTTTTTCACATTTACATATATTTAATCGAAAAATCAAACATCCAGATAAAAGCAGTCGTTTCATAGCTAACGGTAGACATTTTTTGATTCATTATTTATCGAAAATTGATATAGATTAATAATTTTTTTTTGAAGAATTAATGTTATATTACGTTTTATTCTTTATTACTAAATTATTTATTTAATAATAAATTTGTACATTTGTCTGTTTTCTTGAGAACAAAACTGGATTAGTTTGTAAATTTTTAATCGAAAATAGAAATTTGAAAAAAAAAAAAAGATCCTATCCCTCTATGAAAAAAGACGGTTTTATACTTGAAAAAAAAACCCCATACAACGCTGCGCTGAACGGAGGCAAAGGAAACCTGTCTGTGACAAAGAGAAGTGAAAGAAATTTCTGAAAAGGGGATTTAAATGACATAAATATAGAAATCACACATACACGTGTCCAGAGAGAAAGGGAAAATTTCCATAGGGATAAAAATGTACCCACGGGAAAAAGCCCTTGCAACGCCGAGCTGAGTGGCGAGAAAACAGACCCACCCGACAGGACAAAGATGTAGAAGAAACTTCAAAATAGAGTATTTTAATGACATTAATATATAGAAATCCCACACACTCTAGGAAGTGCTGACACTGAAAGGGAAGGGGAATCATTCAAGGCATAAAAATGTACACTTGAAGAAGCCCGTGCAACGCCGGCCATCCAGCTAGTTATATGTAATAATCATATAATATTCCTTATTTATAATAATTTTTTTATTGAATTTATTTATAAATATTATTACATATGTTATTTATAATTATTTTGTTATTTATTTACAATTATTATTTTGTTATTCATTTTTAATTATTATTAGGTTTATTTATAATTATTACGTTATATGAGTATTATGTCTAATTTTTATATTGCAATACGATGCGATTATTCTTTTTTATAATTACTATTAAACTGTATTATATGATGGTTACTATATGTAATAATTATTAAATCGTACTACATGTGTGACGAATCTTTACGGCACTTTTCCACTAATACTCTTAGGCGTCTTTGGGGATTGTAAATTCGCGTATATTTCCAATCAACTAGCTCTAAAAGAAGAAAATGGGATATGCAAATCAAATAAGGTATTTAAGTATAGCGTTGTAAGGTAGCTTTTAGAAGGCAATTCAGCCAGGAGCAGTAGTGACGAGGTTAGGAAGATTCAAGAGGAGTACGAGATTAGAGTATTGCTGTTATTATTCAGCGAAGTAGCCTTAGAAAGATTAATCTACCTGGAGAGAACGACAATACAGCCAGGTGATATATTCTAACTTAGTCTATCTGACCACAAGCGTTAATAGATAATGAAGTTAGTTAAACTTTAATGAATGTTAATCAATTTGCGTGTATTTCTCTGACCTCCTATTCCGGTAAACCCGTTCGATATTGAGCTTAGCACTTAATTAATTTCATATTTCGTAATTTAATAGTAAATGTAAATCCCTTTGACGTAGACATATAGTTGAATATTTGTAATTAGAAGGTTGAATTTGAACTAAGTGAATAAATATAATTTGTTATTCTGAAAATGACGTCTGGTAATTCTTAACCTCCAGGGTGGAACCCAGGGGGGGGGGTTCTCACATATGAATATATATAATTACTGTTTAATTATATTAACAGATTATTATATACTGTATAATATTAATAGTACGTGTAACTTTTTATTATATTATATTGTTATTCATTGATTAATCTTGGTTACTTTCCAATCTCTTCCTATATTTTTCTTTAGAAATTTATTTCAATGTATTTTTCAAAACAATTTTTTAAAATTATCTTCCTGGCGATTTGATACCGCTAGGCTGCCATCTTAGATTCCATTCCAGCGACAAGTGCTGCTTGGCGCCTTGCCCCTTGATATCAAACTAGCACCATTTAGAAATTAGACATGGACAGATATGACGTTCTAGAACTGCTTGATTCCTACAATCAGGAGCTGATAATTGATGAGCTTATTGAACTGCGTGAGCAAGAGATTTGTGGCGGTGTGATACCTATATGAACTAGTACCAACATCACGCGAAGACTGTCGTCTTGGCGTGATCGGTAACGTACTCTCATTCGTCCGGAACGGAAGGTACCCAGAACGAACCTCCCTTCCTTCATTGGTGACCCTAGCCGTGACATGAACCGCACCCTTCTCGCGCCGCAATCGTGGCGCCATCTATCCACCGAAAAAGCAACCAAACCGTCAAACATTGACGCAAATAAGCCGTTACTTCTCAAAGCCGTCTCACACAAGTGACGCAACTGCTTACATGTTCGCCACGAATATGGTATCGTGTGTTCGCCTATTCTCCGAAACACTTGCAGGGGAGTATGCGGCGGTGTGATATCTATATGAACTAGTACCAACGTCAGGCGAAGACGATCGTTTTGGCGTGATCGGTTAAGTACACGCATTTTGTTCGGAACGGAAGGTACCCAGAAGGAACCTTCCCTCCGACACATTGAAGAACTTGAGTCTTTAGACCTAGTTCAAACAGAAGATCGGCTTCGCATTAATTGTAAAAAAAAAAAATTCCGAATTTTAGAAAGTATCGACTTCAATGATGAGCTTATTTTTCAACAAAACAAGGGGAAAAACTTATTATCAAGCTACGAGGAAATTTTGTGGGAGAAAAAAAATCTCTGAGCTCGAAGACTACTTTGATTTCACGAAATCTTCTATACCAAAATAAATTTTGGTTTGTGATTTTGTATTTGCGTTATCTAAGATTTTATCAGACACTTTTTTTTCCAAATTATTATTTTAATTCGTCTGAGGCCCCAAACAAAAACAATCCGTATGTATTAATACGAGAAATTATACCCGCCTTTTGCGAATTCGAACTACGCAGTTATCACTCAAGTCGCACTTATAGCCAAATTTCGAGGTATTACTGTATAACTCTTCTTTTCTAGTAATATTATTGTAAAATATTTTTGGGAAGTATGTTTCCCACCGCCCTCTGGGAGCGATTCAAAGGTAGGACATCTTATGTTTTGCACTTCTTTTTATAACGTATTATATGATATCTATAAAATATACAGTACAGTCCCGCTAATCCGAACACGGCTAATCGAACATCCGGTTAATCCGAACGGCTCCACGGAAAATTTTTTATAATTTTAAGGACGAAAATCGGTGAATATTTCAATATAAAACAGTGTAAACCTTAATTCAAAACAGTTCTTTATTTAATATTCACGCACTGTACATCAAGTTATGGTACAAATTTTAAAATGGAATAAACTACAGAACAGAACACTAATGTTTAGTATGAAAAATTGTACAACAGAAGATTAAATATAAAATATGTACAGTATTTTTTTCTGACGCAACGAAGACAGTCTTTTCGATGATGCGTAATTTCGCCAGCGCCTCATAAATAACACATCATCTGGTGTAGTGTCGGGCTGTTGCTCCAAGTAGCGCAGGGCAAGGGCAGCTGCGCCGTCTGCATGTGGCACCACTTCCTTCTTATCGCATTGCGTCTCGTCGTCACTCCCCTCCTCCTCCATTGGCTCTTGAGTCACTGCCGCAGCTATGTCGTCATCAGTCAGAAATTCGGCTGTTTCCCCGTCTTCTTCCATAAATTCATTGATGTCTCCAACAGATGCTTTGCAAAACATTAAACTCTGTAGCCAATTTTGTCACACCTTCACCTTTATCTAAACGCTTTAGAACCTCTAGTTTGTCTTTAAGAATAAGTGTTGAGTGTTTACGCTTACTCGCCATAACAATCTGTTTACGTACACTGTATCACAGATAAATGTCCAAAACACACACAACAAACTGTTTTCACTGTAGAATATCACACTGTAACATTGTTATTAACACAGAGACAAAAGCGGACGAGTATAGAACGAGCGCGGAACGACTGACGGCCAACAGTACGGACACACGCAGTCACACTGACACAATAAGTTAGGAGTGGTGGAGGGAGAACACACGCGTCGTGGAGTGGGAGTACAGTCCACGCGGCAAAAAAGCGGGCGCGTACGCTCACATTACCACAAAATACATAGACACAATAGACCCGTACTCCCGGTTCAAATAGTGATTTCGCTGTTACTCCGGCTAATCTGAATAATCACGTAATCCGAACAGGGATCGGTCCGATATTGTTCGGATTATCGGGACTGTACTGTACTTTGTAAATACTATAATGCACAAAAAGAATTAAGATATTTTGTATTAAAAAATTAAGAATTTATAGATATTACTTTCTATATGAAGTTTTTGAATTGAATAAATTCAAGCGTCCATATTTGGTGACTGCAGCCACTAATGGATGGTGCCACCAATGAATTCCTCCTACACTTGTGGATTTGCCATGTGCGCAAAGGCTAAGCTGCCAAAATGCAGCCCATTAAAAAAGTGAAGTTTTTGAAAACAGGGCTCGACACATAGTGGAACATTGCAAGGTGTACAATCAAGTGGCGCACACAGGGAGGGGCGTCCTGGAGGTCCGGACCCCCCAAGCCCTTGGTATTTCTTCCGATTGATTATAATTCTAAGTATATAGCACGTAAAATTTAATTAAGTATTTGTTATTAATGATTAATTTTATTAACTAATGCTACTTATTTATTCATTAATTAGTTTTTTACTGTGTTTTGTACCCGAAAATCGACGAAATCCAAAGGAGCATGATACAAGAATGGAGAACTTTCGACCCCGGACCCCCCTCCCTTGAAAAATTCCTGTGTGTGCTACTGTGTACAATCGTATCTTATTCACTTTTCATGTGCTGTAGTCACTCCTAAATCACCTGGAGCAGTTTTCTTGCTGCTCAAGAAACTTACATGTCATTTACGACTTGAAAATCCGGAAAACAGTTGCCATGCTAGCCAAAATCATAAAAACTTAATTAGTCTTGAGTTGTCTTCAACTTATTTTTCAGAGAAGGAAGGCATTGTAAGAGTTGCCAGATCTATTAGGTAATATAGGATTCGATGCTACCACTTTTGAGAATACCGTTCATTTTCACATTTTTCTTGAAGCTGACCAAACTGATAAACACTTTCTATATAATCTCACTGTATCATAGATGGGAAAATAGCTTTATCGATATTGAAAAATAAGTGAAATTGGGGGAAAGATACCTTCCACAGCTTTATAATGGGTTAAATGAGTCCTTTTCAAAGTAATATTAAGATAAAAAGTGTAGCCCAATACCAAAGCAATTTTGGAAATCAGTTCTTTATTTTCACTAGAAATGCACAATTTTGAAATCCATTATTATTGCCGTATTAGAGCTAATATTAATGTGACGAAATAAAATGCAGGTATTGATTTAAATTTTTAATTTGTCTTATGTATAGAAAACCTTTTTTACTTGAGAGATTTTAATTAAAATTATGTGATAAAACACTTAAGTTGAGTGTCTAACAAATTTTGGAAGTAGCTTATTGTTTAAGCGATTCTGTGCAGTTCTAATACATATCATTAGATTGATCATTTGTATTAATGTCATTCTTTGAAGCAGCTTGGGGACTTTTGGTGACGAACCACACTTTAGCCGACATTCAACTGTCGAAATTTCTACATTCTTCAAAATTCTGCTTGAAAGAGTAAGTGACGTGATTGCACAGTAAAAACCATTCGTGTTGTTTGTTGTTTTTTATGCTTCCTGATCTCGACTGTGTCAGATCCAGGGCCACGAAGTTCATCATGGCAAGGGGCCAGATGAGCGCCTTTCGTTAAGCTGTAGCCTTGAGCACCATGTAGGTAACAGTACGATTTTTTTTAGCTCGGCTCCACCCCAATTTCGAAAAGGCCGCGGTTGCCCAGTGATCAAGGTATCTGATCATGACAGGCATGTCATGAGTTCGAGCCCAGTACCACTAAAGACCCGCCGTATAGAGCAGCGATGCACGTTAAATCTGTCGAGAGCTGAAACTTCATCCCGTTTGTGTGGTGTGGTAGTTAGAAGAGGGGGCTGCTAGCTCGGGTGTCGTCCACGTCACTTGACCATGGTTCAAAATTGCGTGGTCCATCGCCAAAAGCATTCGTTAGCTGAACAGTGCTACATTATTCACTCTCACTCACTCACCCCAATTTCGAGGGAAAACACCCTGGAGGGGGCAGAGGCCTTCCACCTCTCTTCCCCTTCTATCAACCTCACGAGAGGACTTGCGGCTCAACGTCCATTTAGAGTACCTCCTTGACTCAAAGGCACAATACATTTAGAAGCATCGTGTCTTCTCCGGGATTTGAACCCAGGCCCTACGGCACCACAGTCAGCGTCGCAAACCGCTACTCCGGTCGGGTGACTTGTGGAAAAGTTAATAATGTTGCTGTATTTTGGGAAATGAAAATCCACACCAACTGCGTGAATACGAAAGGGGTACATTTAAATTCAATGGGTGGTTAGGAATACTCACAAATGGCATCTCGATACATTTTCTTCGTAGATAAGACAGCTACGGGACACGTTTATCTTGATATGCTGGAAAACTTTGCTGTTCTACAAGTTCCACCAGGTTTTCTGTTCCAAAAAGATGGCGCTGTACCACACTATCACGGTGATGTTACCGCATTTTTGAATAGGACATTTCAAGAAAGTTGGATTGGGAGAGTGAGCCGAATTGCCTGGCCACAAAGGTCTCCGGATTGTATAAAAAAATAACAACTGTGGAAGAGTTGAAGGAGCGTATCATTAAAGAAATTTGTCTAATAACTCCCGATATACTACGAAACACTTAGAGAGAACTAGATAACCATTTAGACATTTGTCGTACTACTAAAAGTGCACATATCGAAATCTATTGATTATAATAAAAACTTGGGGGTATGTTTATTTTCTATTTATTTAAAATTCTAATGGGTAGTTCGGTAATAATAGGCCATAACTTTCGAATACTTTCAACCCGGTCACCCTGTACTTAACGCACCACATCGAGGAATATGTAAACATTCAAAAAAATAAACCATCTACGCGCTACCCACTTATTGATATTTTTCAATTTCTACTATTGGCTCAACACTATATATTTATTTGCTTATTTTCGTAGAATTTTCAACCGTTAATAAAATACATTTTAAAGCGCTCAATTAAGTTGAAATTTTATACATGATTATTTTGGATGACAATACAGCAATTTTTAATTATAATTAATAAAAATTAATTGATTAAAACTAATTATTCAATAATTACAAATACAGCCACGTTGGCATCATTTTTGGTGACTTAGCGACCATTTTGGCGACTTGAGTCAAAACATGAAAAGGTTTTTTTCTCACATTTTAAAGCACTAGTTTGAGTTACAATTTTCTATACACTACAGTTTTGGGTAAACATACGATAATTTAATTATAATTAATTGACTGAAATTAATTATTTATAGAATTACAGATACAGCCACGTTGGTTTCATTTTTAGCGACTTGGATCAAAACTTTAAAATATTTTCTATCTCACGTTTTCAAGCATTCAATTGAACTAAAATTTTATATATACGATTGTTTTGGATGAGAATACGATACTTTAATAATAATTAATAAAAATTGATCACCACTTAATGTTGTGATTCTGTCATAGGTATATATATATTATCTATTTAATAAAAAGTAGCCAAAATTAAAATTTTCTTTGTTGATATATATGTGTGTGTGTGTGTGGGAATTGACTTAATTTTTTTTATATTACTTGTTAAATTATAGTGGACATGAGATAGTGTGATGAGGGTCTTTACAACAGACATAATGGAGGCCACAATGGCGAACACAGAACTTTTATGAGGGTTACATTCTAAAAAACACGGAAACGAAAGCACCAAGGGCTAATCTGAACGGTAAAAATTATCTGTTGGTCTATAGTGAGAGGTTGGTATCCCCAACCACCCCTGTATACACCACTAGGAGGCTTGCGATCCTTTCTACTCCTCTTTTTCGGTCACCGAGGGAGTGATTGATCGATTGATTGATTTTGGGGTTTATTGGCGCAAGAGCCGATTTCGGCTATTCTGCGCCAAACATTTGCTTAAATTTCAATGAAAATTTAAGAACACAGTTAAAAAATTTTTAATTAATGATATGAATATATATTTAAGAACTAAAATTCTATAAAATCCAAGTAAAAACTCATGTATAATTAGTATTAAAATGTTCTTAAAAATACACATGAAATATATACACATACATTTATATATGTGCATACCTGCATGCACACACATAAAAATTAAGGTTAAACAGTTTAGAATACTTTGTCAAATCTAATCTTTATAAAATCTAATTTTATAAATGAAAGCAAATAAATGTTGGTGGAGTTTTCTCCCACCAAGTCATGCGAAACGAGTATGACCAATGCGAAAGCGAGTCAGTTTGACATCGGTCCCTCTCATTGGCTTTACAGGCGATGCTCCTATCCTACGGCAGGCTTCAAAGAGGGCAGCTTGTTATCCAACTACTGACTCCATGATTCTCGACAGGTCGTAAAAATATGATGCAGGATGACGCCATGCTTCAACTCCGTTAGCGGAACTGCAAGCGGCAAAAGAAGTGTCATCGACCGAACCGCGCTGTCCGCTTGCTCATTTCCTACGATTCCGACGGGGCTTGGTAGTCAGCAAAATGCTATATCGAAAACCTTGCTGTATAGTTGTGCCGTAATGTCGAGTATATTACAAACCAGTCGATGACACCAATCATTGTAAGTTTCAAGTGCTTCTAGGACACTCATGCTGTCAGTATAGATGCAGTATTTATGGGGCATAATGGAGTCGATTAATTGAAGTTCACGGTAAATGGTAGCAGCTTCGGCAGTTAAAACGCTGCAACTTCGGTCACTGAAAACCACTGGAAGCCTTAAATCCACTCTAATGTCCCCCCACTTAAGTTATAATCATTTTGAACTGAAAAAGTAAATATTGTATGAATGAGAATGAATTTTCAACTATGCACTTTAATTCAACACATTTATAATTTGTATTTACATTAACCTATCTCCATTGTGTGTTGTTTCTAACGCAACCCAATCAATGGTGTCAGATCGTGGCCCGCGAAATTCATCGTGGCAAGTGGTTTTAGATTACGCCTGTTGTAAGACACAACTTTAAGCATCATGTAGGTGACAGTACATTTTGACTCCATTCCTACCAAATTTTAAGGGAGAATACCTTGGGATGGCCAGGAGGCCTCCCATTTTTGATCCCATACTCCAACCTCTCCAGAAGACTTTCGAGTGCCCCCATGCCGCACAGGCACCGAGTGAGGGAATATTAACGTCACACTATTCAGCTACTCGAGGGCCTTTGGTGATGGGCCTCGTAATTTTGAACTTTGGTCAAGTGATGAGGACGATACCTAAGCTGGCACCCCCTCTCCTAACTTCCCCACCCCATCAATAGGGAGGATGTTTGAGCCTCTACACGGTAGGTCTACAGTGGTAGTATACACGAACTCATGACACGCCGGCCACGAATCCGTTACCTTGACGACAAGGCTACCGCGTCCATGCCGCACAGGCACTACACATTTACAAGCATCCATGTCTTCTCCGGGATTCGAACCCAGGCCCCATGAGACAGCAGTCAGCGTGACTGACCACCATACTGACTTGGCGGCTATGTCTAATTGTAAGATATTGATGCAATTTACCCATTATCGATTATTTATTATGATATAGTTTATGAAGCAAAAGTGGAATTATTTTACTTACGAGAACTTGGAATCCATGACTAGTTTCCACTCGGAATCGATGAACTTGTTTTGCATCGTAATCGTAACGCCTCTGAAATTAGGATCATGAAGTGGCAAAGAACGACGAGGATTAGAACTTTTCCGTTTTTTAGAGCCGACTAATTTTTTCTTAGAATTATCGCTTGGTAGAGTTGGGGATTCCGTAGAGCTGCAAATACCTGAATCATCGAGTGACGTTGGTTCATGATTCCTTTCATTTATGGATCTATTCAAGAAGTCATCTCTGAAATCGCTAGATGGTGAGGACTGATCGAATGGCTTGGTGTCTTCAAATTCATAAAAATCATCAAAATAGTTCGAGTTGGAATCGTTCCATCTAGCAGACAGCATTCTAAAAGAAAAAAAAAATTTTTTGCAATTAATTTTACCTTTGTAAATTCAGTGAAATAAAAATGTTTCACAAAATACAATTTAATTTTGTCAACATAAAATTTTAACTAATAAAAATAGGTTAAATTTTATTTATTTATTTTTAGCAATTTTTAAAATTTAATTTTATTTTTTTCGTAGTTGCTGAAATGAAAGAGCGATTTACAAAGTATGTTAAAAGCTTTCATTCTAACTTTATCTCAAACAAGTAATTTAAAATGCGAATAAGCCGATTCTTTAATAATGACACTACATAGAAGTCATTGCTATTTTAGTGAAAAATAGTTTTAGAAGTTGTAGGCTGAAACCTCTTATTTAAAATTATAAAGTTGAAAATCAGGGTAATTAAGCAGTTTTTTTTAAAAAAATGTTATTTTTTTCTCCTTGGATTTGTTTTCAAAATTATTTTAATGACCTCAAGAAAAAAACTGATTGGTTGTTTATTAACGTCGCATTCTTAAGAAACACGAGGGCTGTTGGCGACGGACTTGGAAATTCTATGCAATGGTCAGAGGACGAGGACGACACACGACAGGGCACCAACTCTCAAAACTTCTACATCACACCAAACTGAGGGATTCAAGCCTCCACAGATGTAATCGTACATTAGCCCTTCTACATAGCGTGAGCATGACTCATCAGAAGCAACGCTGGACACTAATTCGCGACCTTACCCCTTTCGGTTGACACGACCTAAAAGACTTAAAAACGCTTAAACAGTTATCAAATTTTAGAAGATGATTTCTAAAAATAAAAGTAGCTTAACCTAGTAATTTTGAGCTGCAGTTAAGTGATGACACACAACTGAACTGACACCCTACTCTTCAAACCTTCACACCACTCCAAGATGAAAACTGAGTGAGCGAATACTAGCGTCGCACTGCTCAGCTACACGAGAGCTTTTGGTGACGGACCTCATAATTTTGGACCATGGTCAAGTGACGAGGGCGATACCTCTCCTAACTACCACACCAACTGGAGAACGTTTGAGCTCTCGACAGATTTAACGAGCATCGCTCCCCTAGGTGCATCGGTCTTTAGTGGTACTGGGTTCGAACTCATGACATGGCTGCCATGATTCGATATCTTGACTACTAGGCTACCGTGGCCCAGGTGAAAACTTTGAGCCCCGTGTCTACCACGTGGCTAACGTGCATCAACCACTCTACACTATTGTTACTTAGTGGCATCAAGATTCGAGCAAGCGACTCGACAATACCGACTACGAGTTCGTGAATATGACCACTAGGCTACTGGTATAGTGATTAGTTATTTTATTCTTAAGTTTTCAGTAAACAGGTCTGTCAAATTGATTGTATGTTTTGATTTTGGAAACTTTATTTTGAGATAAAGTAATTTTTCTGTTTGAAATATTGTATTTAAAATTCAATGATTGCAGTTAATAACTTCAAAAACAGAAGTTTTATATGGTTCTTATCAGCCATATAAACTTACGACATAAGTTCTGTATGGTTCAAACACAAATTTTGCGTTCATGGCACCTTTAAACGTACATGTTGTTTTAGAATGATGCCTTGATAAATTTGGCCTACCATGGATCCGATCTGAACATGGAAATATGTTCTAGAGTTCATCATAATTCCTCACCAAACGAGTAATCCTACATTACCGTAGTGGTGCCGTTCAATGATGTCGTCTTGGTGGAAACCGATACCTGGCATTCTCCGTATGAAAGTCCGACGTGATTCAAACTGAAAGCTAAAAACATTGACTCGTCGGTAAACATCACACAAACCTACTATAATAATGTCCACACATCTCTACTCCAGCCTAACCACTGGCGACAGTGAGTTGCTGTGAGTGGAACCCATGTGATATCCCTGCGAGCATATAGGCTTCTGCGGTCTCCACCAAAGAATCCATTTCTTATTAGGAAGCCAGTGACGCGTCTGAACGATCACATAGTTTTGAGTGGAGAAATTATCCAAGATCGGACACTCTGACGCTTATGTTTTAAGGCAAGTCAACCTTTGACCTCCTCTTATCCAACAGACAGAGAGGACCGAAAGAGGTCACTCCTCTTTCCGGCTTCAAAGTCCACCGCGTGAGAAGTTACTAAGACCACAATGACCAGATAATAATCTCGGCTACGTCCAAACAGAAATGATTATGCCTCACGTGTCGCTTTTGTGGACGTGACGTATTCCACCTTTAAATAGACACCAAAAGGTAGAAAACACTAGCTTCTTCGACGTTAGAGAGACGCCCCTACACGCTTCAATCTCCGACTCCCCATTCCGCTCCAATGGACTCTCTGATTGACTTCCAGATTCGCTTGGACTCTCTCGCACTTACCGTGACCTATCAAGGCTCACACCTATGAGCATCCCAATGTCATCTTAACGCCACCTTTCACAACAGGCTTTAACAGCGACCTCAATAGCGCTGCTCTTTAGCAGCATGTTTTCCAAACGAGTGTACATGGTTTTACTTGAAACCGACTTATCCCCATGGCAGTAGATAGCTAACGAGACATGTCAGATGCTGTGTCCCGTTCGATTTTTTTTGGCATATACTGCCGAATACCATTCTTCATTTAGCGTTGCAACTCGGAGGGGACCTGTGCTGTAACATCTACTGACACACATTTCAGTCTTCTTGGAATCGTTGCCAAAGCCTAAAGATGACACTTTGGGGAATTCCAAGTTCCTCGAATACTTCCGTCTGAGTACGTCCACAGTCTAGGCGGTCGATATTTTTAGGTAGCCTAGTGGTTAGAGCATCGGACTCCAGACCGGAAGGCCTGGGTTCGATACTCGATGTCACCAAATACCCTCCGAGTGCACACGGAGTACGTGCTCGTTAAATCAGTGGGTCCGTAGTCTTGTGGGCTTATTCACTAGCGCAGGAACTGGAGAATATTTCCCTCCCCTTCAGTTCACTTGCAGAAATTGTGGAGGTGGAGATAGAGGTCGTGTCGCCATCTATCGTCCTTCGGGAAGTTTCACTGAGCTTAAATCGCACTGTCACCTGTATGGTGCTCAAGGCCAACGACAGGCGTACCTTTTGCCCATGCCACGATGAATTTCGAATACTTCCGTTCTGACTACGTCAGACAGGTGGCATTAGCCACAACACAACAACAACAGCGTAAAAATTCATTCACATGCGTTCACTGAGTTATAACTATTCGGTTATGTATGTTTTTACTAACCACTCTTATTTTTATTTTTTATTCAAAGAATTTAAAGAAATTTGCGTTACCCTTCTGGTATAGTGGTTAGCGACGCTGACTGCGGTACTGTGGGGTCTGGGTTCGAATCCGGGAGAAGACGTATGTTTGTAAATGTATAGTACCTTTGCGGCATAGGGGTATTATATACAGCCGTCGAGCCGCAAGTCCTCTCGTTAAGTTGGTGGAAGGGGTAGAGGGGTGGGAGGCCCCTGACCACCCCATTCTCCCTTAAAATTTGGGTGGGTGAGTGAGTGAAGATTAACGTTGCACTGTTCAGCTACACGAGGGCTTTTGGTGACGGACCACATAATTTTGAACCATGGTCAAGTGACGTGGATGACACCTGAGCTGGCACCCCCCTCTCCTAACTACTACACCACACCAACGGGAGGACGTTTCAGCTCTCTACAGATTTAGCGTGCATCGCTGCCCTACACGGCGGGTCTTTAGTAGTACTGGGCTCGAACTCGTGACAAAGCCAGCCACGATCCGATGCCTATACCACTCGGCTACCGCGGCCATCTAAAATTTGGGTGGAACAGAGCTAAATCGTACTGTCACTTGCATGGTGCACAAGGCTATGGCCAATGACAGGTGTACATCTAGAAGTCCAACCTTACTCAGGCTCTGGCAAATTTCCTTCCTTCCCGCCGAAAAAGACAAAACAATAACATCCTAAAAATGTATTCCATTTTAGAAAATCACAAAGTTTATGGCTGATGGTTGGAGGAGATAAAAAAAAATTCCCTAATTCATGAGTAAGAAAGCTTATAACTTGATAGTTATACAATGCGCAAAATTATTTGTCAGCTTACTACTTGCAGAGAATTTTATAGAAAAACATAAAAAATTTTATCCATTTAAAAATGTGATAAAAAAAGTAGCTTATTTATTTTATTTAATACTCTTTCTTATTTGATTCTGCTGAGAGAGGGTGTGTAATAGTTTATATTTAAAAGAAACCTCGCAATTATGAGCTATGTCCTTCATCGAAAGTAAATTTTCTGTATATAATTGCTTAGAACAATTAAAATGAAGATTATATTTCATCAGTAATTTTTTACACTGAAAAATATTCAAAACTTGATTAGAGAAATTACTTAAAGTTAATCATTTTCGTACTCACCTTCATTTGAAGTTCTCCATGCTTTTTTTGGTTTCACAAAGCTTTTATTACATCTTAAATACAGTTCGTCAAAATACGCTATTTACATCATTTTTAACGAAACAGTTTTTAAACAATTATTGCCCATTTTTTTAGAACATTTATGTCAACCATGATCTGCAGCATAGTGTACTTTGACACAGGTTAATTGTCTTTGTTACTGATTTCCACCCCAGGTTTGAGGGAGGACACCTAGGGATGGCCAGGGGTCTCCTACCTCTTCCACCAACCACACGAGAGGACTTGTGGCTCGACGGCTATTTAGAGTACCCCCATGCCACAAAGGCACTACACATTTACAAACATCCATGTCTTCTCCGGGATTCGAACCCAGTCCCTACGGCACCGCAGTCAGCGTCGCTAACCACTCTATCGATTGGGCGACTTATAAAAAATATACATTTAGTGGTCCAAGAAGCTCTAAAGATTGGAGATCGTTGTTTTAAATGTAATGGAGCGTACAAATTTTCTTCTTTAAGGGTGGGACAGCCCCGGGTGGGCCTTTGCCTTCAAGAAATTACCACAAGGCCTTCTTTTCTGGCCATGGTCTTAGGGGAGCGATATCCCTCTCTAGGCAGTCAACCCAACTGACATTGGATCGACCCATAGCTCTAGTGGGCTTGGCCAAAACGATTTTCTGTGATGAACGCTCTCGTTATTCATTCTAAAAACGCGCGTAGCCGGTCCATTTAATTCTTTCGTTTTTAAAGTGATTACTTCGATTGGCGCGTTTTGCTGGTTGATTGATTGATTGAAGTTTAACGTTGCACTGTGACGACGGACCACGTAATTTTGAACCATGGTCAAGTGACGTGGACGACACCTGAGCTGGCACCTCCTCTCCTAACTACCACACCACACCAACGGGAGGACGTTTCAGCTCTCTACAGATTTAACGTGCATCGCTGGCCTACACGGCGGGTCTTTAGTGGTACTGGGCTCGAACTCGTGACAAAGCAAGCCACGATCCGATACCTATACTACTCGACTACCGCGGCCACCGCGTTTTGCTGGAGAGTGAACTTGAATGAACGTCACGCTCGGGTTTGTAACGCTTATTCGGCTTTTTTCGTCCTTGGTCGGAGAAGCTCGTCCGCGACATACACACTCCTAAAAAGAAAAGGAGGGACGTTCCCCCCTCCCCCCACAACTCCCAAAAGGACATGAAATGGGGTAGTTTGTCCCACCACTAATACGCCGTAAAACGTTGCTTTTCAAACTTTCCATATTTGTGGCTGAATTTTCATTGTGCCTTCCTCATACAACAATAATGTATTAAATACAATAATAATGTACGTTGACGCAAAAGCAACAATACGAGTTTATTATAAACTGCACAAAGTATCAATATATGTATTATATTTGGTATGTTGCAAGTCCATGGAAGTCACTAGTAATTCCTGAACTTGCGTTTAATTCAGTATTGATAAATCAATTATGAAATACTTTTTGCCGCACTGTTACATTTATAAGTACCTTATATCAGTGGGAATATATATTTTACTTTTATCATGTCAGAAAATATTTTGTTTTGCTTCCTTTCAGTAAATTAATAATTATTTTACATCTTTTATTTTGGAATTTTCGATATGCCCCCCCAGTGCTGCCGTAAAAGGTAAAGTTCCTAGCTTCGATCTAAGTGGGTCTTTCCTCCCCCCGCTACTTCTTTCTACAAAAATGAATGTGGGATTCTTTTTAATCCTAGCTGTAGCATGAAGATGAAACACCTAATATTTTTAAAAAATAGGCTCAGAGAGAAAGAGAAATCCTACTCTAAGATTAAACATAAAGTGTAGAAAAAGGACAAATTTTTATAGAACTAAGTAAATAGTATAATTATCATTAGCAATATTGCAGTGAATTTAATAAAAATCTATTTTTGAAAGCAAATTGGAAAAGCAATGTACAAATAGTTCTATTAATCATTACTTAAATATACTTTGAGTCTAAAAAAAATAAAACAATTAAAAATTTAAAATAACAAAAATGAGTATACAGGTATTAAGAAAAAGTTACATTAAATAATTTAAATACAAGAAAACAAAATATAATTAAGAAGACTTATCTTGCAGCAGCACCGGATACATTTGTAAAAAACTGCCATTCAATGACAAAAAGAGCTAGTATAAGCTAGAGATTATGTGATATAAATCTTCTGATTAAATCCCTTTTTAAAGGTTTTGACCTGGATTCCTCTCCTCCCAATCAACTAACTGTCTAATATCCCTTTGCTTAAATTAATTCATGGATAGAATTGAATACTGTTAAATAACAACCAAAATTTCCAAGGCCGGATCTGATCTTCTGAACAAATTACCTATGATTTTAAGTGGGAATTTTAAAGTGGATTTTTCAAATACAAATCAAAACCTTTAGTTTATTTTTTAAAATGAAAATTCAATTTAATTATGTCAAATGATCCAAATGAAAGCACGAGGAAGTACGGAACAACGTTTGACGGAGTTTTTTTCATAAATATTAAAAAAAAAAATGAAATTTTGAATCTAAAGTACTTATAACCTATTTTAGCTACCATAAACCTATTGTGTTTCCTTAGAATACAATTAATTCACAAATCTATATATAAACATCTTCTGTGTGCGTGTGTATGTAACTGAACTCCTCCTAAACGGCAGGACCGATTTTGATGAAAGTTTTTGTCTGTTCCAGTGGACTCGAGAATGGTTTAGATTTATAATTCGGCTTAGAAATGTTTATTTAATTAATTTTTTTATTTATAAATTGTTGATCTTGGAATGTTTTACATTGGATCCGGCATACTGCGCTACGATCGCAGTATCGAATATTCAAAAATCTTTTATTATAATTCAAGTTGGTCCCGACAGTTGGTGCTGTGATCATTTCAGGAAAATATTTTGTCACTTCGTGTTATTATTTTGTTGAAATAAATCGTGTGTCAATTAAATTATTACATTCAGATGTAATTAGTGTTTGAAATTTTACTCAATTTTACTAAAATTTTACTCAAAATGGTCCAGATTGTTAAAGCTTATTCATAAAAATTTGGAATTTTTGAATTTAAGATATGTGTACAGGACAACGTCTGTCGAGTCCTCTAGTATGATTGTATATTTCGCCCAAAAATATTACTTTATGAGTACAGACATGAATAAATAATTTTATAGGACAATACTAATATCCCCCTGTTTTTTATTCACCGAACTTAATCCTTGAAATAACATTACAAAATTTGAAGTTATCACTTCTATCATGTGGTCGTAAGCATACACACTTATTTTTTTATATATTTGATAACGTCTAGTTCCCTGAAGGTATGGTACAGATCTAAATTTGAGCGTCTTTAGCCAAAGCCAACATCTTGAGTTCCTTCAAAAATGTCTCTTAGGATCCGACGCTCAAAGACACCAAGAGCATTTTCATCGTTTTGTGTCATTGTCCAAGTTTCTGATGAGTATGTGAGTATAGGTCTACAGTGGTGGCCAAAATTGTGGACACCTTTTAAAATTATGTTTTTTAAGTTTGTTTACTTATAGAAAATTTTACGTAGCACAAAATTCTAAGTATTTTATATCATTTTAAAGAAAATTTAATTCTGAATTCAATATAAAACGAAAATTCAAATATTTACAAAGCAAATCAGCTTATGCTGCAATAACTGTCGATATACATTAGATACTGATGATAGCAGTGAGTTATCGGAGCTTAGTGAGATTGCCTTTAATCTGTATTGCAGTTTCACAGGAAACAGTTATATCCTCAATTAGTTCTTTATTTCACGGATACCTCATTCGGACAAGAGTTTTCAAACGGTGCCATCACTGTAATTAGACATTTTTCTAAATTAGTTAAGTTTCCTTTCAATTAAATTTAGTCTTAAATATCTCTCCAAACATATGCATCTATTGACAAAATCAATGCTCTGTATTTTGGTGTTGTTTCAAAAAACTGCGAGTTCCTTTAATGAATTTCATCGAACAAAGAACGTTCAAAAAAGCATCCTGGCAGCCAACGATATTAGAAATATCCATATTCGAAAATAGCACAAAATACAACAGAAGACTGAAACAGTAGCATGGAGAACGATTGCTAAGAAAATGATAAAATTTTTACAGAAATTGAATTAAAATCGTCTGAAATTAATATGGTAACTGTGGAAAGAACAATCACCAAAAATTTACTTTAATATACGCCATCTTCATGGCAACTACCCTAGCTACCCGATAAAAATATCAAGAAAACCTTATTGTAATGTTATCGCCCACCTGTGCGAACATAAGCAACAGTTTCGCAAGTAGCATTCCGATGTCAAATTAGCACCCTTTAAAGCAATAAAAAGTCAATTAGAGATAGACCTCGTAATTTTGGAGCATCGACTATGTGACGAGGATGATCCCTGAGCTGGCATATCACCTGTTTTGAAAAGGAGTAATTTATTTTTGGTGTGCGATGTCACATAATAAGCAGTTCAAGGTGCTAGTTTGATATGACGGGGCAAGGCGACAAGTGTTGCTTGGCACAAAAAAGAATCACGCCAAGCAGCACTTGTTGTCGCTGGAATGGAATCCAAGATGGCGGCCTAGCGGTATCAAATCTTAGGGAAGATAATTTTAAATTGCTTAGAAATACAATGAAATATTTCAAAAGAATACAGAAAGAGATTGAGAATAACCAAGATCGCAATCAATAAATAATGAATAACAATGCAGTTTAATAAAAAGTAACATGTACTAATAATATTTATATATATGCAGCATATAATAACCAGAACTAGTTTGTTATCCGGGGTAATTACGCCAAGCGCTGCTTGGCGTGATAAAAATCGCTCCTAGCAGCGTTTGCTGTAGCTGGAATGGAATCCAAGATGGCGGCGTCCGTTTATGAAAAGGAGCGGAAAAATAATTTGGAATACATGATTTCTGATGATTTTAGCAAAGAATAATGTTGATAAAAATCGTTTGTTAGTAAAATAGTGTACTTACCTTTAATGGATGTGGTCAAAAGTATGGGATACAATGAGTACCGGATTTTTTTTTTTTTTTGCGCAAAAACAAAAATAAATAAATAAATAAAAAAAGAATACGAAGGCTACCGAAAGTCCGAAAGGTTGTTTATTAAGGTAAAATCTAACATGCATTTTGGGAACTGGATGTAATATGAAAAATGAAGTTTTAAAAATCCCCAAAAAAAAGGTGCAATGCTGGTGGTTGAAAATGTTACGAAAGGATTATGAACTCGATTCCTCGACTCCTCCCGAAACGATTCTCCATTCAGTCCAATTAATATTTCGAACAAGGTCAAGAAATGTAGTGTGAGTAGAGGTCCTCTTTGAGAGAGAAACAAATTTTCCTGAACATGTACCAGGCGATATATCCTTCAAATCTTCCTTCCCAATTGTATTCAGGCAAGGAAGCTTTGAAGTGACGCCAGGTGTAACTCTTCGATAGTATTAGTATGAGCACCGGTCTCAGAATCAACGAATTCGAGCGAATGGTTAACTATAAGATGATGATAGCCTCTTTCGCTCAACCTTTCGTAAGATTTCCAGCAGTCAGGTTTAACAGTTGTTCCTGGCTCGATCCATGATTCAATAAGGCCGAGAAGTGTTTCTGCCGTCCTGTCGTAAACTGCAACCAGGAAACAGCGTCCCGTCTCGCGTTAGACGCCGCCAAATACTCACTGTCCCTGTACGAAATGACCCTTATATTTTCTTTTCCCAATTTTGCTGTCGTCAATTTCAACCGTTTTACCCTCCCTCCCTAGCTTTTGTGTGTAAAGAACAATATGTTCTATTAACACATCGGGCGCATAGCTGCGCCAATCGGCAACAGCCTGAGAATAAATCCCGAGCTCCTTATGGATTTGAGCGAACGAGGAACGTCTGAAGAATTCATAAATCAATAGTAGAATTGTTGAAATCGACAATTTTCTACCTAAAAAACATGAATTGAATCACATAAATTTCTTATTGTGACAGCGCGAATTTCCGCAGCGAAATATGCGACCGTCAAATTTTCTGGAGGTATCCGGAGCAACTTTCATATCACGGCCACATTTTTCGTATTGGACCGCGTTCGAAATCACTGAAATCTTCGAAAGGAGCGAGAAAAGAAAATCATTATTTTCTAAAAATAAAATTGACCAAAAGTGTGAATTCGGAACACCTTTTGAACCGAAGAAATTGAAAGAAGAGCCCTTACATTCCTTGAAAACAAAAATCCTGGTACTCATCGATAACTGTAAATATCCATTATCCGTAGAAGCACAAAAATAAAGTAGAGAACAGCAGCAGGTTATGAAGGAATGGATTGAAAATGATTGCATTTTTAAATTATTCGAATTAAAATCGTCTGAAATGCAGAGTTTTACCGTGCGATAAAAAGAAACCAATAAGAATGAAGAATTTAGAATTAAAATCGCCCGAAATTAACAAGATTCGCGCGTGCGGAAAAAAAAAAGAATGAACTATAAGAAACGTCATCTTCATGGCAACCACAACACACCAAATGAAAGAAATTTAAAGGTCACCATATTGCAATTTTATCGCCCATGTTGGCGAACATAAACTTGGCACTATTACCCCGGATATCAAACTCGCATCAATCATAATATAATTTAATAGTAATTATAAAAAAGAATAATCGTCGTATTATAATATAAAAATTATACATAATACTCATAACGTAAAATTATAAATAAATAACATAACTATATGAACAAAATAATTATAAGTAAATAAATAATTATAAATGAACAAAATAAATAAACATAATTATAAATAAATAACATGTAATAATATAAATATAATAAAAAAGCAGTTATAAATTTTATTATATATAATAATAATTGTATTTTTATGTTATATTAGTAAAATAATTGTAAATATGCATTAAAATTTATAATGAATACCAATTAAAAAGTACTGAAAACTTGCAATATTCCAAAACTGCAAAAATATCAAGTTAACCATACTGTAATGTTATCGCCCATCTTGGCGAACATAAACAACTTGGCGCGTGCCCCGTGATATCAAACTAATTCCAATGCGACCAACAGGCCAAAGGGATTGTTCGTCGACTTCACACTTAGAAGCAACACGGAGATTTTCGGCGCGAAATTCCCAATCGTGAACCATGATTAAATGACGAAGGCAACACCTCACTCTCAAACTTCCACTCCATACCAACGAGAGAATGAATTTCTACAGATTTAACATGCATCAATCCTGTTACACAACGCATTTTCAGTCGCATTAGGATTCGAACCCATGAGTAGACGACAGCAACCCAAATCACGAACTCAAGATCCCTCGCCTATCATGGACATAAATTTATGCAGAATCATGTATTGATTGCAGTTGAAATATCGTTAAATGTTACAAATGCAAAATAGAGATGTTTTCCGATTATCATTCTGAAAAATATATGCAAAAACTTTTAATTAAAAGTTTTAAAGTGCGTAATAAATAAATATGAAACAGATTCGCTGTTTATTTTAATGATAAGTATCATGGAGGTAATGTAGTATAGGCATATGAATAAACACTATATTTCAAAATATTTCAGACCTAACGAACAGATCACATAAAGAACTTAATTAAAAAAGAAAACAATTTAGATTTGCCGATTTATGAGATTAGTTGAATTTTAAAAGCATCCAAGTTAAGTTAGAATAAGTTTTAAATGTATTTCGATCCTACGTTAATGATACATAACGCTTGACTTATTTTTTTGAAAAATGTAACAATTATTCATGAACACTCAATGCCTCTCGATAAAAATTTAAAAAGACATTAACAATGCGAAACTCACCTTCGAATACTGTAGCTATACTTGATTTTCCGTGTTGTACTAGATTCTTGCAATTCAGAATACTTTTGTTTGGGGTTTTTTTTGCTCAACAGCATAATAGAAACTGCGGGATGAGATTTGTCAGTTTCCCTCATTTTTTTCACGTCATTACAATACTGAAACTTTAATATATCTCTCGATTTTATGAGTGAAGAGATTATGGTCAATTTTTAATCGCGGGTATTCTTCGTATGTTTTGATAAACTTTCTACTAGCATCGTATGAATTTTTTTAACAGCAGCGCGGTTTCCAATTCACAACTAGAAGGGAAAAACAGGGGGAACATCTGTTCCTAGAAAATTATACAAATCGAATGATATTTTGAGGATTTACGCTTCTAAAAAAATAATGCATTCCCTAGAGCAGTGGTTCTTAAACTGTGGTCCGCGTACCCCCACGGTTCCCAGGCCTTTTCTAGGAGTTTCCCGAACGTCTCTCATTTAATGTTAAAATTCCCCTGTTTCACAGACTCTGAAAAGCCTCGTGGAAAAATTGAAAGACGTGCCTACATCCTAGACTAGGTCGCTAAATTGCCCTAATGAACTCTACTAGAACATATATTTTGGTTAAGAATATCAATTCAGTATTTTTTATGGTTTCTAACTACTTAGCCTTTATTACAACGTAATAAAGAGTGTTTTTTTCCAGGTATAGAAGTTTAAGTTGGCATTACTTTCCAAGATGGCGACCGATTTAACAGCTGTCAAGTGATTTATTCTCAGTTTGGTTTGGCAATTCAACAAAACGATCATCAAGCAAGGCGTAGATTCGTCGAATGGGCCCAAAACGAGATTGCCGTTGTTCCCGATTTTCATAAGCGAATTTTGTTTAGCGATGAAGCGCACTTCTGGTTGAATGGCTACGTCAACAAACAAAACTGCCGCATTTGGAGTGAAGCTAATCCACAAGTGTATGTCGAAACACCGTTACATCCAGAAAAACTGACTGTTTGGTGCGCTTTATGGGCTGGTGGAATCATTGGTCCGTACTTCTTCAAAAACGATGAAGGTCACAACGTTACAGTCAATGGTGATCGGTATAGAGCCATGATTACTAACTTTTTCATTCCTGAATTGAACAATCATGATGTCCAGGAGCTGTCGTTCCAACAAGACGGCGCAACATGTCACACAGCTCGTTCCACAATCGATTTATTGAAAGACTAATTTCACGTTTTTGACCTGTGAATTGGCCTGCAAGATCTTGTGATTTAACACCGCTAGACTATTTTCTGTGGGGCTACGTAAAGTCATTGGTCTATGCGGATAAGCCACAAACGCTCGACAACATTCGCCGTGTTATTGCCGATATACGGCCACAAATGTTGGAAAAAGTCATCGAAAATTGGACGTCCAGATTGGACTACATCCGAGCCAGCCGTGGCAGTCGTATGCCAGAAATCATATTTAAAATGTAATGCCACAAGATTATCTTTCGAATAAAAAAAATTCATGTCAATCGGATAATACATCATTGTTTTATTGCAATTTAAAGTTCTATACCTCTAAAAAACACCCTTTACTTTAAAAAAAAGTAGAAAAACATGTGCAATGGTTAAGGACTGAATCTATAGCAATAATGATTGTAATTCAAGTAACTCTGGCGTGTGTAAGGAGTCAGAAAGGGGTGTTCAAAATTTTGAGAGATCCACGATGCTAAGTTGAAACATAAAGGGGGACTCCGGCGATCGAAACTTTAAGAACCACTACCCTAGAGAACTTTTGAACCAAGCCTGTGAATGTTCAAAGTCAATGAGTGTTTATTAGCGTCGCAATATAAAGCAACGCGAGGGCTTTTGGCGATGTACCTCGTAATTTTGAACCAAGAACAAGTGACGGAGATGACACTTGAGCTGGCATTGATTTCTCCAAACTACCATTCCAACGGGAGTACTTTGAGTCTCAACATTTTAGCATGCACCAGACCTTCTTCACGGCGGGTCTTCAACGGCAAGTGAATGAGTGACAGTAAGAGTTATATTAACGTCGCACTGTAAAGGAACACGAGGGCCATTGGGAACGGATTTTGTAATTCTGAACAGTGGCCAAGTGACGGAGACACCACCTGAGCTGGCACCTACACTCCTAATTACCACACCGCACTAACGGAAAGACATTGATTCACGACAGTGCATCGGTCCCCTTTACACGGCAGGTGATCAGCGACACCAGGACTCGAACTCGCGACGCTTCAACAATGATTTCGTGACCATAACCACTAGGCTACCACAGCCACGAGTTCTAAGTGGTGTAACGTTTGAAAGAATAACGGTAGCGTATTCTTGGTGAATTAAAATAGGGAATTTATTTACGTCACAACTATTGAAAATTATTTACAAAATGATACATTAAAGTTATTAAAATTAATTAGATTGTTAGAGTCCACTATTTTGTGAGAGGAGGTTTCGTTGGTTACCGCTCCCGTGCAAGTTCAAAGCATCTCTCCTCATCTTCCGGTCGGGTCGCTAGATTCCTACGCTGCATCGGAAGTTGCACGTGTGGGCGTCGAATCTACAAAGAAAACCGACACCAGATGTTGTTGTTGTTTTCGAGACGTGACGTTAAGCTCTCGCCCTCTCTTATGGAACTTTTCCGTTGAGAAAGTTTAATGACGATGACAAACTGACAGATTACCGACACATCCCTTCATCAAGCACCACTTATTTCTGAGCTGCAATTTTAATTACTAAAGAAAACGCTGAACTAAATTTGGAATTACTTATTTCTAGTGAGTGAGTGTTCTTGCGGGAACTTACACAAATCCATATTACGAAATAGTGTAAGAAAACATACTATACATTAAATAAAAATACAAACACTTCACAATGCCTAGTATCAATTATACTAACAACATGTTATATCAGTGTAAGACCTTGCACATAAAATATTCTTCGCCACAATACTTAAATAAAATTATACTAACGACATGTGTTGATGATAGACAACCTCACACAAAATTTTTCACCATATGCCTCTTGCGTAAACTAAATACTCATGTATATTTTAAAACCCTGTACACAAAATTAAGCATATTAATACATTTGCTTTTCATGGCTTTATCTTTTGACACGCATCGCCATTCGATATGATATACAGTACTAGTAAATAAATAAAATTTAATACAATTATTAACCTTAACTAAAAAACATAAGCAACAATTTTATTCATGAGCAAGAGAACATTGTTAACAATCCCTAATTATCTATCACCGAAGACTATCTGCATTTTTGTGACTTTACCCGACCGATGTACAATTCTAAAATTATATGGTTGCAAAGCCAAAGCCCATCGCATCAATCTAGGTTAGAACTAACATTTCTATTCAACCACACCAACGGGTTGTGATCGGTCATAACTAAAAATGAATTTCCATCTAAGTAATAATGTAACCTTTAATTGCGAAAAACAATACACATTCCTTCTCCGTCGTACAATAACGCTTTCTCTACCTCTGAAAATTTCTTATTAAAGGATTGGATGCTCCTCACCTTGTTCATGCTCCCATACCTGCGTTCGAAGCGTCCGTTTGAACAATGAATTCTCGTTCAAAATTTGGTGCGTACAAGACGGGCTTATCAATTAGTTTCCTTTTAGTTCTCGAAATGCGTTTTCACACTCGGTCGTCCACTTAATTTCTCCCTTCTTTGCTCTTCCCTTCAACGCATCCGTCAACGGAGCAGCAATTACCGAGAACAGATTTATATATTTTTGGTAATAACCCGCTATACCTAAGAAAGCACGTATTTGGGTTTTCGTGCGAGGGGTAGGGAACTCTAGAACAGCCTGAACTTTGATCTCGGAAGGAGTGCGAAAACCCTGACCCACAATGTGACCCAAAATTTGACATTTTGTTGCGCAAACTTACACTTTGAAGGTTTTATCGTTAACTTAGCTCTCTTTATTCTCTGCAGAACCGTTTCCATATGTTTAATATGCGACTCCCAAGTATCTGAGAAAATTGCGATATCGTCTAGATACGGGACAACGAAATCCTCGAGTCCGTTAAGTAATTCAGCCATGAGTTTACTAAAGAAATATGGAGCATTCTTTAATCCGAAACTCATCCTTAGGGGTCGGTATGTACAAAACACAGAAGGCTGCGTATCGCTGTGCTGTTTTACTCAAAGGTATTTGCCAATATCCCTTAGATAAGTCAAAGACGGTAATAAATTTAGCCGCCGATACTTTTTCTACGCGTTCTTCGATATTCGAAGAGGAAAATATTCCGTTCTAATGATCCCGTTTAATTTCCTGTAATCTATACATGGACGAGGTTCTTTCCCAGCTACCTCAACTAAAATCATAGGGGACATGTAATCCGATTCTCCTACCTCAATGATTCCTAATTTTAACATTCGGTTAATTTCGTTTTTTAAGATTTCATTTTGTCGGTGCGACATTCGATAGGGCTTCGTCCTAACTGGTTGATCGCTAACTAACTGGATTTCCAACCAGATTAGTTAAACCGGGATTGTTTGAAAAACATTTAGAATTTATTTAATAATTCGCGCAGTCGATCCATTTGTTTGTCGTGAAGGTGTTTGTTCAACTCGCTAGCCTGGATTACGT
The DNA here is from genome assembly GCA_019973935.1 of Trichonephila clavipes. Classification (NCBI taxonomy): domain Eukaryota; kingdom Metazoa; phylum Arthropoda; class Arachnida; order Araneae; family Nephilidae; genus Trichonephila; species Trichonephila clavipes. The sequence goes on along the minus strand of BMAU01000115.1, from coordinate 312,835 downwards.
CCTCGAAATCATAAATGAGAGAATTGTTTTCTAAGTATGGGATTTCAACTCCTTCTGCGAGAGAGTTTTGTTTCATCATTAATAATTACGTTAACGTGTTCTGGCCTTTTTTGTAATATGGTTTTAGCATATTTATATGATAGATTTGAGATGTTTCGCGTCTGCCGGGGATTTCGAAACCGAAATTTTATTTAAAATTGTCCCAGGACCTATCCACTGCACTGCTAATTTATTTGCTCTGGATGTAGCTAACACTAGGACAAATCTCCATCCTAAATTCACGTTTTACTGCGTTTTTGTCATACCAAGTTTTCCGCTTAATCCTTGCATTTCCTCCATTTTATTTATAGCTACTTCTTGACATCTTTTTAATCTATTTATTAACTTAAACATATATTCAGTGACGAGATCACCCTCTTCTTCCGGTTCCATCCAATGTTCCATTACTAACGTCTCTGGGGTTCGCAAATTTTTCCCATACACCAACTCTGACGGTGTATACCCTGTACTTTCGTGCGATACAGTTCGTAACGCTAAAAAGAATTGACGGAAGATGTTTGTCCCATTCGAGCCTGCATCTAAACATAAGACTCATAAGAGTCGTTTCAACGTTCGATGAAATCGCTCAACAGGGTTACTCTGTGGATGATACACAGAACTATGCCTGACAAGTATTCCGAATCTTTCAAAAAACTCGGTAGTCAGAGCACTAGTAAAAGAAGTACCCTGGTCACATTGTATTTCACGGGAAACCCCATCCGACTAAAGATGTTTAACAGCGCATCTGTGACACTAACGGAACTAATATCAGACACCGGAATAGCTTCAGGGGAATTTTGAAGACATGCAAATGGCCGTGATAAGATATCGATTCCCTTTAGATGTGAAGAGGCCCACATGCATCAATATTTAGCTTAAAAAACCTCTGAATAACAGGGACCAATTTTAGTGGAGCTTTCTTTTTTATCATTGGGCTTCCCAGCCCTCTGACACTGATCGCAATTTTTACAAACTGTTCCATATCTCTATAGCAATTCGGCCAGTAAAAATATCGGTTTAATTTGTCTTTGGATTTCGTAATTCCCAGGTGTGCAGATGTTCCCTCATGACACAATGATTTAATAGGGTCGCGCAACCCTTCCGGCACTACTATTAACTTCACCACGTTACCTAACTTATCTTCACGATTTTTGACCAATAATTCCTTCTCTAGCGAATAAACCTGATTGGTAACCTGCACTTGACTGGCTGCCTGTTCGTATAAGGGTTTAATCTCCTCGCTATTTTTTGAGCATTGATTAAATTTTCTCGCGTAACCCTTAGCAGCGCTAATTCCGGAACATATTCCTGAGTGCAGGTATTAAAATTTCGTCCTCTGCATCCGAAGAAACAATTATAACCTCATCTTCCCCTTTTTTAGCATCACCACTATCTATTCCCCTTTCTTCTCTAGCCGCTTTGACTTGAGACCTTGTTTGGACAGCATTCAATATTTCGACTGGCAGGAAATTATAGCCTAAATTTCCTTTTATTAGCTCGGCCGTTTTATTTCAAGCAAATATCGACCGTGTTGATTTAAGTGATTTCCACAAACCGCTGCCTTAGTCTGCACCGTTCCAAAATTTCCGGAAATTTCCACGACCGCCAAAAGGTAAACAAACTAATTCTGGGCTTAACGGTTGTTTTACCCAAACATTTTCACCAGAGAAAGAAGAAGGATTTATGTATTTTGCACATACTAAATCTATTGTCGCTCCCGTATCTCTAAGAATGTCTATCTCGTGACCATTCACAGAGCCCTTTGTTGTATATGAATTAAGAAAATCCGGGTTTTCATTTCCTTCAATATTATTGAGAGTTTCCGTCGTTTTGTTTTTTATTAATTTAGGGCAACCGGCTTTTATATGTCCAGGCATATTGCAATGATAACATCTTTGTATCACGCGTTTTCAAAAGTTCTCTCTCTAGTACTCTCCGGAACAGAAGCTCTAATCTGGGGGAAGTTTTCCCAAATCTATTTTCTTTTTCCTTGATCCCTGAGGTCAAAATTTTATCATTTCTGCCCCACCTATCCATGGGTTTCGAATTTACCTTTCGGACGTCCTCATAATTATCAAAGAGTTCTGCTATTTGAGTAGCTGATTTAAGGTTTGCCCAATTATCTAAAAAATGATCTTTCATACTAGCATTGGCGCGTTTTTTTAATTGATCTACCACCATTAGATCTTTAAGATCTTGAAAGGTATTTATTTCTAAGCCAATCAGCCACTCATCTAGAAAATTCGTAATTTCAAAAGTGAAATCCTTCCAGGTGCTATCGGATTTTTTCTGGTGTTGGACAAATTTTTGCCGAAAGACCTCGGACTTAACTTGAATCTTTTAAGTAATAATTTCTTTTTACATAATCGTAATTTTCGGCTTGTTCCTCCGGTTCGCGAGCAATAAATTGCACGATCTCTAGGGGTAACAAACCCAATAATTGCCCCACCCACTCTTTCTTTTCTATTGACGCCCTTTTTAGCCTGGCGTTCAAAGATCACTAGATATAAACTAATATCTGACTGCTTAGGATCGAAATCTGGGATCAATTTTTTTTAAGTTTTAAATTAGAGGTTACAGAACATGCATTTGTAGAATCGTTTGATTCATCGTTTACCCTAAATCCGGATTCTATTTTAAACCTTTCTAAATCAAATTTCAGCTGTAATTCTTTCTCTTTTAATGCCTGCTCCTTTACTAACTCCTCCAATCTCATTTTTCAGCCCTTTCTAACTCCTCTAATCTCATTTTTTCAGCCCTTTCTAACTCTTCCAATCTTTTTCCGTTTGCAATGATAGTCTCATACAGATTTTTAACAAATTCCTCTTCATAACCTTCACTGTTAGTGATTGCAATTTTTATGCTAGGGACAGTCATATTTAAAGTGGCATTTATTCCTAATTCCTCAGCAAGTTGCAACATGTCTTGCTTTTTCCCTTTACCAAGGAAAGCCATTTTTTAAACAATATCAAATAAATGTCACGCTAAATTTTGCACTATTGTTAATTAATACAATAACACTGGTCCCATGCATACACAGAAATACACAAAGAAAAACTTAACACTAAAAATAATCAAAATCATTCAAGAGACTTAAAACACAATAAATCTTAAGCTAAAATTGCACACAATGCTTGAAATACAATTACAATTCTCTAGAAACAAAATAACACTGTTCCCATGCAAGAAAAACACTAAGTATTTCAAAATTTCTAAAGAACACTTTAACAAAATTCCTAATACAATATGCAGTTTGCAACTCAAAAATATAACAGTACTCACCCATTTGAAGTACTCAGCTTGCTGTCAGAAGCAAATTATGTGCACTAGTGGTACGGCTTCCGAAAATCGCTTTTCCTTCGGACACTCTCGCCGTTAACACTGTAGATCAGTTTGATCTTTGAGCAGGACGCTCTTTTTCTCGAAGCTGAATTGAATCGCAGAACGGCTTCCGAAAATCGCTTTCCCTTCGGACACTAGCCGTTAACACTATAGATCAGTTTGATCTTCTATGAAGGACGCTCTCTTTCTCCGAAGCTGACTTGAATCGCAGCACGGCTCTTCCGAAGATCTCTTTTTCTCCCTGCGTTGCGGTCCGTCCGTAAAAATCCAAAATTTTCCTCCTCTCACGGGTCCTGAATGCTAACTTTTTTATCCCAAAGCGCTGCCACCAAAACTCTAAGCTGTAACGTTTGAAAGAATAACGGTAGCGTATTCTTGGTGAATTAAAATAGGGAATTTATTTACGTCACAACTATTGAAAATTATTTACAAATGATACATTAAAGTTATTAAAATTAATTAGATTGTTAGAGTCACTATTTTGTGAGAGGTTTCGTTGGTTACCGCTCCCGTGCAAGTTCAAAGTATCTCTCTCCTCATCTTCCGGTCGGGTCGCTAGATTCCTCGGGGGGGTCAAACAGGGTTTGCGCTGCATCGGAAGTTGCACGTGTGGGCGTCGAATCTACAAAGAAAACCGACACCAGATGTTGTTGTTGTTTTCGAGACGTGACGTTACAGTGGCATGAAAAACCGAACTCATGACACGCTGGTCCCATGACTAGACTACCGTAGTCACGTAAATGCTTAACGAAAGCGTGGCAAGTTTCGCTTCAGTTTCGGAAAGTTGGACTGTAGAGTGTGCTAAAAGTATTGAATAATTTTGATTTTTCAAGTGGATTTTAGACGGTGAGATCATTTTGAATTTTTTTTGTATTGAAATTTATTTCATATAACCTTTATTCTATCTTCGAATAAGAGAACTTTTAATTTAAGTATTTACACAAGATAGTGTATTTATACAAATTTGAGTGTTGGAGTAGGGAAGACAAAATTAGTGACTACCCTCACCCAGGTAATAATATGGAGGTGGAAAATACAAACTCTGATTTTTCATTCAATAAATATAGATGTAATTTAACAGATATAGAATTATTGACCAAGTTTGCGGAAAGACAAAATTTAAATACGAATCCAAATATTACAATTTTCTTAAAATCAGAAAATAACTTTCAGAATGGTAATCCACTTAAACTAAAAGAAAGTATAATGAAAACGTTCACAATTAAAAAAAGTATTCTGAGTACAAGCAAAACAAGAAACGGTGAGATAATAATTAAAACAAATAATTGCGAGACAGCCTAAGAAGCTTTAAAAATTAAAGAAATTAATGGTGTAAAAATAAGTACAAGATTGTCCTTTATTGGCCTAACCAATAGTTGCATATTACAAGGAATAGACATAGAATATACAACTATTGGCCTAACCAATAGTTGCATATTACAAGGAATAGACATAGAATATACAATAGACGACATAAAATCGAAATTAGAAAATAACAATTATGCAACTTTTGATATCCAACGTTTTACCAAAAAAAAATCAGAATCTGGATTTAAACCTATCAAAGCAATTAAAGTTATCCAAATTGGATGCAGTATTCCCGAAAGAGTTCCAATAGGTTTTTAAATGTTTAAAACTAATCTCTACTATGAAAAATCTAGGCAATGCACAAACTGTTGGAAATTTGGACACATTCAAAAATTTTGTAGAAGTTCAATAAAATGCCGAATTTGCTCACTAAACCACTCTGAAAACGATTGTAAAGAAATAAAAAAAATGTAGCTCTTGTGGAGAAGAGCAAAAAGCTAACGATAAAGGTTGCAAAAGATATCAAGATGAAGTTGAAATCTTAAAAATTAAAGTACAGCAACAAATCTCGAGAAACGAAGCAGTTGAGAAATTCCAAAGGGGAAAAAAACATCATACTCGGCCAAAACCTATAATGATCAAACAGAGAAGATAGATAATCTTGAGAAAAAGTTTGCGAAATTAGAGTTGAAATTTGAAGAAAACAATAACATATTTGAAAAGAAATTAGAACAAATAGTACAACGCTTCACGACAGAACTGAATACCGTGGTAGCACAAATAAATTTGAGCTTTTCTTCCTTAATGAATACCATGGAATCCAGCTTGAAAAAACTTGCATCAAATATAACAATTCCAAAAGATGATGACTTTCTAATAAATAGAAAACTTAATGAAAAAGCAAAAAGATTCAAGAAAATATCAGAACAGAGGATATTAGAAAGTATAGTAGAAAAAAATAAAGAAACTTAAATAAATAATCAAATTTTCTTATATTCTCGCTAAAATCTCAATATTAATCTATTTCCTTTTTGAATATTTAAACTAATTCGTAGTATAGCACCTTTTTTTTTCGTTTTAAATCATGAATATAATCCAATGGAATGCACGTGGAATTAAAAACAAGAGGTCACAGATATTCTTTTCGCGCCAATTTTTCAAAAAGCAAATATTTTAATAATTCAAGAAACTTGGTTACATCCAAATGATATTTTCACAATTCCCAATAAGAATATATTCAGAATTGATAGGGAAATCAAAAGAGGAGGAGGGTTAATGATAGTTTTAAATAAATATATTAGCGCAATAAAAATATTCTCAGAAATTAGTGAAGACTTAGAAATTTTAATAGTCAGAGTTCAGATAGATTTAGTTCCTATCACAATTTTTAATATATACATCCCACCGGCTAACTTTAAAGACATCAATTTATCTAAAATAGCATCATATATTGATAATCACAGTTTGATATTGGGAGATTTTTCAACGCATCTCATAAGATATTGGGATAAAAAAATTCCAGTGCTTCTGGAAAAAAGATTTTTGACTGGATTATTGAAATGAGAGAAGAGAGAGAGAGAGAGAGAGACTTAATATTATTAAACGATAAAAAAAAGTCCAACTTATCTCCATTCATCGGGAATTTTTACATCTATAGATCTTTCTTCAGCTTCTATAGATTTAAATTATGATTTATATATCCTGGTCCACAAATACCGATAATTTTGAAAGTGATCACTTCCCTATAATTATTAATTACAAAAGAACAAACAGCTCAGCAACTAATAATTTTAAACAAAAAGCAAATTGGAACAAATTTATCAATATTATTCAACAAAATTTAAATTTAAATGAAAACATAAATATAGATATTATAAAAGAAATTAAAAAAGCTCAAATCTTATCTCAAGAAACAGAAAAAAAACCAGATCAGTTGAAGAGCTCCATGGTGGACAGCAGCATGCGGGCATTTAAGAGCAAAAAAAAATCCTTAATAAAGCAAGGGAAAACTTTAAAGAAGGCTGGATAAAAAATATAAAGAAGTAAGCGCAAAACTTAAGCGAACAATCAAAGCCTGTAAAGAAAATTTTTGGCACAAGACATGTGAAAAAAATATCTTCTCCTAAAGTTCTTTTTAAAATAATCCGAATAATCAAAAATAGAACAAATCCTAACTATTCTTCATTTAATGTTATTGAAAATAACAGAACTATATTAACAAAAGAACAATCCCAAGCACAAACTGTTTTTTACAATATTACGCAAAACAAAACAACGACAGTATTCCAAATATCTCTATTCGGGACAATAGCCAGGATATTAATAAACCTTTTTCTTTAAAAGAATTAGAAATAGCAATATCTCATAAAAAGAACAGCAGTCCCGGAAATGATAAAATTTCTCTCCAAACAATAAACCATCTCCCCATCAAAGCAATAAATCTCTTTCTGAAATCCTTTAATGACAGTTGGTCTTCAAGTCAAATACCAAAAGATTGGATTCACGCAATTATTCTACCCCTTTCATAAATCCTCACAAAAATCCCAAGGAAGTTTCGTCATACCATCCTATATCTCTTACTTCAGTAATTGCCAAATTATTAGAAAGAAGGATTCTACATAGAATGCTAGATTTCAGTTTTCAAAACTAAAATTTTCATGTTAATCATCATGGTTTTTACCCTCACAGAAGCAACATTAATACATTACTTCAATTACAACATGACATTATTCTGGCAAGGGAACGCAAAGAATATTTTATTTTGGTAGCGTTGGATATTAAAGCAGCATATGACTCAGTGTGGCCAAATGGCCTTGTTTCTAAATTAAACAAAGTTGGATACTCTGGTAGATTGCTACGATGGATACAAATCTTCTTACATCAGAGAACCATTAAAATCAAATGGAGGAACATTTTTTTCAAAAATTGTTAAAAGTAATTATGGTGTACCCCAGGGTTGTTTCTTAAGTCCTTTCCTTTTTATGATTTATATGGCAGATATTTTTGAAATTCAACATGACAGCCATCTTCTGGTTTATGCAGACGACATATTTTTATATAATAGTGGTACAAATTGGAATGAAACAATAGGCGAAATGCAAGAATCTTTAAATAAAATTTCAGTCTGGTGTAAAAAATGGAACTTGTCCACCTCTCCAGAAAAAAGCAATCTAATCAACTTTTCCAGAAAAAGAAGCACAGTACCTCCATTACTTAAAATATGCGACAAACCTATTCCCAAAGTGAAGAGTCATAAAATCCTGGGTATCATCTTCGACCCCAATATCACCTGGAAAAATCATATTAATTACCTACGTCAGAGAGGATTCAAATATTTAAAGGCCGTTAAAGCCTTATCTTCTCCGAAAATAGGAACAAGATCTGATCATCTTTTAAATATTATTAATGCCACAATCCGTTCTATATTTGACTATGAAAGTCAACTTCTTTCCTTTTCTAGCAATAGCAACAGACAAAAACTAGAACCGATTTACAATGCTGCTTTACGTTTAGCCCTAGGTCTCCCAAGAAACACCCCATTAGATTTATTAAGAGCAGAGTCTATGAATGGAAGTATTAATAATCACCATAATTTTCTTTGCCAAAAATTTATAACTAAACAAATTGCATTAAAAAACTGGTCACCAAATGCAAGATTATTTTGGGATATAAATAACATTTTTTATTAATATAGAGAAAAAGAGATAAGTATTTTTCAAAAGACGATCAACCTGCTCCAAGAATTATGTATCTCTAAAGTAGATATTCTTCAATGGATCCCTCCTCCTCCAACCTACGAAAATCGCAAAATAAAGATCTATACTCATGAACTACCATTTCAAAACAAGGATCTTTCAGATGACATAGAACAAAATATGTTTAATGATTACATTCAGCCAAAATTTAATAGCAATATCATAATAGCAACAGATGGTTCCAAAAATACTAATCAAACATCAATAGGAATTTTGATCCCTAAAAAAAAGTTTGACAAAATTTCATACTGAAAGAAATGATTTCAATATTCACAGCTGAAGCTATAGCCATATGGACTGCGTTAAAAAATTGGGTTTCTGAAACAGAAAATTATATCATCCTGACGGACAGCTATCAGTCCTAAAAAGCATCCAAAATATTAATAGAAAATCCAATACGATAATATTAAATTTAAGTTCAACTTTACATCAGTGCCTCCAAATAGATCAATCAATTACATTCCTTTGGGTACCAGCTCACAAGGGAATAGGGATTAATGAAGAAGTTGATAAATTAGCTAAAGCCTCTCCACAGCCGTGGAATATTATTTTTTGGATAACTTGGGAAGACCTACATATACATTTCAAAAAACAACACAAAAATAAAAGTGAAGAAATATGGAAAAAGAGCAAAAGACATAAAAATTATTTTTATATTTCTCATCTTGAAAAATGGAACAGACAGGCAGCAAAAAATAGAAAGACAGAAGTTTTAATCAATAAGTTGCGAGCTAAAAAATTACCATTAAATGATATATATTTCCTTTTTAAACAAACAGATTCTCCTTTGTGTGCAGATTGTAAAGTACCAGAAACTATAGTGAACATTTTATATTAAGCTGTATCAAATACAAATCGCAGCGTGAAATTTTGAAAAATTTTATCTCCAACCACGGAGAATGGTCTTATTCCTCAATAGTGAAATGTAAAACAATAGAGCATGTTGAAAAAGTTGAAAAATATTTGACATCATCCAATAAATTCTAAAATTCCAGTTTTTTTTATAAAAATTTGTGACATTGTAACTCATACATTTGTTTATAATAAAGTGTTTTTAAAATTTCAAACTATTTCATAGATTAGTTCTTCCTTTTAACATATAAAGGGACATCTCATTTAGCATTACAGTATAGGAGAAAAAAAACGAAACACATTTTATAAAAGAAAAAAATGTGTCAACTCGAGTAAAAATGAGTAGTATCATAAAACAAGTGATTCTCTACAGGATAGTGAAGCCAGAATATAATATTAATGTTTGAGTACTTTTAGATCTGAAAAAATCTTCCGAATTTGGGTACTATTCTTTAACATTAGCCGAAAACAGTCTTAAGTTGTAAGTTGTGCTTCATGGGCGCCGCGGTAGCCGAGTAATATAGGTATCGGATCGTGGCTTGCCTTGTCACGAGTTCGATTGATTGATTGATTGAATATTAACGTCGCACTGATCAGCTATACGAGGGCTTTTGGCGACGGACCACGTAATTTTGAACCATGGTCAAGTGACGTGGACGACACCTGAGCTGGCACCCCCTCCTAACTACCACACCACACCAACGGGAGGACGTTTCAGCTCTCGACAGATTTAACGTGCATCGCTGCCCTACACGGCGGGTCTTTAGTGGTACTGGGCTCGAACCTGTGACAAAGCAAGCCACAGTCCGATACCTATACCACTCGGCTACCGCGGCCACGTCACGAGTTCGAGCCCAGTACCACTAAAGACCCGCCGTGTAGGGCAGCGATGCACGTAAAAATTGTCGAGAGCAGAAACGTCCTCCTGTTGATGTGGTGTGGTAGTTAGGAGAGGGGGGTGCCGGCTCAGGTGTCGTCCACGTCACTTGACCATGGTTCAAAATTACGTGGTCCGTCGCCAAAAGCCCTCGTGTAGCTGAAAAGTGTGACGTTAAGATTCAATCAATCAATCGGCTTTATGGGTTTCATTGAAATTCATCATACGTCGTGAATCGGAACGCTTTAGGAAGCTTATAACATACTTTATTTGAGGTGATTGCGATAATTTGACTACATCGCAGCAAAACTTTTAGCTGACGGCATCTCTGACACACTGTTATGCTTTGATATGAAAAAATAAATGATCAACTGATTGCACATGAGGTCTTTAGACGAAGCATTTTATAGTTTTGAATCATTGTCAAATGACACGGCCGTCACTTGAGCAGGCACCCCATTCCCCAAGCATACTTGCAGCGTCTACGTGAGGGCTTTGAGCCTCGACAGATTTTACCCTCATCAGTGTCTCTATATGGTGTGTAATGTTAAGTGGCATCAGGAATCGAACCCACGATTCGACAGAAAGAACGTCGGCCACAAGTTCAGGATTACGATCCTCCGGTTAACGTGGTCATTACTGATGAACTGGTCACTACTCGAATCAATTCAGATAGTGGGTTCGAAACTTTTATACTTTGAACATTAAATTCAATTGGGTTGAAAATTTTTGCATGGGACGTCGCCTCTCTCTTTCTTATTCAAGCCTTCTCTATACTAAACAAAGGGCCAGGGATTGATCCTAGCAGATATGCACCGCACGGAGTCCGCCGTATATACCGTTAAATGCGGCGTATCACGCGCACTTTTAGCACAAAGAATAAGATCGAAATTTACGGGTGCGCGTGATACGCCGAGTATAAAAAGGAGAGTTTGAAAAATAAAAAAAAGATGTCATAAAAAAACTATGACTTCTACGAAGATCGGAATACTGTATAGTTAAAAGAAATGCCATTCTTTATGAACTTAAACGATTATTTTTCAAGAAATATGCTATTTTTTCTAAATTCCTGGATAATATCTCGAACAAATAGCTTTAAAATATAATAGCATTACTAACGTACATTGCAGGTTCTTTCGTAAAAGAGGGGAGGGGGGGTGCGCGTAATGCGGCAAATATACCTCAAAGTTAAAAATTGCAGCTTGAAAGTATCAATGCGCGTTATATGCCGGATTTTACGGTAGTTCTATCAATCAATCCAGCTTTTTTACGAGTTTCTTAAAATAAGTAATATAAAAAACTCTTTTTAAGTCGATTCCTACTTAAGTCAACAAAGAAACATTTTATTTTAGTTACTTTTTATTAAATAATTACAATTAATATAAATATTTATATACTTATGACAGAATCACACTATTAAGGGAAAAAATAGAAAGCGATTTTCCTTTCTATATATGATGTTATTTTTTTTTTATTGAGAAGATTTATAAATTCTCGTGCGCCACAAAGTATCACACTGATTGATTTATTGAATATTATCGTCTCACTGTTCAGCTACACGAACGCTTTTGGTGATGGACCACATAATCTTGAACCATGGTCAAGTGACGGAGATGACACCTGAGTGAGCACCTCCCTCTCCTAACTACCACACCTCGGGAGAACGTTTCAGCTCTCGACAGATTTAACGTACATCGCTGCCCTACACGGGCGGGTCTTTAGTGGTGCTGGGCTCGAACTCGTGACAAGGCAAGCCACGATCCGATGCCTATACCACTCGGCTACCGCGGCCTACAAAGTATCACACAGGGGCTTCAGAAGTAAGCACGAAGCACAGATTACAAAGGAAAGATGAAATTTAAAGTCATGAAAGATTACAATACAAACATCCATGCCTTGTCCAGGATTCGAACCCATGCTCTACGGCACCGCAGTCAGCATCATTAACCATTTTACCTGATGGGCAGCAACATGTACGGTGTTGGACTATTTTTTTTGTTTGTTACTATTTATTAATTAATTTAATTTAATTATTCTAATAAAATAGTATAGTAAAAAAAAGAAATCACATTCCCAGAAATTAAGCCATACAAAGTGGAATTTGAACCCACGACCTTTGAATTAGACGTCCAACAAGTTATCCATTGCGCTACAGGGACACAACGAATGACTTTCCTTTCTATATATGCTGTTGGACTATTATTTTGGTTTGTAACTATTTATTCATTTTTTAATTGAATTAATGAATTAATATTTACAAATTTTGCAAATCAATAATTGCAAATTTTTAATTTTTTGAAAAAAAAAATATATGTTAAATCCTTAATATTTCTGAGCATTTTGGTACCAAAAATTGTAACTTCCGAAGTTATTGAAAAATAAGTAGTGAAACTTAAATGAAAACCATATCTCTTTCTTATCTTTAACTTCACTTTTCGCAAAAAAAAATTTTAGCTTGCGCGCAGGATTTCTCACAAACTATTTCTGATATCAATTTGAAACTATACGTGGCCGCGGTAGCCAAGTGGTATAGGTATCGGACCGTGGCTTGCCTTGTCACGAGTTCGAGCCCAGTACCACTAAAGACCCGCCGTGTAGGGCAGCGATGTACGTTAAATCTGTCGAGAGCTGAAACGTTCTCCCGTTGGTGTGGTGTGGTAGTTAGGAGAGGGGGTGCCAGCTCAGGTGTCGTCCACGTCACTTGACCATGGTTCAAAATTATCTGGTCCGTCGCCAAAAGCCCTCGTACAGCTGAACAGTGCGACGTTAATATTCAATCAATCAATTGAAACTTTATACACGTGTTCAAAATAAGGCTCTTCTCATAACTTATACACCTATATTAAAAAAATTAATGGCATTTTTTTATTTTAATTTTAATTAATTTTTTTCTTAAAAATTTAAAATTTTTGTTATGATTGTGTATTTAAAAAATACTTTTTTTCTCTAAATTTCTTAAAAGCTAGTATAACTTCAAAAGTGAACATTTTTATATCAAGTAAAATTAATTTTGTAAATTTTAATCAGTTTTGTACTTCAGAATCCTGCGCGGTGTAAAGTACTAATTTTCATATTTTTGAAAAATTGTCCAATTTTTATTTCTTTATAACTTTTTAAATTTTTTCTCAAAGTCTCTGAAAATTTGAGAAAAAATGTAAACATATATGATTATCATGTGGTAAAAATTACAAATTATTGTTATGTTTTATTGCTAAGTTACATTGGTTTGAAAAGGATGTTTTTTTCGAGTGCACGGATATCTGTTAAGGGTGAGCCCTTAACATCAAGTGTCATCCACTACAAGTTCAAAAAAATATATTTGAATGGATGAATAGAATTTTTTATTAACGATTGAAAATTTGAACGACACACACACACACACACACACACACACACACACACACACACACACACACACACACACACACACACACACACACACACACACACACACACACACACACACACACACACACACACACACACACACACACACACACACACACACACACACACACACACACACACACACACACACACACACACACACACAGTGTGTGTGTGTGTACACATATAAATAAATATATATATAGGGAAAGAGTGAACTAGTAGTAGGAACTGAGTAAAACTCATAATAAGTTGAATAAATATGTTGTGAATTTTAAATAGAGTTATTTTGAAAGATAAAAAAAATGAGTCCCGATAGCATAGCGTGAGTGAGTGAATGTTAACGTCGCACTGTGTGTTCAGCTACACGATGGCTTTTGGCGACGAACCTTGTCATTTTGAACCATAGTCAAGTGACGAGGACGACACCTGATCCGGCACCTCCCTCTCCTCCTAACTACCATGCCACACCAACGGGAGGAAGTTTGAGCTGCCGACAGATTTAACAGGCATCGCTCCCCTACATGGCGGGTCTTAAGTGGTGCAGGTCTCGAACTCGTGACATGGCAGCCACGATCCGATACCCTGACCACTAGGCTACCGCGGCCAACCGATAGAGTAGCGTAGTTTAAGGAAAATAGAATGTTAGTGCGGAATGTGTTGGTCTATTGTCTATTAATGTCTACTCTTTATACACATCATGTGATTGCAAAATTCGAGGTGATACCAAAATAGAAATGGTTTTCTTTCTTATCAGTGGCTCACTGTGGATGGATTCTTAACAAAGGCATTTCAAAAATGATTTTTGCGAAAGTTGCTTTAGGAAAATTATCAAATGTGTTTAATATTACCTAAGACATAGGTGTGTGTGTTTAAATTCAAAATTCATTGGGGGAAATTAAGTTTTCAATTTAAGGATAGCCTTCCAATTTAGAAAAAAACAAAATAGTGGAAAAAAATGATTTTTTTGTATATTTGCATTTTTATTAAAAGTTTTTACTTTTTCTCTTATACATGTATATGAGTTTATATTGACAACGTTAAGTATTAGTCAAAATAGGAGAAAGTCTCTTGAGCAAGGGTATGCAACCTTTTTTTTCTGATGGGCCGCATACATATGTTAACTATTTAACGCGGGTCGCAAATGAGGATAAAGGAGGAGGGGGTAAGAAGAAATGCTTTAAGACCAAGGTAACATTAGAAATTCAAACTGGGGAAAATTGATCAAAAAATTATAACTCCTGTTTTGCTTTATTAAATTATTTTTATGTTGTTTTATTTTTGTCACTACTACTGAATTAGAAGCATTTATAGCAAACTTCGTAGGATGTCTTTGGTACCACTGACAAAGCCCTTTGTTGCTCTCTGTTGCAAAGATTATTCGAGAAAGCCAATTTATCACCTCTTGAAAGAGATCTTCGAGGAAAAATGTCATTAAATGATTCTTGTTTAATGGTATTTTTTAAACAAAGCACTTTCGTGACAAATCAAATAATTACTGACCCATATTTGTATTTCAGTGCAAAATAGTCAACCTCCTAATCATCTTGAAACGATATATTTTCTTCCAATATTTTTCGCTTGCAAGGTATGAAAGATAGTTAAAAATTAGTTCCACCCATAAAATTGTCGCTACTCTACGCTGTTGTCTTTTAACACTAACCGTAATCCTTACAAATAGAAAACGAGTATCAATTCTCCCCCCTTCGACATCGACAGCAAAATTGATATATTTGATTTCTTTGCAAAGAATTCCCCACCAAATTTGTAATTATTGCTGCTTTAGAGGGCGACATATTAAGTTTGTGCACGCGGCTGACCGACACACCTGGATCGGTTGTGGACAGTGATGGACGAATCACTCGCCTGATGTTTCTGTCCAACTTGCCCCTGATTCTAAGACAACAGTATTGAAATTTTCCCTCCATCCACACACAAAATGTTTCAATATTTAAAAAACTCTTTTGATGTCATATGCAATTTTTTTCATTATGCAAGATGCAGTGTTTAGAAAATTTATATAAAAACAGTTTCCATTGGCAAAAAAAAAAAAAAAAAAAAAAAAAAAGGCAAACCATCGCATTATCACAAGACTCCTCATGCAGCACGTCACATCTGTTGAAGCTCAATTTGATTTGATTTGAATTTATGTTGCACTGGGAAAGCAACCTGAGGGGGCTACTGGCAACGAACTTCGTAATTTTGAGCCATAGTCAAGTGAGGCAGATGACACCTAAACTGGCACCCCCTTTCCGAATATGCGCACCATATTAAGGCTGTTTTCGCCATATGTACGACAATGTGGACTTAACGCGGAGCACATTTTTTCGGACAGAAAAAATGCCTCAATTTTTATAAAAATTTGAGACATTATAACATGCATTTTTTATAATACAGAGTGTCCCATAACGACCGCGTAAACTCTGCACAGCTAGATTCCTCGTTGGGAGTACATAAAAACTGCCCAAAGAAGCGTTCCTGTATGATCCATAGTTTACGAGAAAAATACGAAAAACAAAGTATGATGTTTCTGCCGGTGCAAGAAAAAACACTTTATTGAATATATCAACAGCAGTATATGTACAGTTTAGGCAGATGTTCAAAGTGTCCGTCGTGCATGTCGAGGCTGAGGTGTTCGAGTGAGCTGAAATTTTGTATACACGCGACGCGTTTAGTTTGGATGACAATGCATGTTTTGATTATTTATATTCCAAGATCGGAATTAGTTAAAAAAGATTCTAATTAAAACAATTTGTTCGGGTGGAATCTTGCAACTCAATTTTGAAGCTGATGTCTTCAATCGATTGAGCTGAAATTTTGTATACACGTTTAGTTTGGATGACAATGCATGTTTTGATTATTTATATTCCGATATCACAATTAGGTTAAAAGATATTAATTAAAGATATTTGCAATTTTGAAGAGAGAGCTGATGTCTTCAACTTGCTACACGTTTAGTGGAATGCATATGTTTTGATTATTTATATTCCAACTAATTAAAATAATTTGCTCAATCTTTGAAGCTGATGTCTTCAACCGATTGAGCTGAAATTTTGTATACACGTTTACCACGGCCCACTGCTACAAAATACGAGGTATCTTACCAAAAACCATATTACCCTCTCATAATAATTAATAAGAAAAAAGAGAATAAATAGTTGAAAGTTCCATAAAATTTAAAAGATTCTATCAAAATTATTAACAACTCAGAGCCGTTCTAAGAGAAAGCTTCTTACCTGTAGTTGAGGACATACTACCAGTGAGAGAGCGAGAAATAATTCAATTGGCAAATATGGAACATATTTAATGAGGCATCATCTCGGAGGGAGGTGGTAGAAATCTGTGCTCTTCTCTAATTCGTCCTTTTTTTTATATACTGTATCCCGGTAAAGGGGCTCTGCTTTGAACGAAATTTCTTTTACAGTATATAGCGGTACCTCCTGCAGTACGAATTCTAGGAAAAATTACACTACTATCTTTATAAAGATGATAATTGCAATCAGGGGGTCTTGACCAGGTTCTGGTTTGGTTTCTTGGACCAAAAACAAATCAAGATTTTGCTCCAAAACGAAATCTCTGACTTCATGAATTTTGGAGCGCAGACCGTTTGCGTTCCAAAAACCAATTGAGATTGATTGCACGTTTGCACGATTGAAAGTTAGGCCGAATTGTGGACAACATAATTACGCCCATTTTTTACCGCGAAATAGGCCTAACAAATTTCACAAGCCGTATCGTCAGGATGAGAAAGTTTTCGAAATGCTGCTCGGAAAGCCCGGGCGAACAGTTCCTCATCGACTTCTTCATCATTAGCTATCTGAATTACATTTGTGAAAATGGTTGAAAAATTGGAATTTGGGGTATTAACATGACTATAATCTCCCTGATCTGTCCAAAAACATCTTTAGAATACCAGGTGGAGGGAATGACAGCGCGGTAGTTTGGTTGAGGCTGCTGGATCTTGGATTGAGCATGCATGGGACTACTTTTTAAGTTTAGATCATGACGAGAGCCTAAATTTCTCACTTGAATTTTTTATTTTGGCAAGATATAAGGGTTATTTCCCTTAGGATGTTGATTTTTATTTTGATTGCCCTTTTGGGACGCTTTTTTTTATTATATTTAGTCTTCGGAAAACGGGGGCATTGGAGCCAATTCGCCGCATGTTCCAAAACGCAGTTGGCACAAATTAATGGGTCTTCAAATGCACGATTACAGTTTTTAGCCTCGTGAGGCCCTGCGCATTTAAAGCATTTAATTGGAAGATGGCAGACTTCCGAAGAATGGAAAAAATCCTGGCATCTCCAGCATTGATTGGGTCTTTTGTTGTGACTATTGTCATAGCGCTCAAAGGAAATTTATGTGCCAAACATTTCAGTAAACTGAAAGATACTGTCAGCTTTGGCATCATTTACAAGTTGTAGGTAAATTAGGGGCACGGGGGTTTTGGTTTTAAATTTTTGTGATCGGGAGATTTTATGGATCTGAAATCCTTCTCTCTCGATTTCAACACGTATTTCTTCTACTTTAGTGGAAGTAGGAAGACCATAGATTAATAATTTAAGGGGCCTATCAGATGTATACACGTTTAGTTTGAATGACAATGCATGTTTTGACGATTTATATTCCGATATAGACCTAGTTACTGTCTTCTTGAGGTGTTAAGGCAAGCATGTTTACAATAACATAGGTAGCAACCGAAAGCGTAGCTCATAGTAGAGCGCTCGCTTATCATGCGAGAGGTTCGGGGATCGACACCCCGCGCATCCAATTGTTATTTTTTCGTGTAAAATATTTTTGAAATTCGTTTAATTTGTACAACGAGAAATTTTACAATGCTTCCACTCTGCGTACGTACAAAGAATGTTATATTTTTACTGTTCTACAGGGAACACTAAGAACGAAAGATATATCAAACTATTTCTAAATACTTTGAAACATTCTAAGATATCTATTTACTCGATGCTAGTTTCTCCCGTAACACTTTTAATTGACCTAGTTACTGTAACAATCTTGTTCAGGTGTTCAGGCAAGCATGTTTACAATAACACAGGTGTCGACCAGGAGCGTAGCTCAGATGGTAGAGTGCTCGCTTTGCTGGTAATAGGTACGGGGATTGAAACGTTGCGCCTCCAATTATAATTGTTTCGTTTCGTGTAAAATATTTGATTTGTACACCGAGATATTTTACAATACTTCCCCTCTGTACATGTACTAAGTATGTTTTATTTTACAAGCTTTTATTTAACTTGCAATCTAAATTGTTCGGGTGGAATCTTGCAACTCAATTTTGAAGCGGATGTCTTAAACCGATTGAGCTGAAATTTTGTATACGCGTTTAGTTTGGATGACAATGCATGTTTTGACCATTAATATTCCGCTATCGTATTTAGTTAGAAAGACTAGCTGCATGGCCCGGCGTTGCACGGGCTTTCTCTACTTTTATAAATTTTCCCTTTCCTTCACAAAATCAGCACTTCTCTAATACTCTTTTTCAAAATGAATTCCACCCCTCCTCCACTTAGCCCGATGTTGCTCGGGCTTTTACCGAGTGTATAACTTAAAATTCCCTGTTTCGATATTTTCCCGCTTCTTTTCTTTGTCCGACAGGTTTACTTCCCCCGGCGTTCTACGAACATTTTAAAATGCATAACATATTGTCATGGAAATTCCCCCGTCGCTATCAGAGCTCTCGAGTAAGTGACCATTCACCAATTCTTAAACAGCTTGACAGGTGCAGCCCTCTAGTAGCACAAAAAGTAATAAATTATTGCAGAAAAAAAATTCGTTAAAAGTTTTCGAAATATTATTTTTTTAAATCACTAACTGTAAAAATCAAAGTATGAGTTTTTTAAAAATCATTTTTATATAAAAACATCGATATTTATTCATTTTAGAAAAAGTCATATGTAAAATATCGTTGTTTTCTAAAAAAAAAAAAAAAAAAAAAAAACTGTTTTGTGACGAAATAAATTTTTTTTCAAATTACAAAATTTCTGACGAAGTTTTTAAATGCGCGAATAAAATTTTGAGTATTTTTTAAAACAATCATAAATCTAAGTGGTGGTGCTGTTTCGAACCCGGGTACAAAAGTAAATAATCCAGCTCTCTAACCTTTCAATCCACAAAATCATCGGGAAAAAAGAAAAAAGACCTGTAAAATAAAAGTAACAGATATTCAATTTCGCATTGCGTTATTTGTTAAATTTTAAATTTGGGGAGGGGGCTTCATTAATAAGTTAATGCCTTCAAACTTCATATATTGATTGTAAACAACGTAATTTTTAAACAAAAAATTTAACAAAAATAATAGTTAAATATTTCTGGCAAAAAAGGGACCCCGAAAAACTCAGTTTTTTAAAACCGTAATTTTTAAGCAATCTTTTCAATCTTTATGCAGATTACGTATAATATCGTTCTACACACGGAAAAAAAATTCATGAGATTATTTTTTAAATAAAGAAAAAAGTATTTAAAATATATATATAAAATTTTAAGTATTTTTTAAAAATCGTAAAAAAAAAATTGTCATTTTATTTTTTAAATGACTGATTCTAAAAGAGAAAAGCATGGATTTTATTAGTGTAGAATATCTATTCATTAAATTGAAAGAAAATTCAATCGTAACGACTTAGAAATCATTTTCATAAAAACGTATCGATTTTGGCTCATTTTAGAAAAAAATCATAAGAAATAGAAAATATCATTATTTTGTAAAATAAACTATACCGTATTGTGGCGAAGTAAATGATCTTTCCGATTCTGTAAATTTTTTTTGTCTCATTAAAAAATTAGATCGTTTGTTAAAAACGTCTGAGATAAAAAAAAAAAAGGTCGGTAAATTGGAAGTTCGCCAGCTGGCGGGAAAAGAATGGCAATAATTATGCGTTTTAAGGTTTTTAATTAATATCTCTTTAACTGATTGCACTATTGGAATGTAAGTGATCAAAAGGATTCCTCGGATCTTTTCCGATCTTTTGGTACCTTTGGGTTCGTGAGAAGATACACCTAGTCGTATAGTCGCATACGTTTGTTTACCATCGAATTTTAGTAGTGTGGATATTAATTAAAGTAATTTTTTCGGGTGGAATCTTGCAACTCAATTTTGAAGCTGGTGTCTTCAACCGATTATTCTAAAATTTTGTATATATGCTTAGTTTATATGACAATGCATGTTTTGATGATTTATATTCCGATATCGCAATTAATTAAAAAGATATTAATTGAAAACCTTTTACTCCTGTTAGCTTTTTATTCTGCCCAGCAACTTATCAGATTGAGCTTAAAAAAGTTCCGATTTTTCGACCTTTTTTAAAAAACCATCTTATTCTTTCTCTCAAACAGACAAAAATAATAATCTAATGGGAAAGATAAGTTATTTCGCCACGATACGGTATAATTTGTTTAAAAAAATGATATTTCTATTTTTTACAATTTTTTCTAAAATGAGTCAAAATCGATGCGTTTTCATGAAAATTATTTCTCAATCGTTCAGTAAGATTTTTTTTCGTGTTAATGAATCGATATTCTGCACTAAGAAAGTTCAGGCTTTTTTCTTTTAGAATCAGTCATTTAAAAAATAAAATGCCTAAAAAAATTTTTTTACGATTTTTCAAAAAATACTCAAATTTTGAATAAAAGATTTAAAAACTTCGTCATTTTTTAAAAATATAATTGCTCAAAAATAGTTTATCGCCTGTAGAATAGTATTATCCAAATTTTGCGCAAAAATTGAAAAAATTGGTTTAAAATTACGAATTAAAAAAAAATTGTGTTTTTCATTTTTAATATAGCATGATAGTAAAAGCAAAAAGAAAAAAACCAAACAGAAAAAACACACTAAGTTTTAATATTTTAACTAATTTTTCTTCGTCTAATGTTGTTTTGATCTAACAGTGTTTATCCCCCTTCCCATTATCCATTTGTTGCTGCCCGAGTGAAATATCTATCTTATGTATGAGGCCTGACGGGAAAAAAAAGTTCAGTAACCTTTAGCTGGACTGTTCAAAATTAACCGGCAAACGACCTTTCAACATTGATGCGTTGAATGAGATTAACAGACTGAGAAACCTCTGTCCAGCGATAACTAAAAAGTAAAAAATAAATTAAAAGTAAAATTTTTTTTAAAAAAAACAATCTTTTATTTAAATGCTCTAAAAGGAATAAAACAAAATACTCTTTTAAAACTTTTTTTGCTATCAAATTATAAAGTCGTTACAAAATTTATGATATAAAAGCTTGTCGCGAGATTTACATGTATAGATAAGCAAATTAAATAACTTGATCTGATTGATTTTAATTTTTAAAATTTTCAACCTAAGTAAATACGGGTACTTTAATCTCGCGACAAGCTTTTACATCAGACATTGTATAACTTTATAAGTTGATAGCAAAAAAAGTTTTAAAAGGAAATTTTATTTTATTCCTTTTAGAACATTTAAATAAAAGCTTGTTTTTAAAAACGTTTTTTTACTTTTAATTCATTATTCGTATTTTTCTCGTAGACTATGGATCATACAGGAACACTTCTTTGGGCAGTTTTTATGTACTCCCAACGAGGAATCTAGCTGTGCAGAGTTTATGCAGCCGTTTTGGGACACCCTGTATAGTGTTTTTAAAATTTCAAAATATTTCATAAATAATCCGTTTTTCCTTTTAAGGTATCCGACTATGTTTGGAACCGTGATTTTGCAAAAGCGCATAAATGGATAATTTGCATAATATTTAGTATCTTTTAGATTAGAATATATGCATAAAATTGTTTTAAGGACATTTTGACAAAAAAAATTTATTTAAATACAATATTTTGGCAAAAAATTAACTTAGAATAATCTTTTTTCCAAATGTTCTCCTTTTGTGAAAAATGCTTCTACTAAAATAATATTTTGCCTGTATATAGATCAGACCTCTGTACAGAGGCTCAACTAAAATTTTTGAAATATATAACTTAGAAGTGGGTTTATATGCATGTTTTACGACAACAGAGGGGAGCAATTTTAAGAAAAGAACGTCAATAATTATTTCAATTGGTGGTAACTCTGAAAATAATGTGAATTTTTCAAAAATTCTAGTGGAGCCTCTGTAGAGAGGTCTGAGCTATATACGAACAAAATATTACTATAATTGATCCTTTTTTCACAAAAGGAGAACATTTGGAGAAAGATTATTCTAAGTTAATTTTTTGCCAAAATATTATATTTAAACAAATTTTTTTTGTCAAAATGTCCTTAAAACAATTTTATGCGTATATTCTAATCTAAATGACACTAAATATGAAGAAAATTATGCACTTTTTTAAAATCACTGTTCCGAACGTTGTCGGATACCTTAACATGCAAAAGAATAGCTCATTTAGCATTACGGTATAGAAGAAAAAAAATTCGAAACACATTTTATAAAAGAAAAAAATGGGTCAACTCGGATAAAAATGAGTAGTATGATAAAAAAAGTGATTCTCTACGGGATAGTGAAGCCAGAATATAATATTAAAGTTTGAGTACTTTTATATCTGAAAAAATATTCCGAATTTGGGTACTATTCTTTAACAGTAGCCGAAGACAGCCTTAACGGGAGTACTTTGTTTGATTGACTGAATATTGACGTCACACTGCTCAGCTACACGAGGGCTTTTGGCGACGGACCACGTAATTTTGAACCATGGTCAAGTGACGTGGACGACACCTGAGCTGGCACCCCCTCTCCTAACTACCACACCACACCAACGGGAAGACATTTCAGCTCTCGACAGATTTAATGTGCATCAGGACAACTTTGAGACTCGACTGATTTAATGTACATTACCCGCGCAAAACGGCGGGTCTTCGGTAACACTGATTCGATCCCGTGACAATGATCCCGAGACTATGACTGCAAGGCTACAGCAGCAACTGTGACCTTATTAAACACTTACTTACTCATCCAAACTTACATGCCACGCCAACATGAGGACTTTGAATCTGCATTAGCAGATGTCTACACGTTGGGTATTTTGTGGTCTCACGGTTCCACAGAAACAGCGCCGATCAAGAGTTGATGACGATGACCACTCGGCTACTGTGGCCTTCAAATAATTTCTGATAGTCCGAAATATAATTTGACTAACCAAAAAATTAAAAAAAAACCGTGATAACTATGTTACTGTGGATGTACAAAATTGGAGAATGTCGACACACACCAAATACGTCGCTGAAGGATCGATTATTATATTGCAATCTTGTAGATTCACCGACGTATGTCGACAAACACATATATGCTCTGGTGGAGGTCGAAAAGAGAGGAGCCGACAAAGAGGCGACTGTCTGTTTCCCGCCAAATCCTTTGTTCTGCTGGGAGTCAGTCAGTTTTGTCAGTCGTATGCAAGTCTTGATGATGCGAACAGCGTTTTCTCAATTCCTTCCCCCCATACCCTAATGTATATTGAATGAATAAAGCAGTGAATCATGATATTTTTCTTGAAAAGTTAAATGCATTATTTGCGGGTAAACGAGAAGACAATTGTTTTTATTTTTCAAAAGAAAAGTACCCTAAAATACTTTCTGAAGTGGTTTCTGCTAAAACTAAACTATTATTATTTTATTTTCTCATTTAGTATTATATAATTATGTAAGTTTTTAACTTCTATAATTTTCCTTTCTCATTTTGAATGTACTGTGTGTTTTAAGTTCTTGGTTATTCCTCTCAGAAAGAGAGGCGAAAAATTTATCACGACTGAATGACGGAGAAGAAAATATAAATGTCCGACATATTCAATATTCATCATTAGTGCGTGGTGAATGTCGACATTTACCGGTGTAAGTAAGAAATAAGGATATTTAGCAAATACACTCATGTCCATAAATTAAGGATAATTCAGAATCACACAGAAATTGAACTCTAAAATAAAAATTTCTTTTGTAGAATTATCACACACATCTTGACGAAGAATATGCAAATTACAGGAAACCACCAGATGGCGTGGATAGTACGTCACAATGACGAGAGTGTAAGAGAGGGGTATATAAGGAATGGTGGCAAAGAAGTAAAATTGTTCACAAGCACTTAAAAATGCATTCAGTGCAATAACTGCATAGTTATGGCACAAAGGAAGCATTTGGATGATTTTTTACGTGGTAAAATTATTGGACTAGTAGAATGTGGACGTACCCAGCTGGAAGTATCCGAGGAACTTGGAATCGCCCAGAGTGTCATCTCCAGGCTTTGGCAACGATTCCAAAATGATGGTAATGTGAGTAGATGTTACAGCACAGGTCGCCCCCGAGTTACAACGCCGAATGAGGACCGGTATATTCGGCAGTTACTGCCAAAAGAAACAGATGGAGCACAGCATCAGACCTGTCTCGTCAGCTCTCTTCAGCTACCGGTACGACAGTTTCAAGGCAGACCGTGTACATACGCTTAGGGCACATTGCTCTATATGCTCGTAGACCTGTCAGTTGTGTTCCACTTACCGCAACTCACTGTCATCTGCGATTAACCTGGAGTAGAGAGCATGCATTGTGATCACCACAATAATGGTCTTGTTTGATGTTTTCCGACGAGTCCAGGTTTAGTTTGCAGTCTGATTCTCACCGGACTTTAATATGGAGAGCGCCAGGTACCCGTTACCACCAAGAGAACACCATTGAACGACACCGTTACGGTGATGCAGGATGGCTCGTTTGGGGAGGAATTATTCTTGGTTCCAGAACTGACCAGCATGTTCAGAGTGTAACGATGACAGGCCACATCTATCGGGATGTCATTCTGGAACAACATATACGTTTTTTGGGGGGCACCATGGGTGCTGAATTTCTGTTTATGGATGACAATGCCCGTCTTTACCATACAAACATTGTAGACGAATGCCTTCAATCGGAGGATATCACCCGTATGGATTGGCCAGCATACTCACCGGACTTGAATCCAATAGAGCATGTGTGGGATATGCTTGGCCGATGAATTGCAGCCCGTCAACCCCCTCCCACCTGTCTACCGGAACTTCGGAGGGAATTGCTTGATGAGTGGAGTAATATTCCCCAAAATCAAACTGATAATTTGATATTCAGCGTTCCTAGGCGTTGTAAGGCCTGTATTGCCTCGTCTGGGAGACATACTCCGTATTAACCATCATACTAACCATGTTATACTGTTTTTTGTAAACAGGTTCTTTTTTGGAATTTGCTGCAGGGGGTAAAAATCACAATTTTTATTAATTATGTCAAACATGTAGCATCTTTTTTGCTCTTTACCTTTTGTTTAATAAATAGACTTGACAAATAAATCAAATTTGTTTTGCTTCTGTCTCTTTCTTTGCCTGAATTTCATTATCCTTAATTTGTGGACATGAGTGTATTCAATAGGTACATTTCTTAACTTTTTTGTTGATAATAGCTTTAGTTTTTCAAATTTTTCTGTTCCTCTGTTTCTCCTATAACTGATGTTGCTGTTGTTGCTAATGCCACTTGTCTGAATCAGATCGATACCCACGAAATTCATCGCGGAAAAATGACTAGATATACGCCTGTCATTTGCCGCAGCTCCGATAACCGATATATTGGGCTATAGAAGTTCTAAAATAACTTTTAATAATTCTTAGCTTAAAAAACCTTTTTTAGCTGTTGTAGTTGTTGTTGCCACTCCTAATAAATTTAACTTTTTTTATTTTGTATTATTTAATATTTGTTTCACGTTTGTTTATTCTCTTTGAATCTGGCATCAGAATTTTATTTAAGTATGTTGATGGAATATTCTAAGTAGTTTACGTTTTACGTTAAGAAAATATTTGTATAATACCTTATGTTTACGGAGTGTGTGCTCAAATAATTCGTTCTTTCATGTATTCATAAATTCATAATTCATAAGTGTTCGTTCTTCATTAATTCATAAGTGTAAATAGCCTCATTCTATCCTGAGTGTTGAAGAAAAATAAAAGACATTGAAATCGAAAAAGAATAGTTTATGGAATCACAACAATTGTGTGATAAGAAAGATTTAAAAAAAAAATAGCAGGCATGCTGTTGCAACATCTAGAAAACTGGAGTAAGAACCAAAACAGTCACCAATAATATTAAAATTTAAAACAAACATGCATATCTATTTGAGGCTATCTTCTCACGAACCGCTGAAAGGAGAAACACGTCGAAGGTACAAAAAGATGGGAAATGATCCGTGAAAATCATTTTGACCATTCAAAATTACGATTTGTTAAAAAGAAATTAATTTAAAACGGTAAAATGCCTCTATCTATCACGCAGACACTACGAAGAACGCAAGCGAGAAAAATTTCCGACCTTTCCGTCCATTTTAAAACTGCAGTGCTTCCATTCCTATCAAAATCAGAAAAAATGTAATTCCAGAATCGGATTGTAATTCTGGTCAATCTACTATTATCCCATCGGCCTTTGACTAAGGATTCCCAGCCACTTCTGAATGGCCAGCCAAAGTAGAATATACTACATTAATTGCTACTTCGGACTTTGGCCGTAACATATACATGTATAGCTAAACATTTGAAAATTGTTGAACTTCTTACACATTTCAAACACATCTAATGTGTTGTTTATCAATTTTTGCAATATGTATATTTTCGAAAGATGATGAAGTTTGATAAGTATAAGTTCATATACATTTTTCATTCATTTGAACTATTAATTATCATTTCTTTTATGATTTTATTGATCCAAGGAATTTGTAGTATAAAAGTAGTGGTGCAAGAAGTGAGATTTTGTATTTTCCAAAATATTATGAAAAAATTTGTGAAAATTGAAACTTATTGTTAAATTTACCTATTTATATTGTAACTAACTGATTAAATGGAAGGCGTAGTGGTTCAGTGGTAGCGTATCGCGCTTCCACACCATAGGTCCGGATTCTATTCCCTGGATGGGCACGATCGACTCAGCCTTTCATCCCTACTGCAGTGGTTTGATAAGTGAGAACCAAGCTTGCTTGGGGACTTAAGCACTGGAGGTCTCGCTTCAGACTGACCACCTGATCGGGACATCTGCTCATGCACCTCAGTGCCCAATGGTCACGTATACTGGGATTGGCCCAGTAGGTTATGGCCCTCAAGGCTGTTGTACCACTGAGTTTGAGTTTGAACTGATTAAATGAGTGCACAGAAGAATAAAAATAAATAAAATTGAAAAGTTGGGATCATTTGTATTTACAATACAATATTTTAATAATTGATTTAATCAAGTGATCGTGTCTCTTAAACTCGTGGCCTTCATTGCTTTTGTGAATTCAAATCTTGTCTACTAGACTTGTCATGTAGATGGTTGATATATATTGAATCTGGTGAAGCTCTTAAAGTCCTGGCATCATGTGGAAGTTTGGAGAGTGAGGTATTAGCTCATATATCCATTGTAACTTCACTGTGTTTCAAATTTGAGGTACGTCACCTTGCTTTAAATGCTAATGATCAGGTAAAGTAATTTTTGTTCGTAAATAATGGTAATCCAAATGTACATTGCAAATACATGACTGCATTTATATATATTCAAAATGTGCTTTTAGAATACATGTAATTTAATACCTCTTCAGCAACAAGTTACTCTTACAATGTTATGGAGCCATATTTCGTGCAGAAGTATTTTTTAAGCAATATATAAGTATCGTAAGGAATTTGTGTACCTATTTTAGTTTTCTTTCCCGTAATGTTAATTTTTATATCCTTCAAATTTATCTTCTGTACTTCTTTTATTAAGGAATAAGTATATATATATATATCAATTTTTTGTAATACCAAATAAAATATTCACCATTTGAGTTATACAAATCTGCGTTGGCACTAAATGGAGCTATCATCACCATAATGTATGCTATACATTTGTATGGAGATGATGAAGGCAGCTCATTCTCTCATCACAAAATCTCCTGGACTATTAGACGTACAAACTGCAAGTTTGGCAAACATAATTCTTTTATCGATTAAAGATTTGCTAACAACAGATTTTGCAAACAGAACATTTAGAAGGAAATTTAATGTAGGATTGGAATAAACAGACATAAATTCAGTCATCTTTTATGTTTAAAATAATTAAGCTTTAATTTTCAGAATATGTGTCATATATTTAGTTGAGTATCCTATTTTCTTAGTTAAAATATCGCAGAAACAACTCATGTATCTGATAATTGCTTGTTCTTTTGTTGTTACATAGTGTTCCAAAATGCATTTGTATAGGTTCTATTGTTTTTTTAATTAAATCATTCTTTATATATTTGTTACGTACCAAAAGGAAAAATTTATGGAATGTTATTAGGATGTAATACTCTCTAATAGAAGGTACCCGTTTGATTCCAGATTGTATCTGTATATTCGAGTAATCTGACATTCAGCCTACTCTCAATTACCTGTACACATTCTACACTCTCTTCTGAACACTATATGAATATATCTTTATGTTAGCAAGATTTTTGACATTAGACTCTCTGCAATTTGGATGCAACTCCTTCCTGTTCTACATACACAGGTTTTTCACTATCATTTTCCAGATATTGCTCTCTTCAGAGCAAATCATCTGTTCGGAGTGTTCATCAGTTTAATCAGTATAGTT
Source organism: Trichonephila clavipes (assembly GCA_019973935.1). Classification (NCBI taxonomy): domain Eukaryota; kingdom Metazoa; phylum Arthropoda; class Arachnida; order Araneae; family Nephilidae; genus Trichonephila; species Trichonephila clavipes. Next base: position 283,739 of record BMAU01000115.1, on the reverse strand, counting down.
TTTAGACTACTAAATTATTTTCCGATTCTGCTATGGATTAAATTTTTTTTCTTGGAGCTTTAGGTCAAAATTTTAAAAATCTTCTTGGAATTTATGAAAACAAAAACTTTTAAAATATTTGTGATTATTTTGGGGGACATTCATACAAATATATTTACACGTATTTTTAGAATTTTAATATTTTAACAATTGTTTGGGAAGGTTTAACTTAAATCTGCTCTGCGCCATAAAATTCTGCATTCACTCACGCTCTCACTTGGGTGACATTCTAGTACAGCAATACTCACCTTGCGGCCCGCCAAGCCTTTTTTAAGTGGCTCGGTCATGACCCATTACTCTGAGAAATTCATTTATTTATGAACATTGCATAAAAAATTTTGTGGGAAATTCTTTGTCAAGAAATATAATATATCAATTTTGCTTTTGCTGTCAGTATGGTACGGGTACGAATTGATATTCTTTTTCTATTTGGAACAGTTACGGTTAGTTATAACAGACAACAGTGGAATGAACACATAGTGGGTGGAACTAATGTTTAACTATCTTTCACATCTTACAAGCGAAAAATATTCGAAGAAAATAAATCGTTTCAAGACAATTGGAAAGTTAACTATTTTGTAGTGAAAAACAAACATGGATCAGTAATTGTTTGATTTGTCTCAAAAGAGCTATATTTAAAAAATACCAATAAACAGGAATCATTCAAAAACAATTTTCCTCGAAGATCTCTTTCAGAAGGTGATAAATAGATTTTTTTGAATAATCATTGCAACAGCACCAAAGTGTTTTGTCAGTGGTCATATCACAACGATAACAAAGACATCCCATGAAGTTTGATATATTATTGGTAATCCTATGAAACCGTTTACTGATTGAGAAATTGCGAAGGAGTGTTTCTTAAATGCTTCTAATTCAGTGTTAGTGACAAAAATAAAAAATATTAAAAATAATAATTAAAAAAAGCAAAACAGCAGTTATAATATTTTGATCAAGTTTCAACATTTTAAATTTCCAATGTTTTCTTGGTCTTAAAACATTTATCTCCCCCCCTCCTCATTTATACTCATGTTGCGGCCCGAATGAAATAACTAACAAATGTATGCGGCTCAGCAGAAAAAAAGGTACCTCAGTTCTAGTATCTATCAGGAACATTATTTTATTCTTTCATCAGCAGTCTTAGTCCCCTTTTCCGTTTCTTACTTTTTTTTATCCCTTATTAACTTCATTTCCTTGCAATATAAACATGTTTTATGTACTTCAGCTGTCATATTTCTATTCATACTCTCCTTGAAATTTCAGTGCATGAAACATTTTTAGAAAAAAAAATCATTAGGCGTTTTTTTTGTAAGTATCCTCTCTATTTTTTTGGGTTATTTACATTGTTCAATTACTTATAATTTAATGCACATAACATTCAACAAAGTTGCCAAAGCCAAAATGTCAATTTATATTGCACATAAAATTTATTTTTTTCTTCATATTTTATGCTTTAAAAATAAATTTTAACTGCATATCAAAAATTGATTCCGTGCTTCAATATTTGTATTTTACTGCACAAATTGTATAAAGATCTCACATTAAAATATACAAAATGTTCTGGTTTATAAGAAATCGAAAAAATTATAGAAAAATATATTCCAACTTTTGTGAGTATTGAAAAAAGGAATAGATGTTTTTTTAAAATAAATGGCCTGATTTGAAAATTAAATTTACTAAAAAGTTTGAATTTTATATATGAATTTCACAAAACTTCACCAAAACAATATGATTTCGTACTTTTTACTTCGCCAAAGATCAACTGGATTAGAAATTTGAATTGTTTTTTATTGTAATTTTTAAATTTGATTAGATTTGGTATTTGGGTTGCTGAAGTCCACTGGTTCCGACCACAAAGCTTTCATTCTAACTATCGGTGTAGCTAGTGATGGGAGGCTGGTAGTCCCTTATTTTCTGGTAATTTCTATTCGAGTCCCCCTTAACTGGATGGGGAAACATTCCTTCGGTGGGGTGAGTAAAAAAAAATCGCGTGTCCCTTTTTGAGAGCAATGGACGCGTAAATCTTGTGGAATGTAGCCTTGCGCGATTGGGATTATCCAATTAGTGACTTGATTCAGAGGACACTAAAAAGTTCAGCTCAAGGATTTGGAAGCGATTGGGTTCACTATATAATGGAACGCGCCCGAATTTCGGCTCGCTCTCTAATCATTCTAATAGCCAGACCAATTGAAGCGTAGAGTCCCCTGCCCGCGGACTTCATTTTGCCCAGATCATGCTCCCCCTCTCAGAGCTAAGTTTTCTCTCATTTATTCTTTTTTTGTAAAGGTAAATTTTAAATGTGTAATAATAAATTTTGTAAACGTGAATTTTAAATGTGTCACAATAAATTTAATTGCATCTTAAGGAAATGGTTTATTTAATTGGATTTTGTTTATTAGCATAGGCAATGATGCGAATAGTACATACAGAACCAGGGTTATTTCAGATTAAAATTATAATTCAATGAGGCCTCACATCACTAGTCTTGAGTGGGCCCTGTATCAAAATTCCTTGACAGCTCTTTTTGTAGGGGCTTCTAGCTCAGGTGTCTCGTCCACGTCACTTGACCATGGTTCAAAATTACGTGGTACGTCGCCAAAAGTGGAGTGCGACGTTAATATTCACTCACTCACTCACTCAGCTCTTTATTGGGGCCTCTTAACACTTTACGAATTTAACTTACTCATACTGGGGCCCCTGTAGGGTGAGGGCACCGTATTATTGATACGGCGGTAGCTACTCCCCTGACTCAAGAATATATGCTCATTTGTTAACATACTTTTTGAAGTGAGTGGCGGATTAGCTCGTTGGCTGTTTTAGCTAAATCGAAAACTGTTGCGAAATGCCGTAATATTCATTAGCCAATAATGAGCAAACGTTCCCGAGCATGTGTGCTCAAACACATTATCTTATTGTGTTGCTATTCTTTGCAAATTGGGAAAGTTCTTCAAAATCTTCACCAATTTATTATTGAATAAGCTTTTTGGCAAATACTCTTTTTTAATATGAATGACATTTTTTCAGAAAGCAAAAAATTAATTTATTTTTGGATCTTTTTCATTATTATTATATCTAGCCATAGCATATGCAGGACACAAAGTTTGTGTGCAATCAGTACTTCCATTGTGTAATGAATTATCGATGACTATTTTGCAAAAGCATGTCAAATTTTTACTATAGCACCAATAATTCACTATCGAAATAGAATATAGGGCCTTGATGTTTGAAACGAATATGGAGTTGTATATATTTTGTATTGATACCTTAACTTGCAAATACTTTAATGTGTAAAACCAACAGTAATATTCATTCATACACTCAGGAACATTGAAAATAGCGACCCAAGAAGGAAGCAAAGTACAGTCGCGAAAACTTTGCAAATAAGTACAGCGTAATGTGATATACAAATGATCCAAGTTTTGTGCCAATACGCATGCTCCTACACGCCAAGGTGGCACTACAATCAGGAAGAGGGTGCTATATAAGCCAGCGCAAATTCCAAAATTCATCAACGTGACGATTACCTGCCGATTGTAGGAAGACTTTTGTAAGCGAAACATGCCAGGTAAACGTGCTAGAAGACATTTCTTACAGTTAAGCGAGTTTGAGAGAGGCCTGATCATCGGGATGAAACTGCAGGCTGGTCGACGCGCCGTGTTGCTGGCCAGGCGGATCGTTCAGAGTGTGCCGTTAGAAATTGTTGGGAGCAGTGGACACGAGAAGGTACCCATGCGCGGAAAACCGGGTCTGGAGCGACCAGGAAGACCACGAGAAGAGAGGATCGAAGGTTCGTGCGGCAAGCTCTTGTGGACCCCACATTGACTCGTTCAACGATATGAGCAAACGTAGGCGTAGCAATTGTTCCACAAACAATTTCCAGACACCTTGCAGAAGCAAATCGTAAATCCAAGCGCCCTTTCCGTGCACTCCCTTTAACACTGGAACATCGGCAACTGCGTCTACAGTGGTGCCAAGCCAGATCAATGTGGAATGTCACAGATTGGCAAAAGGTTGTGTTTAGTGATGAATTCCGGTTTGTTTTGGGGACAGATGATAACCGTGTACGGGTGTGGAGGCACCCTGGTGAGCGGTACAATTCCCTCCACACTGTTTTACGTCACACTGCCCGCACAGTGTGACGGTCTGGTGTAATGGTCTGGGGGGGGGGCATAGCCTATGATAGCTGGTCCACTTTAATTGTGATGCGTGGAATCTTAACGGGCCAACGTTACGTTGATGATATTCTTCGACTCCATGTAGGATCTTTCCTAATTGGTCTCCGAGGGGCAATTTTCCAGCAAGATAATGCTCGTCCGCATACAGCAAGAGTTGCTCAAGACTTCCTACGTCACTTTCAAACTCTTCCATGACCGCCCCGCTCCCCCGATTTGTCCCCTGTAGAGCACATGTGGGATAAGCTAAAACGGCAGATGCCATCGTGTCACTTGGTACATGATTTAGAGTTGGCTGTTCAAGATTTGTGGGCACATCTGCCTCAGGACAACATAAGGCGTCTAATCAACTCAATGCCGGACCGTGCGGCGGCATGTATTGTAGCTGGAGGTGGTCTAATGCGCTATTGAAGTTGCCCAGTATTTGTGTCGTTGCACACCCTGTATTCGTTTAATTGTCTGGTTTTTGAGATCAAGTGAATCTCTCATCTGTGTCATTATGTGTATTAAATTTCATTTCAATCCGATGCTTTCTTCTTGGGTCGCTATTTTCAATGTTCCTGAATGTATTTTTGAGGGTTTCAACATTTGTAAGGCCGTGATAGCCGAGTGACATAGGTATCGGATCGTGTCTGGCTTTGTCACGAGTTCGAGCCCAGTACCACTAAAGACCCGCCGTGTAGGGCAGCGATGCACGTTAAATCTGTCGAGAGCTCAAACGTCCTCCCGTTGGTGTGGTAGTTAGGAGAGGGGGTGCCAGATCAGGTGTCGTCCACATCACTTGACCATGGTTCAAAATTACGTGGTCCGTCGCCAAAAGCCCTCGTGTAGCTGAACAGAGTGACGCTAATATTCACTCACTCACTCAACACCTGTGAATTATTTGTGATTTTATACTTCATTTAATTAAAAATCTACATATACACTGAAAATTGTTTAGCTTTTCTTCGAATGAAAATAAAATAATTACTATAATTATAAATTATTTATTTATTTGTAAAAATAAAATGCATTATCAATAATTCAATATTCATTATATATGATTCGATGGCCGTTTTTGCTCATTCAAAGCTGTGTAAAATTAAATATCTTCTCTTTTTCTTAAAGTTCTACAATTTCATTCTTCTGTATTATCATCATCTAAATCATCTTCAGAAGGAGGAGAATCATCATCATCATCTGGGGAACACACATAACACATTCCCTAAAAAATATTTCAATTCCTCAAATAAAGTTTACAATTCAAGAAGTAATAAAATTAAATATTCTTAAATATAATTTCGGATGCTTGTAATTTTTTTTCAATTTCCACTATTATAGCTCATACTCCCTATTTATTTATTTATCTTGGTGGAATTTTCAATCGTTAATAAAATATATTTTAAAGCACTCAATTGAGTTGAAATTTTATATACATGATTATTTCGGATGATAACACAGTAATATAATCATGATCAATAAAAATTAATTTTTTTTGATTAAAACTAATTACTTAAAGAATTACAAATACAGCTAAGTTGTCATCATTTTTGGCGATTTAGCGACCCTTTTGGCGACTTGTGTGTCAAAGCTTGAAAAGGTTTTTTTTTCTCACGTTTTAAAGCATTCAGTTGAATTCAAATTTTATATACATAATTGTTTTGGATGAGAATACGCGATACTTTAATGATAATTAATAAAAATTAATTACCGCCTAATGTTGCGATCCTGTCATATGTACACGCACGCATAGGTACACAGGCATAAGCACAAACAGACGCACAAATAGAATAACCAATAAATACACAGAAAGCATAGGTAGACATACATATAGTTAGACAGACACGTAGGTAGATACACAGTCACAGGCAGACATATAGACATAGGCAGGCACTCAGGCATAGGCAGTTACACATTCACTGGAAAACACACAGATAGACAGGTAGACACAAAGATAGCCATACAGATGCAGGCAGTCACGTCGACACAGACAGAGATAATGTATATCACGTTTTAAAAGGGACTACCACATTCAAAAATTACAAAACAGAAACTTTATTTCACATAAGACATCTAATCATACTTACTAAAAAAATGAAAAAGAGAATCTCTTAAAAATAAGCTCTGATGTGTTTTTTGGATTTTTAGAGTATATAAAGTCAAAAGTAGATAACATAATTTATTTATGTATAAATTTTTCACAGCACTGTAGTAGATATCTTTCTTAAAGTATATAAGCAGAATGTCTGCAGCTCCTGAAGATTTATTACGATAATAACCTTTTAGGTTTCTTACTTTTATATCTTTCCAGCATTCTGGGCAGTAGCTGAAAGGACACTCTTCCGAACAAATCACGAATCTTACTTTCCACGATTCCACTTCTTCACAAACCAGGCATTTTCGTTTTCCTAGTCCGATACTCCCCAGCCATCCACAGCATTTAGGGTACATATGTCGCAAAGAGAAAAAGACGCCACTTTCGAGCTGTAATTTATGTAGAATAATGAATGGGTAAATTTGATGGCTTATGAAATGTAATAAGAAATTATCTTTTTTGCACACACATGCACTGCAAATAATTATTTTTCCAAACAGAACATAAATATACAGGTGATCTTATACGATTAATTGAATATGTTGAAATGTGTCCGTATTTTTTATAGGATTTCCCTGTCACCAAAAGAGAAAAGTAATGTTATATTAAATAAGAATGTCTCGTTTGACTTTTTCTTTGGTTGCATACAAATGCCGTGGTCTCCATTGAAGAACCTGTTTCTTGCTAAGTTACTAATAATTTCCCAGCGGTTCATTAGTTTCCAGTGGAAAAGTACCTAGAACAGGACAATGCCAATACATAAATAGTGGGACAAGTCAACCTTTGACCTTACTGTGGTTAAACTGGCAAAGCTTCCACGACAATCTCTAACTTCAAAGTCCATCCCACGAGGAGTGACAAGGAACCAATGGCCTAACTGTAATCACGGCTATATCCAACAGAAATCATTCTGTATCATGTGCCTTCCTCTGAAAAAAAGCGTGACATAATCCATCTTTAAATAGACACAAAGAGGAGAAACTGAAGACTCTTTGATGGACCAGTGAATATTCTAGAATACTGCATAGATCTCGAGCATAAAAACTCTACCGCAAACTGTCGCCTTGAATTCCTTAATGTAACCTTCACTCCAGTGACCATCCGCAAGCCACGACACCAGAACAAGTGTTGAATATACTCCGAGTGCTTATAATGCCATTCCATGGAAGAACGTTTTCAGAATGAATGCGAAGGCTTACGAAAGCAGTATTATTACAAATATTTTTTGTAATTAATTAAAATGCAGATGGAAGTAATTTGCTGAATATTTTCTAACTAATGTATAATGTACCATTTAAGTTGTATGTATAAAATCCATTATTTTATATATAAGATAATTAGGTACACATATTTCATTAAATAACCGATCGTGTCAGTAAAAGTACAAAGTGTTTTTTTTAACTGACACCCTTCAGAAATCCCAGTAGCTTGATCTAACGAAAGAAATGACACCAAACTTTGCATGGAGATTAACAATGACATGGGAAGAGATTCTATGAAAAAAAATTGTTGCAAAAATCACCGATAGGGGTATTTATGGCACTGTACAATGCAAAAATTGTTACAAAAAAGAAATAATAACACATACAAAATAACAGTGAAATATTAAGTTTTATTTCTCCTGCATTCTCTCACACGACGAGAGGAATTCTGCCACATTGAATGTGACCGCCGTTTTCAAAGACTACAAAATGTATTCTATGCACAACATTTCCTACGTTCGTACGTAACTTGTCACAAGGAATATTCTACAAGTGTACCAACAATGGTTACCTGTGAACAGGTCGATCGATTGCAGTTCCGACATCTGTTATCACCTCTTCTGAAACAGGTTTATGCCTTGCCGAATTGTCAATGACTCTATTTCTTCAAACTTCTTTATCATTCCTTTCAAAGGTTTAAGTTATAAAGCCCTCTTATGTAACTTTTGTCGGGTTTTAAGCCCACGAGGAACAGCATAGGGTATACATATACTATGTTGAAATAAAATAATAAAATACAAATTGTAATTCTTAAAAGACTAAGAATGAATGAAATTGGATTTTAAAAACATATCAAAACCCTCCAAAATATATGTAACATAAATGGTGCAAAAGAATATCCTACTAAGGTTGGATAAAAACAGAAATAACAAGAGCCTGAGGTGTTGAACTATTAAAATTGAAAATACCAAAAGAGTCATTGGACTAAAATGAAGAGCTATTATGACACACGCACACACATAACCAATAATGTGCGTTCTGGAAATGTGAGTCACATATTCACTTGAGCTCAGTGACATAGCGTGGGGGTGCGGCCCCGGGAGGCATACAAAAAAGGGCGGTGCCAAGCAACGCGATATTTAAATTAAAATAATATTTCAAACTCCAAATTGTACCCATGCGACGAAACTGAGGGACAGATGCAGAAAGTTTATTAGTCGCTTTTCAATCGCAGACGCTTTTATGTTACTTAGGCTTCTGGCAACGGGAACTGTGTGAAGTCAATATGATGCTCAAAACTATTCGCAAACGGAGTGACTAAATATCAATCAATGTGCTAAAAAAATACGTACTTTACAGACCTTATTAGAAGAAAAACGAGAGGAATTCGTGGATGACGCTTTGATATATGCTAAAAGTTTATATGAAGAGCTTGAAAATTTTTCGAACCCCCAAGACGAATCAGGAGGAAGCATATATTTGGCAACGGAAGTAAAGATGTTCAGTTATCATACGAAGATGACTTGAGGCGAACAACGTTTTCTTTCAAGAGTAACTACTGAAATTCTAGAAGATTCCAACAGTTGCAGAATCTAACGCAAAAATATGCTTTTTAAGGCCTAAAGTGATGTTGAGCATGGACGCACTCAACTTAGATAAAGCTCCTCAAAACATTAACAAAGAATTCCAACTTGAACGCGTATTTTTGCGCAAGATTCTGCAATTGTTCGAATCTTTCTCGAAGTTCAGTAGTTAATCTTTCTATTGAAGAAAGCATTGTTCGCCTCAAGTCATCTTCGTACGATAACTGAACATCTTTACTTCCGTCGACACAAATATATGCTTCCTCTTGATTCATCTTGGGGGTTCGATTGAAATTTCAAGCTCTTCATATAAACTTCTAGCATATATTAAAGCATCATCCACGAATTCCTCTCGTTTTGCTTCTACTACGGTCTGTAAAGCGCGTACTTTATAGCACATTGATGGATATTTAGTCCCTCTGTTTCTGCAACAGACCCAGGCTGTAAAAAAGAACTTATTAGGTCCGGCTCTCTGGGTTTATTAAAATATATTATTGAGTCAAAACTCGAAGATGGCTTACCAAACATTGTCACAATGTTGAGAATTTTTTTAACATCTGCCACCAGTGATGCCAGTTGATTGAGAAGCTTCTCTAAGCTAAAATTAATCAAAAATCATCCCAGATCAACTATGTCCACGATAAGGCTAACGAATTTAGCTATTCTAACAATTGAACATGACATACATATTGATATTGACAGTTGTATAAAAGATTTTGCTATGAAAAAAAACACAAAAAGTGCATTTTTAATCAATAAAAAAATTTTAAGTTGCTTTTTTTACTTTTACTAATTTTCTTGACTGATAATTAAAATAGAGAGGCGAAAAATTTCCGGTAGGCCCCAGGCGGCGAAAGCCCAAGCTACTCCAATGCTTGAGCTGGCTCACTTCAGCTATTCTTCGGAGCTTTCTGCATGTCTTTATAGCCCAAGTTACTGGCGCTGTTGTCGCATTTGAATGCATAAATTTCGATTTTGCTTTCATACTCATGTTTTATGCTGATTCTCGTGTTGGCAAGCTACACACATGCTATAAATACCTCTAACGGTAATTTTTGGAACTAGTTTTTTTTTTTACGGATTCTTATTTTTTTATGATACCATTAGTCTCCCCACTCTAAGTTTGCTGTCTTTGCGATTGTTAGATTGAGCTATAAATAAAGTTACCGAATGGAGTCAGTTTTGAAAAAATCTTCCTGTATATATAGAAGTATTGGATTCTACACTTTCTTATTTTATAGAATAAAATATTACAAACAGAATACGCATTAGAAACTCACTTCTATTGCTTGTTTTCTAGCAGATTTCCGAATGCGATGCCTCATATATTTCAAGTAAGACTTTCGTTTCTTTAGTCGGTCATTGTACAAGAAGAGGATTCGCTTTTTTTCACGCTGCAAACACAAGTAATACAAAAAAAAATATTTTTAAGTCAATTCCTACTTAGATCAACAAAGAAAATTTTTACTTTAGCTACTTTTTATTAAATAGTTGCAATTAATATAAATATGTATATACATAGGACAAAATCACAACATTAAGTGGTAATTAATTTTTATCAATTATCATTAAAGTATCGTATTGTCATCCAAAACAATCGTGTCAATAAAATTTCCTTTCAACTGAATGCTTTGACACGTGAGAAAAAAAAAACCCTTTTCAAATTTTGTCATAAGTCGCCAAAAGGGTCGCTAAGTCGCCGACGTGGCTGTATTTGTAGTTTTTTAAATAATTAGTTTTAATCAAAATTAATTTTTATTAATTATAATTAAATTATGTATTGTCATCCAAAATAGTCATGTATAAAAAATTTTAGCTCAATTGAGAGCTTTAAAAGAGAGTATGAGCTAATAGTAGGAATTGAAAAAGATTGGTGGAACAAAGTATATAAATTATAAACACTTATTAATTTTAAAAAGATGAGGTAAATATTAAAAAATTATCTTTTGTAATACATTAAAAATTTTTTAGACGTAGTGATACGCTACATGGCTAAAAAAAAGTCCACATGTAAAATAATGCTCAAGTACCTAACAGCCTCAAGCTGACTCAGTAGTGCAGCACGCGCGATTTACCTGTTTTGCCACTTTTAATTTATCTTTTAAAACTTACTGAAGCAGTATATGATGGGCTCAATTCATGACGGTCACGTGACAAAGACAAACACGTGTTTTACATTAAATTCAAAACAGACATTAAACTAAATGTATTTGTTATTCTATTTGTAAAAATTAGATTAAAAATTCAATTTCTATAATTAGGTAAAATATATATATTTAAAAATTATAAAAAAGTTCCCTCTGTATTTTTTTTAAAATTTAAAAAAATTATTTTATACATGTATTTTTAAATATAATGCATTTTGTATATACGTGTACTTTTTAAGAGAAAGTTTCTGCAAAGAGCAAAATTTGGCAACCCCAAAGCGCATGAACTGATTAGCTGGAAACACTGTGACGGATCTTTACTGAATATTCTTACTAATCCTCTTGGGCAATCTTTGGGCTAGCATTCATGTTTAATTCACAGCCATCCCTCTCAAGAAGAAACCCTGATATGTAGATAAGTTCAATTATATAAAGTCAGAGTTTTGTAATTGTAAGAGAGAAGGAGCTTAGAAACTGTTGCGGGCGTTACGAAGGTGAGATATACTAGATTTTCATAGCGTAAGTTAAGAACGGAGTTTGCAACTATACTAAATTAGTGGATTGGGAATTTATAGTCCACTTATGGGAATTTAGATTAGGTTAAATTAAATTGATTACTTGCCTTTGTTCACTTCGGTTTTATTGCTTTCTCTATATCACTCCTGGGACATTCACTTGTGGTTTAATCTGTTGTTGATTAGTGTGCTTTAGCAAAAATAAATAATAGTTATGGAAGTTTCGGGTCCTCTACTTTGTTTCCTCCTACACTCTTAGGTTGGCAGGAAGGCCATGGAGCGATTTCAGGGGGAAGTCGCTCACAACACAAGATTGATTTTATTATGTGACTATGGCGTCCCATGAGTTTTTGAATGGCTAGAAACATGGGGTTATCATTATCATAAGACTGTGACGTCACATGAATGAAGTTCATTGATCATTTCGGTTATAAGTATAAGGGAAGTTGTTCCAAGTGATCGTAGATCAGATGTTAGTGAGTTTAAAACGGAGCATATTATTGGTTTGCATCAATCAAGAAAAGTGACTAAAGGAATTACTGAAAGCAAGTTGAGAAGTTTATATCCAGCGCATTATCATAGCCTGGAAGGATAGCAGTGAACAGTGGCACACATAGGAATTTTTCAATGGGAGGGGGAAGTCCAGGGTTGAAAGTCCCTGATTCTAGTATCATGTTCCAATACACCGCCCAGAATATTATTTTGATTTTGTCGATTTTCGGGAACAAAAAAAAATTAATTATTGAATAAATAATTAGCATTGATTAATGCAATTAATTATTAACAAATACTGAATTAAATTTTACGTACATAGGATTATAACCAATCAAAGAAAAATCAGACTCGGGGATCCCCTCCCCCCCTAGGGTGTGCCACTGGTGGTGAACCATCAACATCTCGGGACAAATGTGGTCGAAAAAAACTTAAATTCTCAGATTCTACTGAAAGTCAGTGGAGAAATAATCGCATGAAATTGACTGTACAAACCCCGCAAATGTTTAAAAATGAACATAAAGCCATTACAACAGAACAAAGTAATGACAACTAACTTCAGAGATCAGAATGTTCTCACCTTTGACATAAAAAAACATATTTTTTTCCTTTTGTAATAGAAAATTAATGAATAACTGTGTCTAAACGCGCGTTTAATTCTTATTTAAGGCACATAATAACCATCAATAGATGTCTCTTCTTTGATATTTACTTTAGGATAGTAGAAGCTGCAAATAACTCTCCGCATTCTCATAAAGTACGATTGAAATAGTGCTAGAATGAAAATGAGCAGGAACAATCCGTAGATGGTATATATTGTTTTGAGTTCCAGTTTTGTCGGTTGAGGTAGGCATTCTGAAATAATAATAATAAGATCGTATCATATCAGAGCTATTAATAGTACAAAATCAGTCAGGAATATTTTTTTATCGTTTTATTTCTAGCCTTGCATATTATGTTCTTTTCAAAAGACCTAGTTCTTATTTAATTTTTCTATAAGAATAGAAAACGTTTTTTCTGCTTGAATGGACCATTGATTCAAAATAAAGAAAAATTACTCATTTTGAGATCATCAGACAATTCATTTCCAAAACTGTCCATTGAAAAAACACCTTTTTTTCATAAAATTATACTGAAGTATTAAATAGATCAGAAAATTGATTAGATATTCCTAATTTTGAATTTCAAAATTTAGTACTATTTGGATTTATTTATTTATTGTTATATTGCTTTCATAACATAGCTATCTGTATTTTTAATTGAGAAATATATCCCTTCTAAATTTCCCTTCTTTATTCTCTTTTGTTAATTTGATCATTATAGGTAAATATGGCTAAAATGTTCAAGTATTAAGATTTTTTAAAAAGCCTTTCAAAATTTAAAAAAAAAGTTACATTATGCGAATACTTTTAAATCAAGTGCAGTTTTTCCCCTTCGCGCATTATTATTGACAAACATGTATTTTTAAAGATTAATTAACTGTAAAAAGTCAAAGTTGGCAACAGAGAAGGACATGAACTTATTAACTGGAAGCATGTGATTGCATTCATCATATGACTATGACGTCACCAATCCCCATTTGTTGCAGAAACAAAAGAGAGTTTTAAAAACATTTTAAGAAATTGAAGCTCAAATTAAGTAAGATATTTTCATCAAAATAAAAATGTTCACACATGTAATTAAAAATCAATATTCAACAACTGAGAGTTTTTAACATCTCGCAAATATATATATATATATATATATATATATATATATATATATTTTTGGTATATTTTCTTTAACTAATTAAAAAAAATGCTACTCATTGATAAATCATTTACTTTGCAATTTATCATTGTTCTTTGAGTTACAAGCTGATATTTTCTTCTCATAAACATGATTTTCTTCTAATATAATCTTAAATGAATGCCTCTAAGTGACAATAAAAACGTTAAGAACGTAAGCTATGTTCTACATTGTTATAAAGTCGTTTTTTGAAAAACCGAGGTAAAGTTTCTTTGTGAATTCATCTTAATTTAATAAAAAAAATTATATAATATAAACACTATATAAAATTATTTCTACAAAAAGTATTTAAACAAATTTCATATAGATATTTTTTATTTCAAATACATAGTTAAATTGTAAAATAAATCAGTACGTTTGTGTGTGTTTTTTCTAAGAATAACTGTCAAAAATCAATAATTTTTTTATTGTAATATATCGATATACTGAAAATTTAACCTCCATGACTAAACTATCATTTAAAGTGTGTTATTTGTTATATATTTAGTACACTCAGCAGAACCTGTTTTTGTGCGATCATTTTATATACAACCCATATACTACGGCACAGAAGTCAGCTGTACCAGAGGGTGGTAAAAAGTAAAATCAATATGCGGAAAGAAAAATCAATATGTTGATCACATCAAAAGAGAATTCGGAGTATCAAAAAGTTCAATTTTTGAAATTCTTATACAGTCAAAGCAGCGTTTCTCAAACTGTGGGGCAAAAGTTTATTTAAGAAAATTATTAATTTATGGAAAGTAAACAAACTAAAACTTTCTGACACAATAAAAATAAAATACACATTTACACTGATGTAATACACTTATAAATGTATCAGTATTGCACAATGTATTCGAGAATTAATTTAAAAATACTAAATTAAGAAAATATAAGTTTAACAATTACCAATTATCCCATGGACTTGTTATATAAAAATATATCAAGAAAATTAATATTTATCTTATTGTATTCAATCCCTTAAATGCCGATTAAAAGTTATGCGATTAGCTCCCCAATTCCACGTAGTCGTGCGTATGTGAGGTATTGGGGGTGGGGAGAAAAGGAAGAAAAGTAAGCAAATACTCTGAAAATCCTTCAACTAAATACTAAATCCTTCGCAAACATTGTCAAGGTTCTTTTATTGCATTCATAGACTTCGGAATAATTTTATGGATAGCATTGCACAGAAAATATCGTACTTTGGAAAGTCGTATATATACATCCAAGAGAATTATCGCTCTGGTTAAGCGAGACGTTTATATACGTCGGTGGCACTTATAAGGTTAAAGTCGTGTTGTAGCTTTAGCTTAATACAATGTTTCTCAAACTTCCTATACTTGCGACCCAATTTTCAATTCTAACTTTCATCGCGTGTCCCCCTTCATACGATAACAATGTTTTGAATTCAATAATAATATACTTTGACGTAAAGCTACAATACGACTTTAATTATAAACCATACAAATTATCACGATAAGTATTACATTTTGTATATAATTTTATGACAAGCCCATAGGGTCACTGGTAATTATTAAACCTCTTAACTTAGTACTGTTAAATTAATTATGAAACACATTATGAAGTACTGATACATTTATAAGTGTATTACATCAGTGTAAAAGTGTATTTTATTTTTTATTATGCCAAAATGGTTTTTTTGCTTCCTTTGAATAAATTAATATATTTTTTAAAATAATCTTTTGTTTTCGACTTTTCGATGTACTCGCGCCCCTTTATAGGGTTATCACGCCCCCTAGGTTTGAGGAGCACTGGCTTAATAGTATTATTGAATTCAGTATATTGTTTTTGTATGGGGGTGGCGAGGAAAATTATAAATTGAATATTGGGACGCAAATATAGTGACAATCTGATAAGCACTGTCTTCAGAACTCATTGAAAGTGACAATACAATATTATGCATACATCTGTTTTTTTCTAATTGTTTAAATATTTCACATATACACACAAGAGGGAAATAAGATCTCTCATTCCCAACTTAAACATATACAGATGACCATGACAACCAAGAGATCACGGTCGCAAAAACGTAGCTGGCAATATTTCAGTCACGTCGTTGGGAATTCGAGTTCTGGCGTCACTGAAGATCAACCGTGTAGAAAAACTCAAAGTCTTTAAGTGGTGTGTGCGTAAGTTTTGAGAGTGAATTGCCAGTTTAGTGTTGTCCTCATCAACCATGATTCAAAACTTTGAGGATTGTCAATGCTCGTCATGTTACATCGAAGTGCGACGTTGATAAACTATCAACATATTTTACATAAGAAAAAAATGCATTACATACGTATGAAAAATGGATATCTACACTAGTATGAAAAAATGGATATCTTGCAATTCTAAAAAATTTACATAAAATAAAATGGAGAATTTTTCAGCCTAAAAAAAATTTCAGTTTGAGCTCTATTGTCTTAAAACTTTAAGTGAGTTTAAAAAGTAATAAATATACTAAATTTCCTCTGCCATTTTGAAGTCTTAGACTTACCAGCTGTCGTTGTTACTTCATCCACTGAGTGTTTTTTATCAAATCCTTTCATGATGCTCCTCACCATGTTCCCCACAAAACCGTCGCCAAATATCGTCATTTTGATGTGATGAGCTCCTGAAAAGCGAAAATTGGCAGTGAAAATAAATATTCACTCAATGCATAAACGATACACTTTCGAAAGAATTTTGAATAAGCCTTTGCCTTTTTTGGCCATTTAACCAGGACATGCTCGAAAGAGTAAAATGCCAAAATTAAGACCCTTTTTTTATATGAAACATATATCTTTTAAAATTTTGAATAGAGCTTAGATTTTTTATGTTCTTAATAAAGATAATTTAATTATTATGTAGAACTATAAAAATAATTTTTTTAATTCCGAAGTTGTTTTTCCTACTTAATTTAAGTAATATATAATTTTTGAGAACTCATAATATAACTTATGTTTAGGTACCATTTTTTAAAAAAAAGTATCTTTTTTTTATGCAAAATATTTCTTACACATATATAAAACAATACACAAAATTCAGTGAACCTATTTTTTTAGTAAAACTTTGGTATGGTTTCTGTAAAAAAATTATAAAATTTTGAAATTTGGAATTTTTTTTATTTTTCTGCTTTTTTTTATGCATAAAACCATTTTTCAAAAATTAGACACTATTTTAATAGAAAAAAAATTAGGTGCACTATATAAATAGGTATCTTGTATAGAAATATAAAACAGTCTGGAATCATATGGTACAATAGTTTTTTAAAAAAATGTACCTAAATGCAAAAAAATATGTTTTTGAGAAAAAGTGAAGAAAACTAAAAAAAAAAAAAAAAAAAAAAAATGTTTTCCCATATCATACGCTTGATTAGTATTTGCTTGCTTATTTTTGTATGCCTAATAATAAAGCTTAATCATTTTCCAGAGTTACAAAAGTAATTTTAAATTCCTGTGTTTTTTTCCCTTTTGTTTTAGTTAAGGTGCCTGACTAGTTGCGGGAACATATTTTTGAAATAATGCTGAGAGTTCATTTTTAAACTAATTTTTTGTTTGATTATAACTGAAAACTTATAAAAATAACAAAGAAAAAAAATTTCAATATATTTTTGTAAGAAAATGGGCAATTTTAGGTTAAAATTAAGCATTTTTTGCATATCTCGGCAAACTCTGCAAAATAAATTCTAATGCATAAGATAAAAAAAAGCTCTTTGAATATTATTCAGAAATCGTTTACCAATACTTTATCATCTTTGAATAATTTCAATTTATCACAAAATTAGGGGTCAAAAAGTGCACAAAATGAAAATTTTTTTAAAATTTTGCATTTATCACAAAGAAAAACAATCATAAAAAAGGTAAATATATTGTTTTTCTTATTCTCTAGGGCACAGTATGCATACTATAATAATAAGCAATAATGCTAAATTTCATCCAATTATCTCAAGGACTTTTTGAGATATCATGTTTGCCATGCGATAAGATATGGAAAAATCTGTTTCGGAGAAAAACGCTTTAAAATTTTAAAATCGAAATCTTACAAAATTATACAGCTAAAACAACCTAAAACCTCTTTATATCAAAAGAATAAACCTTTTATAAGCCCATATCAGTATTATATATTTGTTTCAAATTCTTTTTTTAAAAAATTTTGTTACCAATTTTATAGAGTCAAAAAAGCTTTTCATAGCGTCTAAATGCATAGTTTTTTTAAAATACAAATTAGAAATATAAAAAGCACACTCGAAAAACTTTATTGCGTTAAAAAATAATATTTTTTATATGGAAAGAAAGGTAGGGGAGACCGGAGCAAGATGAAGAATGTCTTAATTTTTCCGTTTTCTGCTAGGTAGCAAGATCAACCAAACACTACTGGCTCTCCTATTAGCCGTTCGTTAAACAATAGTATAGAGAAGCCTAAATCTACATTTTCGTGTTAGTTGTGAAGCTTTGATTGTTTACCGCTGCCCCGATATAACTTTTATGCATGTTTAAATAACCTCTGCTACAGTTACAGGCAAGATAGATATATCATTTATCTTTCATATTTGTGAGTAACTAAGTTTAAATACTACATATTACCACGAATAAATATCAATTAATCGACTTCCTTCATGGAAATGGAAAATAATATTTTTAAATAGGCAGTCTGGGGCAAGATGACGAGCTCGTCATCTTGCCCGTGTTTTGTAATTTATTTAACTAACTATGTTGTCCATTCTATTAAATCCTGTAACACTTGCTTGTCTGTGTTTTTGTCCGCTCGACCTTGCGCTTCTATCTCTTCTGGGGCTAAGGGGTGCATCGGATCGGGGAATGTGTCGCCCGAAAGGGGACGACCAGAGGAAAACATTTTTGCCATCCGTTAACAACTTTATGGAAACTTATCCAGGACAAACTATCATAGACAAAATTATTGGTGAGTGTTTGAGCACCACTTACTTCAGAGCAGCCAGCTACACTTGGATATGCCGCTAAAGGGTTTTAAAAATGTGGTACTGAGACTCATAATCCTCTTGTGTTCAGCGAACATAACTTTGCTGCTTCAAAAGCTACTGACCATGATGTTGTTGGCGATGAAATTGAGAATAATAGTGCTAATCCTAAGACCCTGGTAGTAGAAAAACAATATATAAACCCCCTCCAGAAGAACCAGAACATATGTCAAATGCTGAGTACGAGGCTCTAAAGCCTCTGTTAGTGTTTTTTTTTATTTCAAACAATTGCCTAAAGCAACACAATGTGAGAGAGAAAAAAAGCAAAAAAGTGAGCTCAAGCATTGTTACAAGCACACCCATCAAAGAAATGTTAGAACAAAGGGAAAAGCAGAAGGAAGAACAGGAAACTAAAAAAAACAGCGAAGAGAAGCCCGTGAATCTGAAAAGGGAGTAAAAAAACAAACAAACTCAAACTAAGTTCCTGTAGGCCTAAGTCTATAAAATCCAGGCCAAACAGTCCAGTTGCATCAACTTCAAAGGATGGTGCTATAAGATGTCCTGCTTGTGAAGAGGAATATTGTGACCCTCTAACAGAAGAATGGATCCAGTGCTGTAAATGCCAAGAGTGGTGGCACGAGGAAAGTTCTAATTATGAAAATGGCATTTTTATTTGTGACTATTGTTAGCTTCACAACTAAACACTTCAACATAACGTTACAATGTATTATGCTTAGTTTGATAATTTGTAAGATTTAAAAACCAAGTTATCATTTGTTAAACCATGTAACATACTCAAAAGATAAAATCTGTTCAACCTTTCTCAGTATCGTCATCTTGCCCCAGTACTGGGGCATGATGACAATTTGTTAAGGTTCTGAAAAAAATAAAATTATCCTTTGTTTTTTCTTACTTGAAAAATTAAATGGTAATGTATTTAATACAACAAAGGACTACTCTAACACTTCATGTAAAAATAATTTTTTTATCCTTAAAAATAAATTAATAAACAACAAAAACTGTTAACATCGTCATCTTTCCCCGATCTCCCCTATATATTTCCACTAAGTATTTTAGAGCTTAAGAAATATGTAATATAAAATAAATTAATGCGTGTTATTTGATCAGTAAATATTCCCGAAAATTTCTTTTAAAAAATCTTACTTATCACAAAGGTTATAAGAAATTATAATGAAAAGCATGTAAAGAACAGTTTTTAAAAACTCCATATGAATACACTTTGACTTTTTTTCATCCTTAGTAATTTTGTTTTCTATGCAGCTTTCTTTCCCCGAGAAAATTTTCTATATTCTAACGGGTGTCCCACAGAAGTTAAAATGCGTTCCATATCAAATTTTACAAATCCATGCACAAGATCTTAGGAAGGGAAGTATTTGCATTTCTAATTATATATATATATATATAAATGTATATCACAAATTAAAAGGAATTAACCTTAAGCGAAATGTTTCAAATTTATATATATAATAATTGTATCTTTAAGTAAAATACTCCATAAAATGCTACTGAAAAAGGTTTTCTGAGTAAATTTCGAAACATTTATGAATAGATTTTCAACTTTTTGTCACCAGCTAAGTATTATTGGGATTAGCTCCGTGTCTACATTCTCATTACTACTAGCACCAATGATGAAGCAAATTCCTTATACCTTCCAGACCTTGTTTTTGGCATAATTAATTAATATTCTGTCTTTAAAAACAGAGTTTTCTATCAAATATATAAAAAAAGTTAAATATGAAACAAGATATCGAGAAGCAAGGGCATAAGAAAATCGAAAAATGACAAAAATTTTACGAATTTATTTGCCAAATTTCACTTAAAACTAATAAATTATTCTTTTAAAAATATCAGCATATCCCGTCATTACCTTATATAAGTTAATACTTTTTTAAATAAATTCGATAAACACACCAACAAAGTGTAATAAAAGTATTAAAATGCTAACACTTCCGGTTCGTTTTTTCTACTGTCTCTTGACATAAAAACTGTTATAACTTCGTAAATAACTGAAGTACAAACAAAAGTAAGGTATTTTTAGAAAGCAGAAAATTCAAATATATAAAATTTAAAGTAAAAAAAATTCGTCCTTTTGATGAAAATTGACGTTTTTGCACAAGTCAGGCATCTTAATATGAACATAATTTTAGAGATCTTGTAGTACTTTCATGTAGGTACCATTTCTTACAAAATATTTCTTGAGTATACAAAAATTTTTACACACACATATATATATATATAAAGCAATATATCAAACGTAATGAATCAGTTTTTAATGAATTAATTATTTGAAATAATCATAAAACCTTAAAATTTTGAAAATCTTAATTTTCTTTTTGCACATATAAATCTACTTTTTTTTTTTAAAAAAAAATTTGACATTATATTCCAAAACATATTTTGTTCACTATATGCACATGTATCCTGTTTATATATACTTATTATTCATTCAAATGAAATAAAATCAAAAGTTTATATAGAACAAACACAGGAGAAACTACACATTTAAAATATGTTAAAAGGGGCGTGGTCATTTGTTTACATTTTTATTTTTCATACTTTAGGGCTATTTTATCGACAAACATATAAGTATTATACATTTTTAGATTCAGAAAAATACACACTATTTTTTAGAACTAAAATTGAAAAATCGATTTTTTCAAAGTATATGTGTGTGATGTCCTGGTTCTCTCTTAATTTAAATAACATTTTAAGACATTAAGGTATCCGACTACTCTAACATCATAAATTTTTGCCAAAAATTGACAATTTGGTATGATTTTATTTTATAGGCCATCTTATTAGCTTTATAAAAATACCCAGTTTATTTCTTTCCATTCACTAGAACAAAAACTACAAGTGTGTTAGTAAAAGCAGATGCCTCTACTTTAAGCAAGATGTCATACTTTAAAATGCGTTTTACTCAAAATACTCGAATGGAGACAGGGATTGCTCAAAAAGTTTTGTAAGTAATTAACTGAAATATTTTGCGTATATTCTGTAAAATAGTAGAAGAGTTTTAACTTTCAGATTTATCAATCACTGTTTTATTACAAAATTTACAGTCCCTCATGTTAATATAATCACAGTTTCTTTAATCTATTTCATATAATAACTAAGATAAAGTGTGCTCTAGTTTTTGTAAATATTAAAATGTATCTTATCCTCAAGGTCATTTCAAAAAGGAATAGCAAAACAAGACATCAAATTTAAAAAAATGGAAAATTCGTTCATAAACTTTTTGCATAGAATGGGCCCTGTTCATGTAATTTTTTTGAAAATTTTTACCCACTTTTTCCCATTTTAATAATAATAATTTCTTTTTCTTTTCGTAATTTTAGCCCATTTTTCTTAAAATATACTAAATAATTCTAAAAATCACAAACAAATCCCTGTATCACCATTTTTTTTATAAAAAAATTGTCGCACGTAGTCAGATACCTTAAATAAACTACATTGCTAGAAAAATGCACGAAGTTTTAAATTAAAATACGTGACTAACGCAACAACATATCTTTTATTACAAGGGGTATATAGTTCTATCATAAAGTTTTAAATACTTCCTTATGGGCAACTATTTCCTGAGAAATCCACTTAAATCATATTTTCCTTGAAAGTTAATTATAAAACGTGATAAATACCACTCTCAGAAAAATTCGTTTCCCAGCTTGATTTATTATAAACACGTCCGGAGTCCATAACAGCAAAGGGATAATATTTTCAATGATTAAGAAAAGAGTTTATCTCTCTGTATATATTTAATGAGAGTTAAAATTAAGTTTGGAAATATAAAACACACATGTTCCAGCTTTCGAAAGTTTCTTTATTGATAAATAGTAGGGAATCGTCACTAAATTCTAAATATGAATCTATTAAACCATTGAAAATAGTGGGATTTCTCTCACCAGAACACACTCTTATTCTGTACTATTTTTACATAATAAAAAGTGAAAAATTTCAAGTTTATATTTTAAGTACAGTCGGACCTCTATATAACGAAGTCGCTAAATCCCAGAAAAAAGTTCGTTATACGGAAAAAATTTTTATATAGAGGCTCATCATTTAATATACTTTATGAACCACATAAAGCAAATATTTTAAATTCATAAACACTATATATTAAAAAGAGTAACTATTCACACCTTTTTGTAAAAAATTAATCTATGTTTATTTTATATATTTTACCCTTTAAAAAAAGAAAGAAAGAGAAAACTGCAAGTAAAACAAGAAAAAAACATGCCGAATGTGTGTGTGTCACTGTATCTCTCCAATATTAAGAAAACAATTTTATATTAAAATAAATGAATTTTAAGGACATTTTCTAATTTAAATCATACAAGTAATATTAAACTTACATTATTTTATAACGGGGACACGGGACAATTCCCCTGAGTGTGAAAGGAGATATCAAATATGTTTTTAGTAAACTGGACATTAGGGGATAAGGGTTGCACTTCTTGGATGAAACGTCCAGAACTTCATTGCTTTCGGCGAGTAAGGATGTAATAAAATCAGTTCAAGATTTATGACCTCCATAAATTGTGTTAAAGAGAGACTTACTTGAAATGTTAACAAATACTTTAAAAATAGGGAGAACAAAAATTGAATCCCAACAGAAAAAGTTTGTAATATAGAAAATGCACTTCGCTATACAGAGGTTATTTTACGAAGAAAATCGTGAAATGTTCAAGGTTCCAGGAAAAAGTTCGCTATATAGAAAAATTCGTAATATAGAGGCTCGACTGTACTTACGAAGTTATTAAGTAACATCATATGAAGGTTCAATTTTACAAATGAGGTGATTAACTTTGATTTTTCTCACTTTAAAGTACAAAGTGCAGGTAAATCATGTCAGCTTCCTTAACGGTTTGGTAGAATGTTAGGGATAAAGGAGTTTCACAGATTTCTTCTTTTCCAGAGAGGAATGAAAACCATGATAAAAGTTGTCAAGACATTATCTTAAAAGCGATACTGAATCCCTGAAATTATTGGGCTTATCAACTTTACTATGCTCCACCACATTAGGCAAAGAGGAGAGAGCGGTTGCAGAGAGCGTGCCAGTCAGGGATTCAAACCCACTCGACTATAAATTGTGGTTAATATTAGAGACGAAGGTTCTCAAAAATCACATACCAGTTAGATCAGTCTTAAATGTTCTTTTAGGAAAGCAGCGATGGAATTTCTCAAGGAGGTAATGCTTGCCTTGAGAGATTATTGATCATAGGGATTAAAGGCCATAGTAAATTCAAAAGGGGATTATTTTGAATAAAAGGAGCAATATGTTAAAATTTAAAGGTAAATTAAAACTTTAAATAGTTTTATCTTTAATTTTATTATAAAGCTTTTTATTAACATCTTTATAATTGTATCAGAATTTATGTCACGACTACGTACAAAAAATTATAACTCGTTCCTGCTATCATAATTTGCTTTTATCAAAATATAATAAACTTTACGAGAATATATTTATCTATAATGCCCTTGGGATCGATTTTCGCAAAAGTACTTTTGTAATGGATCTGTACTCCATGAAAAGAACATGCCTACCAAATTTCAAGTTTCTAGGTCTGATAGTGTTCAAAAACGGGAATATTTATCCTCGACACCAATTAAGCCCTCGCACCATCTCTTGGGGGTATATTTTCGAAAAATCCGTTCTTAGAGGAACTCTATTCTATAAAAAGAAAATTGGCCTATCAAATTTCAAATCTGTAGGTCTAATATTTCAAAAAACGAGAATATTTATCTGTAACACCTCTTAATTCCCCGCAACGTGTCTTGAGGATTGATTTTCACAAAACCCATTTTATAGCGGATCTCTACTCTGTAAAAGAAATCTGTTTCTTAAACCTCAAGATTGTACGTCTAAGGGTTTAATTATTTATAACGCCCCTTAATCTCCCCGCAACGTCATTTTGGCATCTATCGGAACATAGTTTTACTAACTCAGAAACCTTCGCGGGCATGTGCGCAACCACTCCCCAAAATTTCATAGCAATCGGGTGAACGATTTCGGGGGAAGGCATAACACACACACATTCATTTTTATTCATATAGATTATTTTTATGTATATTTCATTGTATTGTTTACCAGTTACATATTGAAGCAATGCACTATGAGGTTTAATTGGCTTCGAATGCCTTGCCATGCTCTGCATTAAGTCGAAGAGGCACGTGGATTATATAATTGCTCGTTAAGCAATGGTTTATAATTTTTTTCTCTGGACACCACTAGTTGAAATTGAATCTAGAACACATCTGTAGTAGATACTTAGAAGAATACCAGACGTGTAGCTGAAGGGTGTCAAATTCAAGTCTCGTATTTCAAAGAACTGTCGTGTAGTTATAATTAAGCACATTAAATTTGCTGCCTCTCAAAGCTCTCACATTCCTATAGTGTGAAAGTAGATGTAGGGTTGTTTTTAATCTCCTCGATGCCCTAGGCACTTAGAATTATTAAGCCCCCATGGACCCCCATTATTTCCAATACTTCCACCCTCTCTTTCAGTTCTTGCCTTGTTAGTTTTGGTTTTGGGAGGGTGATTCCCTTAATTCTCTTTATTTGTGTTTACTTTAACCACCACCCATGAACCCATCATGTCCTGAATTGGCACCAGGTAGCGGTAAGAAAAGGATGGTGGCATGGTTTGACCACTCTTGTTCATTTCTTACCTTTCGGCCCCACTCACCCTTTTGTAAATTTGTACAGTAAATTAATGAAATCACTTGAATTACAGTACAGAATATGCATTATTGTGTGAACTGTTTTCAATTTGTTAATTATCATCGCTTATCGCTTTACTTTCCTTTACTTTTAGATATCCTTATCCTTTGTTGTGTCACTGTTATTGTACTTGTACAACAAAGGTTTTCTTCGAGCTTTGATTACTGCCAAATCATTAATGATATCATTGTAATAATTTTCCATTGCATACCGTTTTGAGTGCATAGCAACATCAAACTGTTCAGTATTTCTTTTACTATAGTGTATCTCATTTCAGTCTTTACTCTCCTACGGGCAGAAATGTTTTTCTCGTGATTTGCTAAGCGCTGGTTCATTAGCTGTAATTTAAAATTTTTTTTGTCTAATTTTTTGCCCCTCCAAATTGTTTTCGACATAGGCACATGCCTAATATGCCTAGGCATAAAAGCGGCACTGAGTACATACCTGTTGGAGGTATGAGAAGTTTAATTTGTGGATAACCCCCTCGGTAGCTTTATTATATGTTTTTAAAAAGTAGCAAGCGTTCGTTTGGCTTGAATTTTCCTTTTGACTTTACTTGAGATTATAACCCAATGCGCCTTTGAACTATTTAGTACATGTAATTCGCGAAACTGTACTCACCTGTTTGATGATATGTCACATGTGCATGCCTTTGAATGAGCATGAGGAATTCATAAAAGATCCAGTCAAATCCTAATAAAAGAGTTACTGTCGCAGCTTCTCCAAGTAAGCGCAAAGTAATGAAAATCTGGAATGGAAAGTAATTCGATTTTTAGACTCATAGGGAGGTTTTAAGTAATAAATTACATCAATGAATCGGTACTGAGTATTATACCATCGACACATTTGGACAAACAAAAAGACGTTGCGAATTTTAAAAAATATCTTCAAATGCTGACATCATTGTTTTTTCTGTGTTTGGATATGCATGTGAACGGTTTTTGCTATTGACTATGTATCGCATTGGGCAACGTCTATTGATTTGACGAAATTGGATGACCGTAAGTGCCAAGTAAACTTTAGGCAAAATATCACAAAATCACAAAAATATGCCTATTTTTCTACAAGGAAAATATTTTATAGAATATTTACTATTGAGTGTTTCTCCTCTTTAGTAAGTTTGACGTTGAAAGGTGCCATCAGTTCAATCTTCTCACTTTTTTTAAGCGGTAATAAAGTTTTTTTGCCCTAAAAAATGTTAAACATGTTATAAATTAACTTTAGGGATAAAATCAACCAGAATATAATAAAAATAATTTAAATAAGTTCAAATCTCTAATAGGTGCTGTAAAATTTAATTTAAATGATCGATATTCTTCTTTTCTTAGCCATTGCCCACATTTTGTGTTTAAAAAATATAGTAATCGTATAAAAAAACGGATCTTCAAAAACGTGTAATATAAGAAATATTTTGACCTAATAATTCAAAGGTGGATGGATTGATTGTTAATCAATATAAGAGGCACCCAAATGACAATATGATTGCGTCAGATTGAGTGTAGCTATAGTAGAGCCACTAAACACAAAGGACGGTAGGAAATGTACACCGTATACGACGTTTAACAATCAGACCAGTTAGCAGCAGAGGAAATTAATGAAAAGCTAAGTCGCGTATAAGGATGTGACCGGATCGGAACAACGCGTGGTAGTATGGTTTCTAATTGCAGGAGGTGAGTTTAATGCAGACATCTATTGATGAGTAGTGGCAGTCTATGGCGAGCACTGTTTAGGTTGAAAGTCTGGGAGCAGGTGGTGTAAAAGTTTTCGATAAGAAAGTAACGGATCTATTCGCGTACTTCCTACTAATCCTCTTGGGGAAAAACTGTTTCTTTAAAAATTATTCTATTGAAAACTTTCTAACGAAGAAGACGTGACTTATGCAACAACCGAAGGATTTACAACAAATAAGAGAATTAAGGTGAATTAGACCGTAGAAGTCCAAAGTGTTCTAAGAGTAAGTGAATTAGATTATAAACAAACATTAAGTAACCTTTTTGCCGTGTGATTGCTCTTAGTTGTGTTGTGCATTTCCTGCCCTGAGTTGTTTGATTTAAGTTAGTGAGAAATAACAAAGTAGAATTTGAACTAGTCATGGCTGATCTTTACTCGAAACCTCAAACACCAATAACCTCAACGAGGTTATTACAACCTGCTACCGAAACGAGGGAACTTGTGCTTCAACTCCAATGCAGTTTCTTTTAATTTCGAAGAAAGGTATTCTTTTTATTTAACTTGTACGCTTTTCAATTGGACAACCCTTAAACCCGGTGGTTATAATTAAAGTTACCCTATTCAGAGGCCTGCAGAACCCGTTCTGCTTATTGGATTTTAATGAAACTTGGATTATATGCTATATGGACCATGGGGTAAAAGTTTTTGCAATAATAATAATAATAGTTCAAATTTTGAATATTAGTAGGAAATATGGTGCCCAAAGAAGGACAAAAAATATGTTAGAATCGTTAAAATTTATTCACTTACATAATAGGCCCAATATGTGCTCCATTGACATCAATAACGTGTTCAAAGCGCATTATAGCGTTTTCACTGGTAGCGCGAAGCAACTCACGAGGGATTTCAGCCACATGGCGTATGCTGCTGGTTCTCAAATCAGGTAAAGTTCTAATTCCTCCTCTACAAACATGGTCTTTTAGAAATCTCTACAACCAGAAATCACGGGGATTTAAGTCGGGTGAGTGAGAAGGCCATGTATCCGAAAGATATCTGGATAATCACGATTATCGCAAAAGTTAGCACTAAGCAGTACTTTGACTTAGGGCCCAATGTGAGGAGTTACACCATCTTGCATAAAGATAGTGGTTTGCAAACATTGCTGTTTCTGTAAAGCTGGAGAGATTAACGATGAAAAACTCACGCTGAATGCTTCTCTGGCTGTGACTGCAAGTTTATATAGAGGTTTTACGAATTTGTATAAGAAATATTCGATAAAAGCCACCTGGTGGTCTAAATTTGCACTAATTTTTTTTATTGCAGAAATCTTTTCCCCATGGTCTATATAGCATATATTCCAAGTTTCATCAAAATTATGTCAGCAGAACGGGTTTTACATGCTTCTGAATAGTGTAACTGTATAACTACCCGGTACTTCACTTGAGTACTTGGGGACGAGCCTCGTAATATTGAACATCCGTCGAGTGATGAGGAGGGCTTCTGCGCTAGCACCTTATTCTAGAAATTTCCACTTGAGACCAATGTCAGCCACGACTGATTTAATTTGAATCAGCACCTTTTTCTTCAGTAGCATCGGGGCTCGAACCCACGACAAGAAAAAGCTGACAACTTGTTCGTGACTTATGATCATTCGGCTACAGCGGTCAGATATACTTTGAGATAATTATTTGAAGGTGGAAGCATAATCGAATGCATACATTAGATAAGATTAAAAATTTCCAAAATACCTTTACGAAAGTATGATTGGAAAACGTATATTGCAAATATTTCATACCTGTCTATGTCTTCTGGCATCAATATGTCGGAAATAAGAAGTTATGTATTTGTTGTCATATTCTATGACTTTCAAGTATCGATCGCAATATTTTCGTGACCTAGAATTTGAGGGGAAAAATTTATATAGTACATGTTACATAACCAGTGTTATGATATTAAAGCTCATTATTGCGGTAGCTCAAGCTCTGTGTGCTAGATACAGAACTGAGACACTTTTTACAAAAAGAAAGGTATGTTAATTTTAAACAGCAAAAACAGTTTTAAATTCCCTTTAAATTACCGTAAAATCGAGTGTATAACGCGCACTTTTAGCACAAAAAACAAGACCGAAATTTACGGGTGCACGTCATACGCCGAATATAAAAATAATACTCGAAAACTAAAAAAAAAAATGTAGCTATTATAAAATTTAGTCTTCTGCATATCTCAAAATACTGTTTATTTAAAAGAAATGACATATATGAACTGAAAAAAAAGCCGTAGTTCTAGAAGTATGCTATTTTTTCAAAAGTTCGAAATAATACCTCAAATAAATGACTTCAAAACAAAATAGATGGTGCGCGTTATATGTATAAAATATATGCGCGTTATATGTAAAATACAGCTTGAAAGTATAGTTGCGTGTGACACACCCGTACGCTTTATACACCAATGCGCGTCATACGCCGGATTTTATGGTAGTTAAAATTGTAACTTTTAGAAATACAAGGACACTTCTAACAAAGGAAGTATATTTATCGTAGCAAAGTGAACCATTGGCTGTTAAAAATATTATATATCTGTATCCATTACATTTATCTACATCTGTATTCGTATACATTTATCTACACCTATATTCATATACATCTATATACACTTATATCCATGTTTCTATTCCATATACATCTATCTACACCTGTATCCATGCACCTCTATTTATACATGTATCCATATACATTTATTTACACTTCTTTCCATATAGATCAGTCTCAAACTTCCATCTTCATTAAAAATAACAGCAGGGCGACCGGCCGAAAAAATCTAAGTTAATATCAAAGTTAAAATGGATGCGTAGGTGAAACGTACAGAAACAACGCAACAGAATCAAAAATTTGTTAATTATTATGCAACTATATATTTGTTATTTGTTTAGTGTGCTTTGTGTTGTAGTTTTATTATGTGCGTTGTAGTAATTGTGTAATGTGTGCCGTAGTAAATTAAAATTTATAGATGTTCACAAGTGCTTTTATTCATGGACTTTAGTACGATCAAGTCATGGCAGCAATACATTGATTGACAAGGTAAGCCCTTTTTTCTTGAGTATTTTCATTTTAAACAAAGAAAAAATTGAAAACATTAATATTAATACTTGTATCTATATACATCTTTTCTACCTTTGTATCAATATATACATCTATCTACATTTATATCTATCTATCAATATCTACACTCATATCCACGTATAGTGAAAATCGTCTAGTGCGAAGCTGATGGGATTGAAATATATTTTCGTGTTAAAGGATATTGCACCCCCCAAAAAAAACCCCATATGTTCAGCAAATTTAAGTTTGTTTGAGTACATTTTATTTACATAGATATTGTGTACATGTATGTACTTAATGAAAACCGTTCAGACATTTACGTTTTTTATTTACTCTCTTTATTTAACTATTGTTGATAAAGTGGAGTTTGCAAAATCAAAATTTTAATAGCGTTCCGTTTTTGTTTTCTGTTTTTGAACAAAAGCCTTAGAAAGTTCCATCATCACTTTAAGCGAAATAGCAGTATGCTTTCAACTTCAGCATTTTGCCATTGAAAAAAAAAGACGCAGATAAACTCACTGACTTTTAGTCACACTGTAATGTACTCATCACCGAATGTCAAAGTCAATTGTTGAGAGGTGAGTGGTGTTTGTTAGGATAGATAGTGAAAGTAGCTAAGTTAAATCAAATTGGTTCGTGTGTCACAGGCTAATCCGAGGGTATTTAAAATTCTAGTTAACCTTCTTTCTACGAAACCGGTGTGTGTGTGTGTGAAACCCCACTTCTGTTTCATCTCACATCCTTCTTAAATCTAATCTGCGTGGATGGTGTTTTCCGTATTTTGCACATGCTCAGAAAGGAAATCTTCTCGTGTTAAACAATTTTCATTTCGTGTTAAGAGAAAAAAATGTCTGCAAATACTTAGAAGTTTGTCAGGACCGTTATATTGTTGTTGTTACTAATGCCACCTGATCGGCAAAGGCCAAATCAAGGCCCACGAAATTCATCATGGCAGGGGGCTAAGTGACGCCTGTCATTAGTCGTAGCTTTGAGCACCATACAGATGACAGAACGATTTAGCTCGGTTTCACCCCAATTTTGAGGGAGAACCCTCTGGGGGTGGTCAGACGCCTCCCACCTCTCTCCCCCTTCCACCAACCTCACGAGAGGACTTGCGGCTCGATGGCTATTTAGAGTACCTTTAGCAAAGACACTATACATTTACAAACATCCACGTCTCCTACGGGATTCGAACCCAGGCTCAACGGCACCGCAGTCAGAGTCGCTAACCACTATACCGGATTGGCGACCCGTTATATTATTTCATATTAACCGATATTTAGCGTTAAGCGTTTTCGCCTTAAACGTATTTCACTGCACTTCTATTTACATTTACTACATTCATATACATCTATCTACACTTATAACTATATAATATATAATTATAAGTATATTATATATATCTACACTTACATATCCATATAATCTATGTAAACCTGTATCCATATACATCTATATACACCTATATCTGTACCAGGTGTATGCAGATCAAAAGTGACGATTGCTAATAACATGTCGCCCCGCATATATGCAAACAATACGAAACCATGACACGTGATTTTTTTATAGTTTGACCTTTGATACTCATGTTTAGTTACATTTGGACGAGTTTCAGCGTGCATTGTATTTTTTTTACTGTGTTGAAAATGTCGAATTTTATGCCTTCCGACTACGATTTGCGGACAGCATTAATTTTTTGTTACCATCTGAAGAAAAATGCTGCTGAATAGTATCAAATGCATGTAGAAGCATTGATATGCTCTGAGCCGTGCGCAGTGCTACAGGTGGTTTGAAAAGTTTCAAAATGGTGATTTCGATGTGAAAAACGAGGAGCGTGGCAGACCAGCAAAAAATTTTGAAGATGCTTAATTGCAAGCATTACTTGATGAATATGATTGCCAAACGCGCAAGAACAACTTGCAGAACAATTGAATGTTAACCAGAGTACTGTTTCCCGTCGTCTCAAAGCAATGGGCAAGATAATTAAGGTCGTTAGATGGGTACCACACGAGATGACTTTGTGTAGCAGATAGTGACAGAGGATAAAACCTGGTGTAATTGCTTCCAGCGGGCAGTCCGTCAGCATGCAATAGAAACATCCCGACTCTCCAAGGCCCTAAAAATTCAAAGCTCAGCAGTCAGTCGGAAAGGTGATGTTGACGGCCTGATGCAGGGGTACTCAACCTTTTTTTCTGCTGGGCCGCATACATATGTCTACCATTTCACGCAGGCCGCATACATATGTTAGCTTTTTCACGCGAGCTGCATATACATTGCTCAAAACAATTAGGGGAGCACATGATTTTAACAAAAGTAAGCGAAGATGTATACCAATAAGTAACATAAAATGAATTATCCATAATGTAAAGCCTACCAGGAAACGGAAGAAGAAAACTTTATATGCAAATCAAAGTTCATGACGTCAAAAACCAGAAAAAGGAGATAAGGGCAGAAATCGGGATGTTGCAGAAACGTCTGTTTTATTGCCGTAACTGTGAAATTCGATTGCGCAGTATTTTTTTGAGACAAGGTTACTTGAGAATGTCTCAACAACGTGATTTACCTGAATCCATGGCATGGCGTGTTATAGGCAGACTGGAATCCGGGCAAACACAACGTGGTGTCGCGGACGCTGTTGGAGTCGCCAGAAGTGTTGTTGCAAGGCTGTGGAATCGATTACAAGAAACATGAAATGTTAGACGTCGACCAGGGGCAGGTCGGCCACGCGCCACTACATCAACTGATGACCGGTATATACAGTTAACAGCCCGTCGAAACAGAACAGAGAATGCTACGCAGCTGCAAAGACAGTTGCTCTTGGCAACAGGACGAAGGGTGTCCAGCCAAACAGTACGTAATCGGCTTCATGAGGGAGGGCTCTATGCACGTAGGCCAATGGTCTGCATTCCGTTGACCCCACGCCCCCGTGCGGCCCGAAGAAGATGGGCTGCTGAACATCGAGATTGGGAGCAACATGATTGGAGCCAAGTGCTGTTTACATACGAGTCCCTATTCAGTCTAGAATGTGACACCCGACGTGTTCTTGTATGGAGGGACAGGGGCACTCGAAATAACCCCGCATTCGTCCGTGAAAGGTCACAATACAGAAGAGCTGGCTGGATGGTATGGGGTGGAATCAGCATAGGCGGACGTACGGACCTGCATATCATTCGGAATGGCACTTTGACTGGCCGAAGGTATGCAGACGAGATACTTCAACCTCATGTCATCCCTTACGCTGGAGCCATTGGAGATTCCTTTGTTTTCCAGGATGATAATGCCCGACCGCATAGAGCTCGTCTGGTGGAGAACATGCTTGAAGCTGAAACACTACAGCGTATGGAATTACCAGCGTGCTCTCCTGACCTGAATCCAATCGAGCATGTTTGGGACATGCTCCGACGACGCATTGCTGCGCGACCAAGGCCGCCTGCTACTGTCCGAGACTTGGATATTGCACTTCTTGAGGAGTGGAACAGTATTCCCCAAAGTCTGATCGATAACTTCATCGCATCCATGGCAAACAGGTGTGCAGCAGTCTTAGCTGTTCGAGGAGAACACACGCCCTATTAAAACTCATGCATCATGTCTAAACGGTACCTTTTTTTTATCGTTTACATGTAACCAAATTGTTGCCCTAAATCATCTTTTCATGTTTTTTCCATATTTTCAAAGAATTAAAGCTTAATTCCAAACTTTTTTTACGCCTTTTTTCTGTATTGCGCATTGATACGCGTGTACTATGCATTGCATGCCAATACGTGGCTGTCTCACACGGTTTTCTTCACTTTTTTGCTTGCTCCCCTAATTGTTTTGAGCAGTGTATATGTCAGCTATTTCACGCGGGCCGCATACATATGTTAGCTGTTTCATA
This sequence comes from Trichonephila clavipes, assembly GCA_019973935.1. Classification (NCBI taxonomy): domain Eukaryota; kingdom Metazoa; phylum Arthropoda; class Arachnida; order Araneae; family Nephilidae; genus Trichonephila; species Trichonephila clavipes. The sequence goes on along the minus strand of BMAU01000115.1, from coordinate 249,445 downwards.
CGGGCCGCATACATATGTCTGTTATCTCAAGCAGGCCGCATACATATGCTAGCCGCAACATGGGGATAAATGGGTGAGGGGGGGTAGATATGCTTAAGTCCAAGATAACATTGGAAATTTAAAATATGGAAAATTGATCAAAATGTTATATATAACTCCTGTTTTGTTTTTTAATTATTTTTTTTATGTTTTTTTATTTTAGTCACTAACATTAAATTAAAAGCATTTAAGAAACACTCCTTCCCAATTTTTGCATCAGTAAGTGGTTTCATATGATTACCAATAAGATAACAAACTTCTTAGGATGTTTATGAGATGACCACTGACGAAACACTTTGTTGCTGTTACAAAGAGTATTCAATAAAACTTATTTATCACCTCTTGAAGGAGGAGAAATGTCATTAAATAATTCCTGTTTATTGATATTTTTTAAATACAGCCCTTTCGTGATAAATCAAACAAGTACCGATCTCCATGTTTGTTTTTCACTTCAAAACAGCCAACCTCCAAATCATTCGAATATTTTTCGCTTGCAAGGTATGAAAGATTGTTCGCAAAATTAGTTCCACCCATAAAATTGTTGCTAATCTACTGTTGTCTGTTATCTCTAACTGTAACCATTACAAATAGAAAAATAATATCAATTCGACAGCAAAAAAGCAAAATTGATTTCTTTTGTCAAAGGATTTCCCACCAAATTTTTTATTCATTGTTTTTTTAAAAAAAGAATTTCTCAGAGCAATGGGTCATAACCGGACCACTTAAAAAGAATCGGTGGGCCGCAGGTTGAGGGTCAACGATTTCACTCTGACGATGGTTCTAAACGCTGCAGTTTTGAACTGGTTCCATGATCAACCACATCGTTCTTCGCCGACGGAATTCGTAACCTTCCTAAGCAATGGGACGCCTGCCTAAACGCCATGGGTGATTTCTTTTAACAAACTTTGTATGCATTTCACTCATTAAATATTGTTGTTTCTATCTATGTAGCTGTCTCATTTCTGACCCAACGCGTCTCATGGATACACACTTCGACTCAATTTCATTTGAACATCCCGTATATTTGTGCACCACATATAACTGCAAACACTTTAATGGATCTTCACTGAACTATTTTCTAACCCTCTATTACAAATAGAGCATAGTATTCTGACAAATACAGTCGGACCTCTATAGAAAGAAGTCACTAAATCCCGAAAAAGAAGTTCGTTATATGGAAAATTCGTTATGTAGAGGTTCATCTTTCAATTTTCTTTATTTACCACATAAAACAAATTTTACACTCATAAACACTGCTTATTCAAAAGCAGTAATTATTCACACCTTTTTGTAAATTAACATATATTTATTTTATACATCTTACCTTTCGGAAAAGAAATAAAAACTACAAGGAAAGTTCCTTGACGCCTTTGTCCAATTCCTGAAGAATTAAATTTTTCCCTTTGATGCTCAAGCTCTTACGTTTTGACAAATTCAAGCTACAAGAAACTACGTTACCAGTACGAATGATCAACACTACAAATGAACGGAGACTAGTTCAAGGACACAGGAGCACGAGACAACTTCATTGAAAGTGAAAGAGGATATCGAGGATGTTTTCATTGAACTGGACAAGGAAAGGGGGGGGGGTAAAGGTTGCACTTCTTGGGTGAAAAACGTCCAGAATTCTATAGCTCTCTACGAGTAGGCACCTAATAAAACCAGTTCAAAATTTATAACCACCATAAAATGAGTTAAAAGAGAGGACATGTCCAGAAATAATTAAAATACAGAGAGAGAAAAACTGAATCACATGAGAAAAAGTTCGTTATATAGAAAATGGATTTCGTTTTTGGGAGGTTATTTTACGAAGAAAATCGTGAAAATACCCGTGGTCCCAGCAAAAAGTTCGCTATATAGAAAAATTTGCTATATAGAGGTTCGACTTTATATTAAAATACTGTAAATCAAAGACAAATAATGATACTTACGCATTGAAAACATGCAAGAACGTAAGTGCTACTAATCGATTGACCATATTCAAACAGAAATCCAAGATTCGTTTTCGCTTTTCGAATTGATGCTGAATGGATGCACTGATGTCTTGGGGCATTATTTGGTCGATTTTTTCTGGCGGTATTTCAAGCTAAAAAGAAATGAACATAATTCATTTTTATCAGTTCTTCAAGGAAAAAAGGGATAAATCGTAACAAGTATTCAAAATTCAAATTAGGCGATTTGCAGATATTATAAAGAGTGTTTTTTTACAGGTATAGAAGTTTTAGTTGGCATTACTTTCCAAGAGGGCGACCGATTTAACAGCTGTCAAGTGATTTATTCTCAGTTTGGTTTGGCAATTCAACAAAACGATCATCAAGCGAGGCGTAGATTCGTCGAATGGGCCCAAAACGAGATTGCCGTTGTTCCCGATTTTCATAAGTGAATTTTGTTTAGCGATGAAGCGCACTTCTGGTTGAATGACTACGTCAACAAACAAAACTGCCGCATTTGGAGTGAAGCTAATCCACAAGTGTATGTCGAAACACCGTTACATCCAGAAAAACTGACTGTTTGGTGCGCTTTATGGGCTGGAGGAATCCTTCTTCAAAAACAATGAAGGCCACAACGTTACAGTCAATGGTGATCGGTATAGAGCCCTGATTACTAACTTTTTCATTCCTGAATTGAACAATCATAATATCCAGGAGCTGTGGTTCCAACAAGACGGCGCGACATGTCCCACAGCTCGTGCCACAATCGATTTATTGAAAGACACGTTTGGTGACCGTCGAATTTCATGTTTTGGACCTGTGAATTGGCCTCCAAGATCTTGTGATTTAACACCGCTAGACTATTTTCTGTGGGGCTATGTAAAGTCATTGGTCTATGCGGATAAACCACAAACGCTTGACCATTTGGAAGACAACATTCGCCGTGTTATTGCCGATATACGGCTACAAATGTTGGAAAAAGTCATCGAAAATTGGACGTCCAGATTGGACTACATCCGAGCCAGCCGTGGCAGTCATATGCCAGAAATTATATTTAAAATGTAATGCCACAAGATTATCTTTCGAATAAAAAAAATTCATGTCAATCGAATAATACATCGTTGTTCTATTGCAATTTAAAGTTCTATACCTCTAAAAAAAGACCCTTTACTTTGAAATCATTTTCATAACAAAGGAATGTATTATGCATTACTTTAAAATCAGTTGAAATAATATTAAGAATTTTTTTAAAAAAAATAATAACTAACATAATGAATGAAACTTAATTTTCAGTGAAATAACGTCATGCGCTACTAATGTAATTATATACTGATCACGAATTTTTGGGTTATTTCTAAAATGAAAACTCTTGAACTTCTGTATGTATACACTCGTGTACAGAATTAAAAAGTGACAACGTTTGGAACAATGGTTTTGAAAAAACCTATAAGTGAATAATATTTTGATATTTAGAGTCAGTTGAATTAAAATATACATATGAAAAATATTATAATATTATTACAAGAAATAAATTATATTAAAAGAAACTATAGTTTGTGGGGTGCTTTGTACAACATTTTTACACTAACTCAGCATTTTGGAATAGAACTAGTAAGAAATCATCACAATTAATATAGGGCACCCCACCCTTTTACCACAATGACATTATAATTTTCTTGTTAATCATTTTATTCTTATATTAAGAATTATTTTTTTTACTATTTAATTCAATTCACTATAAAAGCGTGTTTTTTAAAACTATAATTTACTTTTGATTTTTTAGTTCGATCTACAATAAAAGCGTGTTTTTTTTAGTTTTTTAAACTATCATTTATTCATTGTTGAATTTATCCTCGAGATTCATATTTGGAGCCGAAATTACGTGGTTGCTGGAATTAGTTTTGCTCTTCAATGGATATTAATTAATATGTCTGAAGGGTATTTATTCTCTCCATATACGGGGCCTCGGATGAGCCCCGTATCATTATATTTTAAAGATTCCGTCTCTATAGATATATGTCAAACTAATAAATGTGTGTAAAGAAGAAATATTAAATGTGTCAATCTTATCATCACTTTTAAACTTATCTATAAAGGAGAATATATATATAAAGGAGATATTTATAAAGGATAAAGGATGATTTATAAAGGTTAAAGGAGAAAAGCGACTCACTCACTCACTGACTAATCACGATATCTTCGGAACTATTAAACCCACAGACTTGAAATTTGGTAGGTAGGTTTCCTTTATGGAGTAGACGTCAGCTAAGAACGGATTTTGCAAAGTTTGAACCCCAAGGGGCGTTACGGGGGTTTAAGGGGCGTTATAGATAATTATTTACATTACAAAACTATTAGATGTACAGTCGTGAAACTTGGTACACAGATTTATTTCATAAAGTAGAGATTCCCTACATAATGATTTTTACAAAAATCGATCTCCAAGGGGCGTTGAGGGCGCTTATAAGGGGCGTTATACATAATTATTTCCATTTTTAAACTATTAGACGTACAGTATTGAAAAATTTGGTAAGCGGATTCCTTTCATAGAGTACAGATCCGCTGCAAGATGGGTTTTGTCAAAACCGACCCCAAGTGGCGTTGTGGAGAATTAAGGGGCGTTATATAGGCAATTAACTCCTTTTTTAAACTATTAGACGTAAAATCTTGAAATTGAGTAAGCAGATTCCATTCACTGAGTAGAGATCTGCCGTAAGATGGGTCTTGCGAATATCGTTTCCTAAGGGGCATTGCGGGGACTTAAGGGGCGTTATAGATAATTATTTCCATTTTTAAACTATTAGACGTACAGTCTTGAAATTTGATAAGCGGATTCCTTTCATAGAGTACCGATCCCCTACAGAATGGGTTTTGTGAAAATCGACCCCAAGTGGCGTTGTGGAGAATTAAGGGGAGTTATATAGGCAATTACCTCCTTTTTTAAACTATTTGACGTTGTGACAAATCTATACGGAACTTTATCACTAACCTTCTGAGACGTCTTTTTTAGGGAAATTTAATTCCCTACCTATTTCCAATCAACTCCAAAAAGAGGACAGGGTTCCTTATTATGCAGATTAGATAAAGTATTTAAGTCAAACGGAATAGTAAAGTGAGAGACAGTAGGAGAGAGAGATTGAAGCAGGAAGTTATAATAGTGAAGTTAGAGATTTATTATTGAAGATTTCTAGGTGGATAAATTAGGCACAGGAAGAGCTGAGATTCAGTGTGGTAAATATTGATTTATATTTAAAGTCTCATTATATAAAGTTTTATATTAGGAGTGAGATTAAAGTTAAATGTTCAGTAGGAACATTATTGAATATAATTCTGGCATCTCTTATTGCAGTAATCTCTGCGTGATCGATATTCTAATTGTTAATTAATTGGATCATTAAATATTTAAGTTAATATAAAGGAAAGTTCCTTTTAAACCTCATAAAGCTATTTTGATTTATTTGTTTTTAAAAGTCTTTGATTCTATGTGGGAATAATAACCAAATAAAGAAAGTTATTTATAAAAATGGCTACTGGTTCTTTTTTGACTCAAAATTATTCTCGTTCTCAAAGTGAGATCCAAGGGGATCTTCACAATGGCGCCCAACAAATAAATCCCGGAAATAGAGTCGGACCCGGTTTTAGAATCATTCCGGAACAATATTTTTCGGGGGTTGAGAACATAAATGATTTTTTGGAGAATATTGATAATAATCTCGCGTATTATGAGATACCTGCACAACTAGCGTGTGCTTACTTGAAAGGTCATCTCAAAGGACGGGCACTAGACTGGTTCGAAGTTCTTGGTTATAGGGTCATTGAAGATAAGGCAACAGACTACGCGCACTTAAAAAAAGGAATTGTCGGAACAATTCCCCGTGGTCAGAAACAGGTCAGAACTAGAAATGCGATTTTATTCCTCATCGCAAAGGCATGATCAGCAGCCTTCGGACTTTATTTATGAATTACTGAAAATTCATAAGGTCCTTAAACTAGAAATGTCGGAGGAAAAATTAATTGATCAGGTCGTTAGTCGATTAGAACCTCAAATTTTGGATTATGTCGAAGTTAGACATCCACAAAATACTGCCAATCTCCTGCAAATCGTTGATAAATACGAAGAACGTTTTATGAATAGACAGATCAGAGGTTCGAGTGAGGGATTTAGAAGTTCAAACCCTAATGAAAACAATCGTTTTAATAACCGGCATAGACAAGAAAATTGGTGGGAAAACAGAAATAATGAGAGATACGTCAATAATAGCCGACCACAAAGAGAGTTTAATCGATTCGAAAACGAAGGTTACGCAAATAATCGGAGATTCGAGGGTCGACGCCAAGGTGGACAATCGGATCAGCGATTCCACAATCAGGGCGGTCGACAAAGTGGGTCGAGAAATAGTTCATTTCGGGGTCAAAATGAACGAAGTAGACATTTACACTTTTAAGCGATCGATGTGAATATGGGGGTAATCGATCACGGGGTACGGAAAATCCTCCAGTTTCGGATCATCGGCCTATCAGAGTATCCTCTATAAGAATGACCTCAGTCGAATTACCGTATGTCCCTATACTATTAAACGAAAACTTTATTACATCACTATGGGATACGGGAGCGGAGAAATCTTTTATTTCGGAGGAGGTCTACCGCAAATATTTTTCATACCGACCTCGTCAAAAGACGAAGGACAGAGTCGTGACAGCACAAGGAACCCCGTGTAGTCACCTAGGTCGGGTCGAATTGCAGATTAGGATCAGTGAATTTCAGAAACCCTGGGAATTCAATATTCTAGACAACATGCAATATCAATGCATCTTGGGAATCGATTTTATGAAGGCGTCACGATTGACATTGGATTTTGATCAGAAATCCTTGATCATTCCCGACAATCAGATCAAACAATTGCCGATAATAGAAAAACCGGTTGATATTGATCTCACAGACACAAAACTTGGTGACGGGCAACAGAGACAATTAAAAGCTTTATTTAATAATTTTAAGGGGTTATTTTCCGATCATCCGGGGTTAACGCATGTTCTATATCATGAGATAGATACTGGAGACAAGGGACCGGTAGTGTCGAGACCATACAGGTACGACCGGGTCAAGCAGGGCATTATTGATTATCACATCGATAAGATGTTACATGATGGTATAATTTGTCCTATTAATTCACCTTACGCATCTTCAGTCGTTCTAACACGAAAGAAAAATGACCTTCCTCCAGATTCTCCCGAGGCGTATCGTATCGCGATCGATTATCGCAAATTAAATGGAATTACCAAATATCCTCGATATCCATTACCGGTGATTGATGACTTACTCACCAATATTCCTCACACCGGCGTTATGTCCACACTACATTTAAGAAGCGGGTACTTTCAGTTGGCAATTAGCCCAAAAGTTATTGAAAAAAAACGGCTTTTATTACTCGAAATGGCACTTTTGCATTCCTCCGGATGCCGTTTGGCCTTTCGGGGGCGGCGCCGAATTTTCAAAAAGCAATCTACATAATATTAAAACCTGTTATTGGGCGTTTCGTGTTGGTCTATATGGACGATGTCATCATAACATCGCCATCCCTTAAAGACCATCTCGATAATTTAAATCAGGTTTTTACTTTATTACGAGACGCAGGGCTAACATTAAATAAGGAGAAATGTCACTTCGCCCGTGACAAACTAAAATATTTAGGCCTGATTATTAGCAAAGACGGAATCGAAACTGACAGTAATAAAATTAGGGCAATTACGGAAATGAGACCTCCCAAAAATAATAGGGAAGTGTCAAAATTTTTAGGGATGATGGGTTGGTACCAAAAATTTATCCCGCGATACGCAGATATATGCGAACCATTGTACCAATTAAAGAAAAAGGGGGCGAAGTTTAACTGGTCGGGAGAAGCACAGGATTCTTTTGATCAGATCAAACGCACACTAACGGAGGCACCGATTTTGCAATTACCGAATTTTTCTGAACAGTTCAATTTATTCACTGATGCTAGTGGGGTCGGAATTGGTGCTGTGCTTCAACAAAATCAAAAACCTATTGCTTTCGCGTCTCGAACCCTTAATAAAGCAGAAAATAATTATACGGTTACCGAAAGAGAATGTTTGGCAGTAATATGGGCTCTAAATAAGTTTAAAACTTATTTTGGACCCCTGCCTGTGAAAGTAATCACAGATCACGCAGCGTTAACAAAGTTGACGAATAGTAAGAATTTGTCAAGTCGGATGTTCCGATGGGCATTGAAGTTGTCCGAATTTAACATAGAATGGGAGCACAGGCCTGGTGTTCAATACGTGGTCGCAGATCTTTTATCGAGAAATCCAGTGGACAGTATCGAGGGGTCACAAATTTCGTGCGCAGCTCTTAGAACCTTAGCAATAAATTCACGTGAACAATTCATTAGGGAACAAAGGGAAGATCCTGAATTAGGACATATTTACCGATATTTAGAGAACCCTGATGACGGTTCTGTTAATGCGGCGGTATGCGAGGGTTGGGGTCCCAGGACTTCAAGTTAATAAATGGTCTCCTCTTTTACGCGAAGTATTTTTCTACTCTGGGAGAACTAAGAGTTTATATTCATGGTTCTCTTAGAAAAGATATCATGAAAGAGTTTCATGATCTGCCACTGGCAGGGCATCTCGGAAAGAGGAAGACATATCTTAAACTTCGTGACACGTGCTATTTTCCATTTATGAGAAAATATATATTTGAATATGTTTCAACCTGTGACCGGTGTCAAAAATTTAATTATAAAAACGCGCTACCAGCGGGAAATAAAATTTAAATATTAATAAATATATTTAAAAATAGCATTATTAGGAATGACAGAGAGAGAGAGAGAGAGGTATTTATATAAGTATCCATAAATAAGATGGATCTATTTATTTTATGTTGGAATGTGTGTGGTTGAGAGATAACATTTTTTATTTAATTTATTTGCAAAACTCCTCATGCTGCACATTGCATAACATGAGGATTGCAGACGTAAGTGGTAACACAAATATATAATTTAAAACAAATTTGAAAAAAAAAACATTTAAGACAAAAACATAAAATAAAAAGGAAGAGTGGAAATACACAAATATAAACAAGGGGAAGTACCAAACGAACTTTAAAAATCTATACAGTAAACAAATTTTCTTAAGGCATTTAGGCTTTCAGTACAATTGACCAACAAAGACAAAACAGATGGCCAGGAAATACCTAAACGTGTGTTTTTTTTACTCCTTTTTAAAATTTTCTCTTTTACAGAAATGTAGTTTACAATGCAACAATACATGTTCCACAGTTTCAGCATCCTGACCACAAGAACAAATATCACACCCAATTAAACTAAATCTGCATAAATAGCTCTTAAAATTTCCATTTCCTGTTAGAATCTGGGGTGTTTTGAAATCAGTAACAAATTTTTTACATTTAAACCGTCGATAAATGGTCGGAAAAACCTTTTAGTCCACAAAGCTTTAGGCGAGGCCAAGAATTTGGTGCTCCAGGAGGAAACAGTTCTTTCCCAAGCTACATGCTTCCAGTGGGACAATGGCACAGCCATTAAAAGGTTCATATCTTGGCAAGTTGCCTCCTTGGCCAACTGATCCGCTCTATCATTGCCGAGATTTCCGCTATGGCCCCGAACATAAGAAAAGTGGATGTCACAGTCTAGGTAGTACAGAATAGACTGAAACTCTACAACAAGTTTTTCTGTGGAGTTTACGCTGATCAAACAATGGAGTGAAGAGAGTGAGTCAGTGCTAATAAGAAAGTTTAGCGTTCCACCCTGGCGGAGAGAGTGGAACGCTCAACTTTCTTATTTGAATTGAGATAACATTTGAATATCACATTTTGAAATGCTTAGAACTCCACTGAAAAACGATAAGTATTGATGGGAGGCTGGTGGGTCCCTTCTTTTCTGGCAATTTCTATACGAGCCCTCCTTGACCGGATGTGCCAGCATTCCTTCGGATGGGGTCTGTCAAAAATCTTGCGTCCCTTTTGGAATAAAAAAAAAGCGTAAATCTTGTGGAATGTAGCCTTGCGCGTTTGAGATTATCCAATTAGAGACTTGGTTCAGAGGACAGTAGTGAATCCTGCCCGTAAGTGATTCGGTTCACTATATAATGTGACGCGCGCTAATTTCAGTTCTTTTTCCTCTTCTCTAAATTGATGATTGCTATAATGTAGAAGTGCGGAAAGCACCACCGTTGAGACATTTGCTGACCCCTAGTCACCAGCTGACCATGGTTTCATCCCCCTGTCTAAAGCTAAGTTTTTTTTTCGTTTTCTTTTTTTTTTTGAAAATGTAACTTTTAAATGTGTAATAATAAATAATGTGTAATAATAAACTTAAAGAAATAGTTTTCTAATCTTGAGTAATTAATTTGATTGAATTTTGTTTATTAACATTAGCCATGATGCGTCTAGGATAGTTCGAACTTGGGTTTATTTAGATTGAAAATATAATTCAATTTGGCCTCGCATCAGTATGTAGGGCAGAGGTGGGGAACCCGTGGCCTTGAGGCCGTATGTGACCTCCGTGAGCTTCTTGCGCGGCCTTCGTAAAAGCTAGCACTTGCATTAATATTTAATTATAAATATAACACAGCAATTTGCAAATCAATGGAATTAAATAGATGACCTTAATGTACGTATGTTTCAATGACTGCTTGTGGGAATAGCCAATTGTACATTTGAAATGTCAGAGCGCCACCCTAGTGCAAGATGACTACACTACCAGATATATTCACTGAAAGGATTAATTAAGGCTTCGCGTTCTGAAGCTTGATCAATATATACTATATATATATATATATATATATATATATATATATATATGTCAACAGTGAAATATAAAACGTTACAATGGTATCTCTATGAATTTAATAATTTTATAAAAAAAATAGTAATCAATGATTAATGTTATAACAAGTTTTAACCCTTATGTGGACACAAAAATATTTTATATATTTTTGTTAAAAAATAAATAAGGACTCTCAATTTTTTTAATAATATTTCTATGCAAAGTTTTAAATCTATACAAAAACTATAATAATTTCACGAAGTATTGCGTAATGTACATTAATGTATGCGGCCTTCTTTATTACTACTTAATTAAAAAGGGTAAAAGGTCCCTCACCTCTAATATAGGGTGAACCCAAAGTCTTACTCTGATTACAAATATTTATTGTGCTCGAACTACGCTGCTGGCCACCGTAAATGCAACATCCTGAAGGAAGCATGCAAATAACATGAAATTTACAACATGCATTAGCGGTGGTGAGATATGCAAATGATTGGAATTTCAGCGCAGACACACATCACGCGCGCCTGTGGCGCCTCCGCAAAGCGCTATTTAAGGCTTGGAGATTTCGACGATTTCAAGTTTGGCAATTGTGTTTTTCTTGTGGTTTTTTTTAAAAACGATCAGTTATGTCTAGTAGAAAACAGCGACCAGCTTTTGATCAAGTATCCGAGTTCAACAGAGGAAGGATAGTGGCCTACCGAGATTGTGGATTATCTTTCAGGGAAATCGGTAGTCGTGTTGGACGAAACCAAACAACTGTAATGCGTATATGTGACCGTTGAATGCAGGAGGGTACGACGGACCGACGTGATCGATCGCATCCACCTCAGTGCACCACTTCACGTGAGGACAGGTTAATTGTGCGCATGGCAATGACGGATCGCTGAGTCCCATCAGGAACCGTAGCAAAGCACATTGAGTCTGTAATGCATCATTCAGTGTCTGCGCGTACCATTCGACGCCGTTTACAGCAGAGTGGTCTGTCCGCAAGATGTCCATTGCTTGGTCTACCCTTGAAGCAGAACCACAGACGTCTCCACCGCCAATGGTGCGATGAAAGAAGGATTTTGGAGGCAGAATGGAATGAAGTTGACTTTACTGACGAGTCACGCATCTGTCTGCAACTCCACGATGGTCGGATTCGAGTCTGGAGACACCGTGGAGAGAGGGGGCTGAACAGCAGCGTTATGCACCACCACACTGGTCCTGCACCGGGAATTATGCTATGGGGAGGTATTGGATATCACTCTCGCACTCCTCTAATACGCATTGCCGGTACTTTAAACAGCCAGCACTACATCTCCGAGGTGTTGGAGCCAGTTGTTCTTCCTTACCTTCAGGGCTTGGCCACATCCATTTTTCAACAGGATAATGCGCGATCACGCGTGGCACGCATTGTCCAAAGATTCTTTGTTAATCACCAGATTGAATTGCTTTCCTGGCCGGCTCACTCTCCGAATCTTTCACTGAGAGAAAACATGTGGTCCATGGTTGCTTAATTGACCCAGATTACACCTCCAGTTGCCACACCAAATCAACTTTCGCAACATGTGGAAGCTGCTTGGTCTGCTGTACCTCAAGAACACCACATCCAAAGTCTCTTTGAATTAATGCCGAGGCGTGTGGCAGCGGGGATCTCCAACAATGGCGACTAGTGATTCTGGAAGGAACCACACTTCACAGAAGTATATAAATTTAATCATTTGATACTTAGTCAACATGTTATCTACAAAATAGATTTTGTTGTGCTATCTCTTGTCTTTCTTGGTGTTGCATTTAAGGTCGCCAGCAGTGTACTTTATAATTAGACATACCAGTTGATTTAAAATTAGTATAACTATGAATGGTAATTTTTTTTTGTTTTACTACCAGTTATATTTTAAAAATGAAACATTGAAATTAGGAATCCAACTATTTTTATTAGTGGGAATAAATTATGGATCCGAAATTAGAACCTCAAACCCGAAACAAAATTTTAAGGCTTTTGAAGGTTGTTTACTCAAATTATGTTATAAATAAAGCATTTAAAAATGAGAAAAAGACATTTTTCTAGTAAAATACTATCTAAATTTCGAAAAGAAATATAATTTGACTGACAATCAAAAGCTTCAGGAAAAATATGTGGACGAAAGGAAGTCCTTGGGTGCAAAGAAAAAAAAAGAAGATGAAAAGGCTTATCGCTATAGAAAATTCTCTCTCTCAAAGAACTTTAACAAAGGAACTATAGGTTTTGCAATCAATAATTTGTCATCAGATAAAAAAAATGGACTTTAAAAAAGTGAATAAATCAGTCTGTAATTAAATGCCACTAAAGACAGTAGAAAAACGAAGAAAACGTTCTTGACTTCTGTATTTAATGTTACGCAAAGGTAGATACAAAGCATGGATAACTACGGATGAAGCACTGTTTCACCTGTCATTCACAACTGGCAAAATGAAGATACAATATATTTTACACAAAAAATGTCGCTAAGACGCATCTGTTTTGCAAAAAGCAATTTGGCTGACAGGTTTTATGGTAATGTCCTTTCAAAGCTTAACAAATCCATTTTTTTGTAGAATCAAAGGCTAAAATTAAGGCTAAATACTATCAGAATAATGTTTTGAAACACTTGATAAAAAAAAGTAAACTTCTTTATCCTCAGGGAAACTTAGTTTTTCACTAAGATTCTGCACAGTCTTACTGCAAAATCAACTATAAAATAGCTGAAAGATAAAAATATAAATTTTCTTCCTCTTGAGTAATGGCTACCATCATCTCCTGGATGTGCTACTTGCGATTATTTTTAAGGGGATGCTTAGAAAAACAATTAAATTGACATAAAGTAAGAACATTTCAAGGGCTTGAAAAAGCAGTCAAAGTGGAAGTTGGAAAAATACTCCCGAAAATGGTCAAAAAGTCCTTTTTGCTTAGCTGAAACGCTTACGCAAAGTGTACTATGTTAAAGGAAACCACATAGAAATTTTCATCTAAATAACGCAATTCAATAAACATTTGTGATGTTCTAGAATTGGTCACATTATTTTTGAATCAATCGATTGTTTCTTTCGATATATTGAAGTATTATTATTGTAAGTTTTTCGCTTGCGCCAACTTTTTACTTTTCTTTTTGGAGAGGATGTTTCGAAATCTTGAAATGTTCTAAAACTTTTAAAACACTTGATTTACCCATGCCAACTGTCGTATATATATATATATATCTCACAGTCACAGAAGGTGTTCGTTAAGAGTGATTATTTTAGAACATTTCCTCGAAGTTGTATTATCTTTGGATAAGTAAAAGTAATATTTGTTCCACGGAACGCAAAATTATAACCACCATCTGCCACACAGAAAGGCCCCCAATGAAGCTACTGATACACTAAAAGCAGTCAAACGAGCAAATTATAGTCAACACAAACTATAAATTAGTCTTTATAATAAGTGGAATAGATTTTGGATTCTCCTACCTTATATTGCATGCTGACTCCAAATTGTTTGTCGAATTCCTTCTGCACCGCTTCCGCTGTGTCGATCCCTTCTCCAATGCCCGCAGTCATGGCGACGTCGGAGTTACAAGTTCGTTTTCCCATAAATGCTGCAAGTTAAAAGCTGTTTTAGGCACTTGCTGTTTATAAAATAAGAATATAGTTTCTGTCCTATGGGGAATTCTTTTTCATTTTCTTGAATTTTAATTTATAAATTTGCTGGATTATTTTAAAGTATCCAAGAACGACTAAAATAAGCGTGTTAATTGCAGTTTTTCTTTAATTTCAGCGAAATTTTAAGGTTTCTTAACCCTTTAAGAGGTCATGGTACGCTTTACGCAAAAATTTTTAATTTAAGGATTTTCAAAATTTTTTGGTTGTCACCTATGTGTGTATACTATGTAAAACAGATTTTGGGCTCAAAATTTCATAAAAAGCTAATCATTTAATTTTTTAAGGAAAAAACTCAAAATTTGTGAAGTGATTTTAAAATGCTACTTCTTTTTTTTTTTTATAAAAGTTAACGCACACGCATGAAACTTGATTAACAAATACATCAAACTAAGTTAAATAAAAGTTGGTATGGATTTTGCGATAACATGATTGTATTTGTACAATACCTCTTTTTATAAAAGCTTATTGAAAATTACTTAAAAAATGTATAAATTCTGAGTTTAATTATTTTTTAAAAAATAAGTATTAAATCGATTCAAAAATGCATACCAACTTTTGTTACACGTACTATTATCATTAGGTAAAAAATTCAAAGCAATACGCACGATAGAAAAAGAGCCTCAGCATTTTAAATAAAGACAAACTAGTTATTTTGTCTTTCTGAGATAAGTAGGTTTAAAGTTTTGATTTACCATAGGGATGTGAATAAAAGCGAGCGTAAACGCTATCATAATTCTGCGTCTTTTAAGTTTAGAGCTCTCAAATTTTGTGAGATTATAGAAAAATATATAAAGAATAATTTAGGCTAAAAAAATTAGATTTGATCTTTTTGATCGATTTTTGCCAATTGAATCGTACTGTGTCCTCTTAACAAAAAAATTTTTTGAAAATAATAATAATCAATTCTTTACTTAGGAAAACACACACATTGTAAGACATTACTTTGGCAAAAAAGGAAAATAAGTAAATAAACAAATATTATAAAAACATACAAAATTAATCAAAATTTTAATTTTAATTTTGAATTTTAATCCGCTTTGGTGATAAGAGCCAAATATTGCAATCTTGCGCGTATATATATATCGACTCTTCTATTATATTTTTTTCTTTCATTCAAATGGTGATACAAAAAAGCATACTTTTATCAGTAAAAATATTTTTTACACTTTTTTCAACAGAAATAATATAAATATAATAGTATTTATTTAAAAAATATTATTCAAAATGTCCTTTTGTGGTATATTCTTCGAAGCAAGGTGCAGCACATAAGCCCAACATTGCATATTTTATCTACTCTCTTTTTTTTCCTGTGCTCTCTTTTTTTAATTGAACGTAAAGCAATATCTTGTGCAAGTTACTTTCATTGGTGAAACAAAACTGGGAAAATGAAGTTCCGATAATGGTAGAATTCCTGGAGATTTTGGGCAATCCGATTTTTTTATATTTGCATCGCTATGGTAGTTTTATGTAAATCTTTCTACTAATTTGCTTCCGATATCTAAATTTTGTTTCCACCTCCATTTTTCATACAAATACTAGGCATTACCCACCTACTTCGCTGGGTATTTCATGATGCTATCTGAATATATACCGTTTATACACATAGAAATTATTTATAAACTAAAATTTGATATGTCTACCTAATTTCAAGTTTGTAGATCCAATAGTCTAAAAACGTGAATACTTATTTATAATACCGCTTAAGCCCCCGCAACGCCCCTTAGGATTCATTTTTCGCCAAACCCTTCTTTAGAGCGGACCTCTAATCCTTGAAAGGAACATGTCTACCAAATTTCAAGTTTGCAGTTCTAACAATTCAAAAATGTGAATAAACATGGCTCTTAAGCACCTTAGGGGTTAGTTTTACTATATATATATAACTCAGAAACCTTCGTGGTCATGCGTCCGACCATTCTCCAAAGTTTCATCGCAATCGGATGAACGGTTTAGAAAGGCATAAGAAACATACAGACAAACATTAATTTTCATTTATATAGATCTGATGCGTATTTGATATTTCACGTTATTTCTTGAATTTTCCTCATAAAATATAATAAACAATGACCTTTATCTAAATTTATGAAATCACGACGACGGATCAGAGTCAGTCGAATGAGTACAAACGGCTCTCTTTATTTTCGAGCGTGAAAATTACAGCAGCATGAAATATGAACTCGCTCGAATAATCTCGAGTGTGCCCAGTTTGGCCTGTTCATCTTAACCGGAGTCAAAATGTTCTCCCACTTATGAAAGGTTGCTTTACGAAAACCTTAATAGTAATACATCTTCTTACAAATGTAATCAATCTTTCATAATATTGATGTGAAAAAATGTATCAATAAATCTACATAAAAGAAATGCGCATGCTTCATCTTCATAAGGACTTGGAACATATAATTATAAAGTTATTTCATGTTATCGAATTAGAATGGTTAAATTTGAATAATTTTTTGAATGATGAATGTATTTTTGTAACTTTTGAATCATCATCTTTATAAATTGTATAATACAGTTTGGGTATTACTAATTTTTAAATAGATAATATAACACACACGGTTTAATTCTAAGACAGAAATGTAGGTGGCGGTACTTGTACCGGAAGTGTTACCGAACGAAACACTGTATTACCGTCATAGAAAGTTTGGAACTGAATGAGTGAGCGTTACCCGTCTCGCTGTCCAATCCTGGACTATGTAATTTACCTAATTTTCACGTATTTCCTCTAAATGTTTACCCTGTATTGTGTCTAAGTGTCTGTCCATTGTAACTGTGTTATTTTATGTCATTAAATTTTTTTATTTACCCCGAGATTTTGTCCCCCCCCCCATTACTTTTGGTTTACCCCAGTAATGACGTAAGAGACCGTTACAATAATATATTAATGTTTTTATGATAACTATGAATAATTGGGAAATTATTTTTATTAATTGTTGCACAATTTGATCTTTCGCATAACTTAGTGAGCTACATCTCCCTTGTGATTTATATCTTTTTTTAAGCATATTTTTTTGCGTAGCGTTTTCAGTGCCATGTACTGTACATTTGTATTTTTATATTTGCACTCATGTAATATGCATTAATTTTGTACCTATATAAGCGAATTAACCTTAAAAATACTAAAAAACAAGTAATATAAAAAAAAATTAAGTCAATTCCTACTTAAGAGGTCACAGGGGTGTTAATCTTGGATTTTTTCGAATTTTCGAAAAACATATATGTTGTTCCTCATTTTCTTTTGAACATTTTTATACCAACCACGTGATAGTACTACAAAAACTTCGAAAGTTATTCGAAAAATTCCAAACAGCAATTTAGTAATAACAATGTTTAAATGGCTACATGCCACACCCACTTTTTCTTGATTTCCGCATACGTTTTATTTTTCTGTTTTTAAAAAGCCTCATGAAATATTTTAAACACTTGCTTAATTGAGAAGGAAGCTTGCAACTCAACACACGCTTTTTTAATGTGTTTTGATTCTGTTTTGGTAATGCTAGCACGTTGTTTGCAATAACTTATCGAAATTCAAAACCGCGTTGTTTAAAACCGTTTATCAAAATTGAAAACAATTGAAAATTCTCGATTGAAATGGAAAATACTCATCCTAGACCTTAAGGTAAACGTCCTAAGAAAAGAAGATTTAGAGGGAATCAATTCATGAAGGTATGTTCTCATACATATGTTGCAGAAAGGAAAGATAAAAGTAAGTGTGCTTCCAGTAATAAAATCTCAGGAATTCAGACTTCATTAAAGTCAAATCTTGTTAAGGTAAGTGAAAAAACTTCAAAGGATATCGTATTTTTGATTTTATTTCAACTTTTAGCTCTATTTTATCAGTATCATGTTGTTTAAAATGTCATAAACCATTAACAATTAATGAAAAGTCCACTCGTGGTTTATGTTCGAATTTTGAAATACGTTGTAAAAACTGTGGGAGTGTTTGTACTTTTTCAAGCTGTCAAAACACTGGGAATAAAAATAATGCTCCAGAAATTAACAGAAGATCTATTTTAGCAATGAGATGCATAGGCCAAGGTTTAGAGTCATTAAAAACCTTTTGTGCTGTAATGAGTCTTCCTAATCCTGTTGAAAAAAAATCATATGATGTTATTAATAATAAACTTTCACGTGTTATGAAGGAAGTCGCTGAAGAAAGCATGAAAAGGGCAGCTGTCGAAGAAAATTCTTCGTCACCTGATAACCTTTTAACGGTAAGTGGTAATGGTAACTGGAAAACAAGAGGACATTCATCGTTGATTGGAGTATGTACTGTAATAGGGGCCGAAACAGGTAAGGTTTTGGATAGGGAAGTGTTGTCCTCATTTTGCAAAGGATGCGACAGTTATAAAGGGGTAAAGTTTGGTATCAAGTACAATAAAAATGGCAAAGAGCGCATAAGATTTCATGTAGAAAAAATTATTCTGGCTCTGCTGGTAAGATGGAGGTTGACGGGATGTTGAGGATTTTTAATCGATCAGAAAAGCTTCACAACCTGAAATATTCGAACTACATAGGAGATGGCGACACAAAAACATTCAATGCCCTTTCTGAAAACAAGCCATACGGCGATGACCATCTTATTCAGAAAATAGAATGTGTAGGCCATGTGCAAAAGAGAATGGGTACAAGACTTAGGAAGCTTAAATTAGTAAATAGTAAAAAGAAATTATTTGATGGTAAAACTATTGGCGGTAAAGGTAGGTTAACTGATAGTTTAATTGATAAACTTGCGCATTACTATGGTAATGCTATTCGATGCAATTCTACTAGTGTAAAGGAAATGCGGAAAGCCATTTGGGCTGTTTGGGGTCATTCTTGCAGCACTGATGATGAACCGATGCACTGGTTTTGTCCTACAAATCCAAATACATGGTGTAAGTATAATGCCGCAATTAATAATAATTTACAAAATTATAAACACAAACCCTCAGTTGCTAAAGCTGTTCGAGATGTAATTAAGCCTGTATTTGCAGACTTATCTCATCCGGCACTCCTGAAGAAATGTTTAGGAGGTAAGACACAGAATCCTAATGAAAGTTTAAATTCATTAATTTGGAAGTTTTGTCCTAAGACGATTGGTTCTAGTCTTCAGATTGCAGAGATTGCTGCAAATCTAGCAACCAGTGTTTTTAATGATAGAAATCAAATACTAATTACTATTTTAGAGAAATTTGGCTTGAAAATTAACAGAAATGTTTGTGTGTCCCTGGCTGAACGTGACAATCGTCGAATCTTTACGTCAAGACAGAGGCGCTTAGAATCATCTTTTGAAGCTCACAGAGCCAAGAAAATTAAAAAGAGTAAAGAAATTGAGCTGTTTCCGGAACAGGAAGGTATATCTTATGATCCTGGAGCATTTTAGCATGTAAGTTTTTAGATTTATTTTCTCAAATTCAATTTTAAAACTTTAAAGCCCTTTTTTTCAGTTTGTGTTTTTTTCAATTACGTGCATTGCGTTTCAAAAACTATCATACTTTGATGTATAAAACTTTACAGAATTATAAATTCTATCATAATCTTCAAATCCTAGCTATTTATAGTATTATAAATTTTTAATTTTTTAAAATATTTCAACAAAAATTGAATTTTTTAAAATTTTTTTTAAAAAAAGTATTTTTTTATTTTTAAAAATATTATTTTTTATTTATTTTTATTTATGTAAGATAGGCTATCATGTAATAAGGATATATTTGACTTTATAAATCAACTTATTGCTAGTAATTAGAATTATTATTGCAGAAAATATCATGCGCGTCGTAAAACTTACTATTTGTTTCTTACAAAAATTTTCTTATTTTTATGTGCTTATTATTTTTAAAATTATGATTATATTTTAGATATTTTATACTTTTTTGAAACTTTATTCCTTTATAAGAAATGTGTGAAAGAATCAAATTATTTCATTTTAATCTCAAAGAATTATTTCTAGTCGAAAATTGTTTGTATTTTGTGCTCTCGAAACATTTTTAACACCCCTGTGACCCCTTAAGACAACAAAGAAAATTTTTATTTTAATTACTTTTTATTAAATAGTTACAATTAATATAAATATGTATATACATATGAAAGAATCAATATTAAGTGACAAAATAGAAAGCGATTTTCCTTGCAATTTTTCATTTTCCTTTCTATATAGGATGTTGGATTATTTTTTGTTTGTTTGTTACTATTTATTCATTAATTACAATTTAATTATTCTAATAAATTAGTACAGCAAAAAAAGAAATCGCATTCTCAGAAACTAGGCAATCCCCCGGAGGGATTCGAACCCACGATATTTCGATTAGAAGACCGACGCGCTATCCATTGCGCATAAGAACACATTCTCTATTTTATTTATAATGTTGAACCATTATTTTTGTTTGTAACTATTTATTCATTTTTTGATTTAGTTAATGAATTAATATTTGATAAAGTATTAAAATCAAGTGTCATCCTCTACAAGTTTAAAAAAATGCATTTGAACTTGAACCGAGGAATAGAAAGTATTTATCCTTCCTAATAATATAAACGTGAAAGTTTGAATGTGTGAATGTATATTTGTTGATATAAATATATATAAAAAATAAATAAATACAGGGAGAGAAAGTGAACTAATAGCAGTAATTGAAAAACTGTGCCTTTTTTTCAATTCCTACACTATTAGCTCACACTCTCTATATATTTATTTATCTTTTGTTGGAATTTTCATTCGTTAATAAAAAAATTCTATTCATCCAATCAAGTTCAAATAAATTTTTTTAAACTTGTGGATGACCCTTGTTGTTAATACAGTTTTTTCAAACATTAGTTCATTAATTAAATTTATTTTTTAATTTTAAATTTATTCTGCGTTATTTCCCTTGTAGTTACAACTAGCTGCAACAGATGGCGTCAGTACATTTTTTCTAACAAAGTAGGGATTGACGTTAAAAAAATTTTTTTTTTTTTTATATAACTTGTTTTCACTATCTTTATAGATTTGTTACGAACTTTAATTATATAGAGTAACATTAAAACCAATTTGAAAGTTAAATTTCAAAACTGAAAGCCCTGATTTCATTTTTAATAGTTTTCTGATAATTATTATACAAAACTAAGTTTCTCAGGCAAATACTTCAAAAGAAAACCAAACTACTCACAACTCGCTAAATCGCAGATAAAAGTGAGTTTCATCGGCCAGCACAAAAGATATCCGATCAGGGGTAAGTAGCTGTGGCATCGGTCATACGCTGAGGAAAAGCTTTTATAGCATGCCTTCACACCTTTTGTAAAAATACCTGTAAAATTAAAAGTCGTCATTTTTTATAAATAAGTGTTGAGCCTTTTTGATAGTTTGAAAAGGTTTTTTCCAATAACAAGTAGTCTCAAAAATGTAAAAATATATTGTTACGAATTTTTTTGTTTTAAATAGTGTAAATAATCTGTAATTTGATGGATAATGCATTTATAATACTTTATGTTATATTTAATTTATGTTAAAATTGTAATATTTGCAAGCAACGACGTCCCTTGCGTTATAATGTTCATTCAATGAGAACTTGGCGAAATCTTGGTGGTCAATTTGGCGTTCATATTGGTGATTATTTTTGGTGAGTTCGGGACCCTCTGTACTCTTCTGGAAGTTAGTGGAGAAATCCACAAATTCACGATCTATGACACAAGCGGATATTTTACGAAAGATCCGTGATAGATATAAATAGCGAGCCACTCACCGAGCTGAGTTAGTCTTGTTTCGATCAGCGATTAGTGAGTATTATTTTTACTAGCGATTAGTGAGTATTGTTTTGACTAGCGATTAGTAGTTTTGCTTTGATCGCGAAGACTAGCGTTTAGCTCGGCTGTTGAGAAGTGCGAGCGGTGCTTATGAATAATCGTTTGCATACGTGCATTTTAAGCACTGATTGAGAAATCCACTGCTCAATTTTTCCTTAATGCGTGGTTGAGATGTCGTTTCTCCCTCCTGTGTCTCGTCTAACCTCTTTTTTCATGATTTTGCCGTTCGTCACATCATGCTTTCTTGGTGATGCTATTTTAATGGCCAGCAGTGCATTTCGCTTTAACACAATTTTTGATTTTCAAACTTTTTTTAGAGACGTTATTTTAAATGTAAGATTAAAGCTCATTTCGTGTAATTCTTTCAATATTTGTATTACTTTTATTCTGAAATTATACTGATTTTCATTGATAAGTTACACTTTATATATATCTTCAAATTTGAAAGATAAAATTAGTTAAGCTAATTTAAATCCCTTAAAATTTAGTATTGAAAACAATACTTAATTTTAAAAAGCTTAGTCCCAAGTAAAAGACAATATTTCAGAAATTTAAAATCCGAAAAGAAAATTTCTTTCACCATGCACCAAATATTTTCCCTCTGAACCTTTCTCCATTTAAGTATGGAAAATTCGTTGTACTATCAGAATTTCCTGATGTATTAAAAATCAGTTAAAGGAATCGGCATAGCTAGGAACCAGATTAGATTAATAGACTCAAACTTTCATTATACATTTGATAGAGAAATTGAATTTCGCATGATTTCATTCACCGGAAAATACCTACCTTCACACCGAAATTCAGACTTCATTCCGTACTTTGATTCCGATTCTGCACCGAATTTTTTTTTCACGCTAGAAAACTTTCCCTTGATGATGTTGACTCGAGACTTGCGGTTTAGATCCTTGTCCAATTGCTCTGTCTCTGAAATATCGGGTTTGACATCTTCATCGTCACGTATCTGAAGAAAAAATTATATATATAACATATTGTTACGAATTTTGTGTAAAGAATACATAAAATAGGGTAAATAAGTTATATCTGGATGTGTAATACGTTTATATTACTCTTTGTTATGTTTATTTTATGTTAAAATTGTAATATTTGTAGGCAACGCCGTCTCTTACATTATAATGCCGATTCGATGGGAACTTGGTGAAACCTTGGCGATAGAGCCAAGTTGGCATCATTTTTGGCTACAAAGTAGGTGAGTTGTTGACCATGTTGGTGATTCCGTGACCCTAAGGATTTTTCTGGAAATCAGTAGAGAATTCCCCTAATTTCACGATCTATGATGCAAGCGGTTCTTTTTTGAAGGATCTGCGAGGCCTATAAATAGGGAGACACTCGCTGAAACTTGCTTAGTATTGTTTTGACTAGCGATTAGTAGTCTTGCCTTGACCGTGAAGTGTCGGCTACTGAGTAGGGCAAAGGGGTGCTTGTAAATAATCTTTTACATACTTGTATTTTAGGCATTGATAGTTGTTTCTGAGCGCTGTTGAAGCTGTGAAGACCTTCTGAGATTTATTCTGCGAATTTCCCTGTGTATCCTGTATTTCAAGGACTGATTTTCGACAGTAAATTCTCATCGCTCTTAAAGAAGTGCCTTGTTCTTTGCTGCTGATTTGCATAAAATCCTCGAACCCCGATCAACGTAACAATATAATAGCCATTATCCACTTACTTCTTTGGATATTTCATAATATTGTTTGACTACATGTACGTGACACTACATATACATAATGTATGACTACATGTACGTGACACTACATATACATAATGTATGACTACATGTACGTGACACTACATATACATAATGTATGACTACATGTACGTGACACTACATATACATAATGTATGACTACATGTACGTGACACTACATATACATAATGTATGACTACATGTACGTGACACTACATATACATAATGTATGACTACATGTACGTGACACTACATATACACAATGTATGACTACATATACTACATGTATGTTAAAGTTATTGGTATCTAAGTCTTAACATTAAGCTTTCGATTGTTTACAAAAACATTTCAATAGCCCTCCCTGCTTGATTTAAAAAGAACGGAATTTAATCTCATAAAACGAAAACTACTTACCTTTTACACCCACTTTTAAAGTCGATCTCCACAAATTCCACTTATAGTGGATCACCCTACTCTACAAAAGAAATATGCCTGCCAAATTTCTAGTGCGTTGGTCTAATAGTTAAAAAAATGAGAATTTTTATCTACGAGGTGTGTAAATTAAATAATGAGACTGATTTTTTTCACTTGTTTATTCCAATAAACTTACAATTCAACATTGTCTCCTTCAAAGTAACTGCCTTCTGAAGCCACACAGCGCTGGAGACGTTTTTTCCACTCCTCATAGCACTGGTGGAACTCGGATATTGGAATAGCCTTCAGCTGGTCGGTTACAGGAATTTGAATGTTTTCCAGTGTCCCAAAATGATGTCCCTTGAAGGGATTCTTCCATTTCGGAAAGAGGAAAATGTCTCAAGGACTCAAATCGGATGAATAAGGGGGCTGAGGAGTAACAGGAATGTTCTTACTGGCCAAGAAACAGTTCACTGAGAAAGGTTCTTCAGAACCATTTTGGTGCAGATCTTTCTCATCTTCAATTCATTGGTCGAAATCTGATGAACGGTGGTGTGATTCAAATTCAATTCTTCCCCAACCATTCTGACTGTCAAGCGACGATCTGAACGCACAAGATCCCGGACTCTAACGACATTTTCAGCGGTTTTTGAAACAGGGCCTGCCACTGCGATGTTCATTTTCAATTGACTTTCTTCCTTCTGAAAATGCCTTAAACCACCGAAAAATCTGGGCCCTTGACAAAACTCTGTCTCCGTAGGCTTGCTGAAATTTTGCAAATGATTCCGTTGCGTTGTGTCCTAGTCTGAAGCAAAACTTGATAGCACATCGTTGCTCGTTGTCACTCATTTCAGAACACACAAGAAAAACCTGTTTCACTAAACAAATCACTACAGACAATTAACTTGACTCAGCGACTTCAAACTCATACCGATGACGCATCACATGTTTGCATACCTCCCACTCCAAGCCCCACTTCCCCAGTGTTGCCAGATCAAACACTACGCTACCAGTCTCATTACTTAAGTTACATACCTCGTATTATACCTCCGCATATCCACCTTGTTAGTCAGTTTCAATAAGACTAGTTCATAAAAAAGATCTCTACTTAACAAAAGAAACACGTAGGTCTGATAGTTATAAAACGGGAATGTTTATTCATAACTCCTCACAATCCCCTTCTTCCCTTGGGATTCATTTTCCGTAAAAAACCCGTTTTTAAATATTGCCGAATCGAAAGATATCGTCAAATGCAAGAATCGTTTTTTAAACATGAGGAAGAACGATTCTTCACTATTGGCTGGGTATTTTGAAATTTCGCACACACTTGCACAAACTATTTCATATAAGCAAAAGAAGTTAAAAAAAATCACTGAAAAAAATTTTAAAAATTTTTATTGGTGAAAGTCAATTAGCGAAGTTATCTGCAAAATTCTCCATCGATACGATCAAAGGAGGAGTATATATGGGTCTCAAACAAGTATACAGCCATATACTTATACAATGGTGGTTATCAAAATAATGGGAACTCCTTAGATTTATAAAGAATCCATCATTAGTATGGCGTAAGACCACCTTTGGCATGTAACACATCTTGAATTCGGCTAGGAAAAGATTCAACATTGAGGGTAATGAATGTGCAGATAGCCTCGCCAAAGAAGCTAGAGACATCGAACATAAGTGCACCACCATCACACTTGATGATGCTAATGCAGTAGCCAAACATAGAATTATGAATCACACTTTTAAAAAAACCCTAGTTACGGAATTTGACTGTCCCCGAATTATAACATCCACAATTGCCAGATTGAGAACTGAACACCTTAAGGGCATGAAGATTCACCCAGACAAGACAAGATCATATGTTCAATGCAAACACTGCCCAGATCTTCAACTGACGCCCAATCACATCTTGGAATGCCCAACCGTCGCAACAAAGTTACTAAAAATGGGAATGGTCCCTCTGAGGGACTCTTTGTGGGAACTCCTGTACAGCCCTGATGCTCCCAGAATAGCAGAGGCAGTGATCAAGACTTTCGACGGAATCTAGTGATATCTACTGCATTTATTCATGGACACGAGAACAACAACAACAAAAGATTCATACAAGTGCCGAATTGTGTTTAGAGCAGTGTTTCTCAAACTTGCAATATTTGCGACCCAATATTCAATCTTAATTTTCATCGCCCCCCCCTCCATTCAATAACTATGCATTAAATTCAATAATACAAACTTTGTCGCTAAAGCTACAATACGACTTTAACCTCTTAAATGCCGCTGGCGTATATAAGCGTCTCGCTCAGCAAAAGCGTTGATTGCCCTGTACATATATACACTGCTGGACAATTGCTAAGGACGGATCACAAATTGCTCTGTAGCATAACATTAAGCGAGACATGAGGCCTAGTAGGATAAAATATAATTGCCACACTGTTCAGACATTAGAATAAAGAATATTTATTGTTCTGGAAAGTACAAAAGCTGTGAAACATCTGAAAGAAAAAAAAATGTTCATTTGATCTGCGTACGGAGAAATGGAACAATGCATCTAAAAGTCAGCAGGCACCTTAAAGAAAGGTATCAATACGGGATATGTCCACCGTGGAGTGTGATGCAACATTCCACACGTCGTACCATACTTTGCACAACATTATCCAGCAGCTGTTGAGGCAATTTATCCCATTCCTCTGTGAGTGCACGGATGAGGGTGTTCTTGTTTGTCGGAGGATAGTTTCGACCAGCAACTTGCCTCCCCAAAGCATCCCACACATTTTCAATGGGGTTTAGATCTGGAGAACGCGCTGGCCATACGAGACGTTGAATACCCTCGCTGTCTAGACAATCCTGAACAACGAGTGTTCGATGACATGTTAAGTTGCCGTCCATAAAAACAAATTTATCACCGACTGCACCACGGAAAAGACGAACATGAGGAAGTAGAATATCATCAATGTATCGTTGGCCCGCCATAGTCCCATTCGCAACCACATGTAGGCGCGTGCGGCCATTGATCATGATGCCGGCCCACACCATGATACTGCATGTCGGATATCGGTCCTTTTCCTGTATATTTTCTGGACGATAAGCAGTACCATTATCGCGCCAGATCAGTTGACGTCTACAATCCGATGACAGACTGAATCTACTCTCATCTGAGAATAGTACGCATGCCCAGTCCTGTTAGGTCCAATTGTGATGCTCCCTACACCATTTCAAACGGGCAGTACGGTGCTGTCTGTTCAAAGGGACACACATAACAGGTTTGCGTGCGTATAGTCCTCCTCCCCTCAAACGTCTGGCAACAGTTTTTCGGGAGATCTGCTTTCCTGAGGCAGCAAGAAACTGATTTGCCACCTGCTGAGCTGTGGTGCGCCTGTTCCTTTTTGCTGATAGGACGATATATCTGTCTTCTGCAGGCGTCGTACTTCTAACACGACGTCCTTCGTGCCGTCTACTACACATTCCAGTAGTTTTAAATGACTTCCACAGCCGTGAAACAACGCTGTGAGCGATGCGAACTCCCTGACAACATCTGTTATTTTTCGCCCTTCTTCGATCTTTCCAATAATTCGGCCACGCATAAAATCATCTATGTGATGTTGGGAAGACATGCCAAAAATTTTAAGTTCGTCTATTAAATCTTTCCTGTAAAACTTTGACTCGAAACAACAACTGTCCACACGCGTCAAAACCTTTAAAGCTCTTATGAACGCTATCACGTGATGAACAGACGTGGAAAAAAATTTGCACACTCATACTTCTTCTTACTAATATCCCGCACTTATTCTAATTTTCCACATTTTGCTTCCTTTCATTTTGTGGTTGCTATGGATGATAGTGTTATCCGTCCTTAGCAATTGTCCAGCAGTGTATATGTATTTCCGAAGAACGATCTTTACTGTGTATTGCAATCGATAAAATTATTCCGAAGGCTTTGGAATGAAATAAAAGGACTTTGCCATTGTATGCGAAGAATTTATTTACTTATTTCAGTGGATTTGCCTTTTTTTGTTCATATATTTCTCCCCCCCCCAATAAATCACATACACGTGCCTAAGAGGAAAACGGTGGCATTGGGGAGAGAATAGCACGCAATTTTTAATCGGCATTTAAGGGATTAATTATAAACCATACAAATTATCAAGATAAGTAGTAATTTTTCTATATAGTTTCATATATGACAAGCCCATGGGGTCACTGGTAATTATTAAACTTGTTCTGAACTTACTAATGTTAAATTAATTATAAAAGACATTGCGCACTACTGATACATTTATAAGTGAATTATATCGGCGTAAACGTGTATTTTATTTTTTTATGTTTGAATGTATTTTGTTTGTTTACTTTCAGTAAATTAATTATTTTTTTTGAAATAATCTTTTGCTTTCGACTTTTCAATATACTCGCTACCCTTCATAGAGTTCTCACGCCCCCCTACTAGGGGGCGCGTCCCAGAGTTTGAAGAACACTCGTTTAGAGGAATATTGTACCAACTCTTCATGGAGATATTGTGAATGTTCTGGGTGAGTGAGTGAAGATTAACGTCGCACTGTTCAGCTGCACGAGGGCTTTTGGCGACGGACCACGTAATTTTGAACCATGGTCAAGTGACGTGGACGACACCTGAGCTGGCACCTCCCTCTCCTAACTACCACACCACACCAACGGGAGGACGTTTCAGCTCTCGACAGATTTAGCGTGCATCGCTGCCCTACACGGCGGGTCTTTAGTGGTACTGGGCTCGAACTCGTGACAAAGCCAGCCACGATCCGATGCCTATACCACTCAGCTACCGCGGCCACAATGCGAATGTTCTGGGAGAGATACCGGTTGAAAGTATTCTATTCCATTTTGAACGCTCTAAAATAGACCATAACCTTTCAATTGCATTGAGGTCGGGTGACTGTGCAGGCCAAGGTAGATGTTTAACTTCATTCTTGTGTTCATCAAACCATGATCGGACAAGTCCCGCTGCATGGATAGGTGCATTAACATCCTGGAAAATTCCATCTCCTGCAGGAAATAAAGTTTGCATGATAGGAGGGACTTGGTCAGCTAGCATTTCTCTATACTTCTCTCCAATGATCCTTCTTTCAGTGTTACTATTGATCCAGAAGAAAATCACACTATGGCTGCCCACGTCATGAGAGACCCACATCCATGCTTGACAGTTAAAAGGAGACAATCACGATCATACATTCATGAAGGTGTGCACCCGTCTTATTGTAGGGAAAAGTGTGAAAGAGATGATTCGTCAGACCATATTATTTTCTACTTATCAATCAACCAGGTATTGTGAATTTGACACCATTGTAGACGACGTTTGGCATTAACATCTGAAACAAGTGGCTTGGGAATTGATTCTCCATCGTAAATGCTTTGTTTATTAAGGTTCTTTCTAACTACAATAATTCATACTAGAGAATCGAGATGCTGATTGAGCTCTGCGGTCCCTTTTGCTGCAGTTGTTCGCTTTTTAGACATTGCAATCCTCTTCAATACCCGTCGTTCTCGTTCACTGAGCTTCTCTTTCTATTTTGCTTTGCCGAGCTTGTCGAGCTCTGTGTGTATGCTGTCATGACTTTATATAGAAGCACCTAAAAGTTGGGATGTTTCGGTCACATTAGACAGTTCCTACAACTTGGTTACTTTGAAAATCCGAGAAATATGAAATTTTACGCTTTTGAAAAAAATCAAAGACTTACAGGACTTCAATGAAGCAGCCACTACTACCAGAATATATACATTTCTATTTATTAAAAAACTGTTATCAATTATTATATTTTAATGCTTACGAAATAAATTCACAGAAACATCCCTTTTATTCACACGTGTTTCCATTATTTTGATAACCACCTGTGTCTATATTCAGATTTATATATAAGTTTAGCTTTTAGCTTTTTTTCGCAATCCTTTTTACTTTTTCTCAAAAATCGAATATCTTTTTTGAATCTAAAAGGAATTACTCAGTGTAATTTCTCCAATCTGTCGCTTTGCCTTGTGTTTCGGCTATGTGACTTGTGGCCGCGGTAGCCTAGTCGATAGGTATTGGATCGTGGCTGATATGTCACGAACTTAAGCCAAGTACAGCTGAAGACCCGCCGTGTAGGGAAGTAATGCACGTTAAATTTGTCGAGAGCTCAAACGTCCTCCCATTGGTGTGGTATTTAATAGAGGGGGTGCCAGTTCAGATGTCTTCCTCGTCACTTGACCATGGATCAAAATTACGAGATCTGTCGCCAAAAGCTCTAGTGTTGCTGTGAACATGGCGACGGAAATATTCACTCACTCACTGGACTAAGTGACTACCCCTATGCTAGATTTTTAAAAAACTCAAAAGGAACTCACTTCATAATTTTTGTTATGTCATAACCTTTGAAAATTTTTCGCAATTTTCGTCACCGAGGATAAAGTTGTATTCTTAAAAGGAACTAAATTATGATATTAAAAAAATTTATAAATTTCTTAAAATAATTTTTCTTATTACGTAATCTGAATTTTTTTTTACGAATTCGGAACAAAACAGCCTAATTCATTTGTGTTCCAAATTTCGTTTTTATAAAATCCTTTATTCTCCAATTATTTGTAAGAAAAAAACATGATGGGATTATATACACATTAGGTTATAGCCGTGCCAACGAGACTTAAGTATTTTCGCCACATATATAGATAAATTAAAAAATACTTTCATTTTGAGAATTTTAGTTCTATCAAATAAAGAAGTTCAAAGTTAATTTTCATTGCTGTGATTACTTAAAAAATTTGGCATGTGACAAATAACTTTTTCTAATAATTACAATTCCTATTTCTCTTAATAATATTGTAACGTAGATCAAAGCTCGTCGATTTTATGCAATCAGTCTCAAAGAGCAAGACAGTTCTTCAGGAGTGATGAAAATTTATTGTAGAAAAACAATCCTTGAAGTACAGAATACAGCAGCAGAATTCACAAAATAAATTCCAGAAGCTCTTCACATCTTCTACAGCGCTCAGACACAACTATAAAAATTTAAACACTATTTAAATTTGATTACGTAATGTTTAAGATTGCAAGCACTCACTTGATAGTAGCAACTAACCACTAGTCGACTCTTCGACGGTCAAAACAATACTCACTCAACTTCAGCGAGCGACTCCTAATTTTTGGCTCCATCCACGGATATTTCGAGAATGATACGTTTGTGTCATAGATCATGATATTTATCGATTTCTCCAGTCATTTCCATAAGCGTCCATATTGTCGCCAACTCACCAAAGATGGTCGCCAAAAATGATACCTCACACAACTTGGCTCTATTGCCAAAATTTCACCAAGTTTCCATTGAATTGCTATTATAATGTACGAAACGGCGTTGATTGCGAATATTACAATTTTAGCATAAAAAATACAACAGAAAGTAATATTAAT
Source organism: Trichonephila clavipes (assembly GCA_019973935.1). Classification (NCBI taxonomy): domain Eukaryota; kingdom Metazoa; phylum Arthropoda; class Arachnida; order Araneae; family Nephilidae; genus Trichonephila; species Trichonephila clavipes. The sequence goes on along the minus strand of BMAU01000115.1, from coordinate 217,747 downwards.
GTATTACACATCCAGATATAAATTATTCACACCATTTTAAGCATTCAATACACAAAATTCGTAACGATATTACTGGGTTGATGCATAATTATCCAGCGTTTATATTAGCGCATTTTTCATCAGTGAAAAGTAACGTTTTGTTTATTATTTTTGAATAAAAATAACCTTCTCTATTGTCTTAGAAAAATGCGTGTCGAAAACCATAGTTATATTTACCATATTATGCTTTACCACTTCGAAAAAAGATAGAAAGCAGCACAGTCATTTCGCGATCTCAACGAACTTTTTGGCAAAGGAACAATCAGTGAAAGTCAGTGTAGGGAGTAGTTTGCCCGTTTCAAATCAGGTGATACCTACTTGGAGGATAAGCCAGGAAGAGGTCGGCCATTGATTTCGACGATCAGACTCTTCTGGCAGCAGTGGAAGAGGACGAGAGCCTGACAACACGAATGCTGGCTGAAGACTTCAATGTCAATCAATCCACGGTCGTTCGTTGCCTCAAAAAGTTTGGAAAATTGTGGAAAATTTCAGGACGGGTCCCCACAAGCTCTCCGACAACAACAGAACCGATCGCGTTCGAATTTTCACCGAGTTACTGCAGCGAAACGAACAAACATCATTTTTGAAGAATCTTGTCACTGGGGATGAATCACGGCTTCTTCAAAAACTTCAAAAGAAAGAAGGTTTACATTTCGCCAGGTTTTTCTCCCAAAGGAATATCGAAACATGTCCACTGAAAGAAGGCTATGTGGTGGGACAGAAGTGCTCGTGGAATCGATCGTCTGCCAAGCAAATGGGAATCAGTAATTGAAGCAGACGGTGACTACGCTCCCGAAAAATCGTTTAAACATGTTTTTGTGTGTCAGATATTGTTATTGATTTTGTTAAATAAAATTTATTGAAAAAACGCCGGATAATTGTGCATCAACCCAATAATACTTGCTGAATAATTTTCTTATGTTCTTAAAAATGAGAAAATTATTAATCGTTTGGTTTGAGAAGCTTCGAAAAATATTAGCAAAATTTATATTTTCGAACGTTTCAGAAACACACTGATATCAGATAACTCATATTTTAAAATTTATAATGTAGATGAAGATAGTGTTTTTGTTTCTTTCTAAAAAGGATTCTCCAAAACTTGAACTTACTTCTTCCTCTATTTCTTTATATGGATCTTCAATCTGTTTCGTCTTTTCATGAATCTTGTCTCCAGCACCCTGTACGAGAAAAAGATTTATTTTAATTCTATTTATTAAAATATAACTTATTTTTACACAATAACCTCTTAAATAATCAGGGGTGTCGGCAACACTCAGTTTTTTTATTAATAAAATAAAGAGCAAAAAAAAAAAAAAAAAAAAGCGCTATAAGTTTGGTATCATTAATAAAAATTGCATTTTTTTCCTCTCTAGAGCAAATTATAAAAAGAATAAAACCTAATTGCAAAAACCATTATTACATGCTTGATATGATGGTTAATACGGAGTATGTCTCCCAGACAATACAATACAGTCCGTGCAACGCCTAGGCATGCTGAGTATAAAATTATCGATCTAAACTGGGAATATTACACCACTCATCAAGCAATGCTTCCCGAAATTCCGGTTGACCTATAGGAGGAGGTTGACGGGCTGCAACTTGTCCGCCACATGCTCTAATGGATTCAAGTCCTGGGGGGAATGCTGTCCAGTCCATGCGGTTGATATCTTCCGATTGAAGGTCTTCGCTTACGATGTTTGCAGGGTGAGGACGGGCGTTGTCATTCATAAACACAAATTCTGCATCCATGGCACCCCCAAACAAACGTACGTGTTGTTCCAGAATGACGTCCCGATAAATTTGACCCGTCATGGTTCCAATTTGAACATGCAGGACAGTTCCGGAACCCAGAATAATTCTCCCCCAAACGATCAATCCTATACCACTGAAACGGTGTCATTCAATGATGTTCTTTTGGGGTATATACGTATGAAAGTCCGGCGAGTATCAGACTGAACTGGACTTGGACTCGTCGGAAAAAACATCACACAAGCCCGCTGTTGCTGTGTCAACAAACCATGCTCTCTACTACAGCCTAACCGCACGTGACAGTGAGTTGCAGTAAGTGGAACACATCTGACAAGTGTACGAGCATATACACTCATGTCCATAAATTAAGGATAATGAAGTTCAGGCAAAGAAAGAGACAGAAGCAAAACAAATTTGACTTATTTGTAAAGTCTATTTATTAAACAAAAGGTAAAGAGCAAAAAAGATGCTGTATGTTTGGCATAATTAATAAAAATTGCGATTTTTACTCCCTGGAGCAAATTTCAAAAAGAACCTATTTACAAAAAACAGTATAACATGGTTAGAATGATGGTTAATACGGAGTATGTCTCCCGCACGATGCAATATAGGTGTTATAACACCTAGGCATGCTGAGTATCAAATTATTAATCTAGTCTTGGGGAATATTACACCACTCATCAAGCAATGCCCACCGAAGTTCAGGTAGACAGGTGGGAGGGGGTTGACGGTCTGCAATTCGCCGGCCAAGCATATCCCCCACATGCTCTATTGGATTCAAGTCCGGTGAGTATGCTGTTCAATCCATACCGGTGATAATCTCCGATTGAAGGCATTCGTCTATCCGAAACAAACGTACATGTTGTTCCAGAATGACATCCCGATAGATGTGGCCTGTCATCATTAGACTCTGAACATGCAGGTTCGTTCTGGAACCAAGAATTATTCCTCCCCAAACGAGTCATCCTGCACCACCGTAACGGTGTCGCGTTCAATGGTGTTCTCTTGGTGGTAACGGGTACCTGGCGCTCTCCGTATTAAAGTTCGGTGAGACTCAGACTGCAAACTAAACCTGTACTCGTCGGAAAACATCACACAAGACCACTGTTGTGGTGTCCACAATGCATGCTCTCTACTCCAGGTTAATCGCACGCGACAATGAGTAGCGGTAAGTGGAACCCATCTGACAGGCCTACGAGCATATAGACCAATGTGCCCTAAGCGTCTGTACACGGTCTGCCTTGAAACTATCGTACCGGTAGCTGAAGAGAGCTGACGAGACAGGTCTGATGCTGTGCTCCATCTGTTTCTTTTGGCAGTAACTGCCAAATATATATACTGGTCCTCATTCGGCATTGTAACTCGGGGGCGACCTGTGCTGTAACATCTACTCACATTACCATCATTTTGGAATCGCTGCCAAAGCCTGGAGATGACACTCTGGGTGATTCCAAGTTCCTCGGATACTTCCTGTGGCCGCGGTAGCCGAGAGGCATAGGTATTGGACCGTGGCTTGCCTTGTCACGTGTCCGAGCCCAATACCACTAAAGACCCCCGTGTAGGGCAGCGATGCACGTTAAATCTGTCGAGAGCTGAAATGTCCTCCAGTTGGTGTGGTGTGGTAGTTAGGAGAGGAGGTGCCATCTCAGGTGTCATCCACGTCACTTGACCATGGTTCAAAATTACGTGGTCCGTCGCCAAAAGCCCTAGTGTAGCTGAACAGTTCGACTTTAATATTAAAACAAATCCAACCTCGGATACTTCCAACTAGGTACGTCCACATTCCTGTCGTCGAATAATTCTATCACGTAAAAAATCATGTAAATGCTTCCTTTGTGCCATAACTATGCGGTTATTGCACTGAAAGGCTTTTAAAGTGCTTGTGGACAATTTTACTTCTTTGGCACTATTCCTAATATACCTCTCTCTTACACTCTCGTCATTGTGACGTACTATCCACGCCATCTGGGGGTTTCTTGTAATTTGCATGTTCTTCTTGAAGATGTGTGTGATAATTCTACTGGTGAAATTTTTATTTTAGAGTTCAATTTCTGTGTGATTCTGAATTTTCCTTAATTTATGGACGTGAGTGTAGATCAGTGTTTCTCAAACTGTGCGCGATAACCTTACGAGGGGGGCGCGAGCATATCGAAAATAATAGATTTAAAAAATAATTAATTTACTGGAATGAATTAAAACAAAATAGTTTCAGACATAATAAAAAATGCACTTTTACTCTGATATAAGTTATATGCGATATTAAGTCATCAAAAAAACCTTCTTCAATACTTAATTAGCTATCTTTGTTCCTATAACCAAATAAAAAATATTTTATTTAATTTGCTGTAATCCATGATGAGAGAGTTTTTATGAAGCTTTCTTTTTTAAAACTAACATTCTACTCTTTCAGAGAAAAAACAGATCCCAGATCCAGAATGGAAAAAATTTAGGAACAGAAAAAATTCATCACTGTCATTATTTTTGAAATACTGCACATTATAGCTGTAATTTGTTTGACCTTCTAAGTTATTGGTACAGTTAGTTATGACCCCTCTCTTATGTGTTTATTTCTCATTTAAGGAATTTGGAAATAATGTATTTCTCTGTTGCGCTTTTTTCCATGCAAAACAGTTTTATGATATTTGGAAAAAAAAACCACGTAGAGCACACACACACACACACACACTTCGATGGATTACTGTGCGATGACTTAGATCAAGATGAGTATTATCAAACATATAAAGCATAACAATTGTTTTTAGCAGTAACATACATATTATCATAATGAATACACTTTTTACCTGGAAGTGGTCACGCGGGACACACAGATCACGAAATTGTTAATTCTGGCAAAAATGTTTATTTGTTACGAAAGAAAAATTGAAAAGTCCTTGAGAGTAGGGGTAAGTAAACTTTCTGTTAATTAAATTATTCACTGGATTAACGATTTGTATCGTGTACAATAAAATAATTATAAAAAAAAGGATTGGGGTGACTCAATAATCCCACTCGACCGTATCGAGTGCACGTCCGCTCTCAGGTTAAAACATGTTGAAGTCTTTTTGCTTTAAAAATATTAAAAATAATACAATTATTCTTCATCGGAATTTTATATTATTGTTCATTATTTAACATCAAATATAAATGCTAATTCTGTGAGGCTTAAAATTAAAATTCGCTTAAAACGAATTATAATTTAAGCAATTATTTTTTAAAAAAACATTTTACATTTTTGTAAACATTGTCGCGCACTTGGTTTTACTCTCCTTACAATACAGCTATTATATCAAGAATGTTTTATTTTCTTATAAAGGAACTTCTAATTACTTAATTAATTTATTTTTTTGCTTAAAAGAGTAGTATTCAAAATTTAATACTTGTTATTAATTTGTGTGGTTTATAATTAAGATCACGTATTGTAGCTTTACTGTCAAAGTGCATTATTAATGTATAAGGGGGGCGCGATAAAAATTGTGATTGAAAAGGGGGCGCCAGTATTGAAAGGTTGAGAAGCACTGGTGTAGATTAATCTGACCTTATCGTCTGTACATAATCTGCCTTGGAACTGTCATACCAGTGGCAGAAGAGAGATGACGAGACAAGTCTGACGTTGTGCTCCGTCTGTTTGTGTTGGCAATATCTGTCAAATACCGGTCCTTATTCGGAGTTGTTATTTGGGGGTGACCTGTGCTGTAACGTCTACCAATACGTTAACGTTACCATCATCTTGCAATCGTTGCCAAAGTCTGGAGGTGATAATCTGGGAGCTTCGAAGCTCCTCGGATACTTCCCCAGCTGGGTATGCCCACATTCCCGACGGCAGGCAATTCTATCACGTAAAGAATATACCAAATGCGTCCTTTGTGAAAGAGCTATGCAATTATTGCACTGAAAGGCTTATATAAGGGGCTTGAGAACAACTCTATTTCTTTGCCTATGTTCCTTATATATCCTCCTCTTACACTCTTGTTATTGTGACGTACTACAGATATCATGTGGTGGCTTCCTACCATTTTCATATGATTCTTTAAGATGTGTGTAGTCATTTTACGGGTGATATATTTATAGATATTTTAGAGTTCAATTTCCGCAAGACTCTGAATTATCCGTAATTTATGTATATGAGTGTAGATCGAAAGAAATATGTAACTTCAAAGAAATCCGTTATTTTTTCTTTCCGGACGCACTCTAATGCATTGAATTCGATGGACTAGTCTGAATTTGAGGAGCATAGGGAAATGTCTACAGGGTTAACACGATTTTTTAAAATCTAAACTGTAGTAGGAATCAAAAGAGTTTCACATAAAGCTTCTTACCACAAAATCCAGCACAATCTCTTTGACGGGTTTGAACATGAGCTTGAACCGTTGCACCGTGTGATTCAGATTGAGAACTGTGATGCAACTCATAACACGCATGGATTCACGAGCATTGGATGTAATGTTGGTAATTGGCCCTGAAGAATGAAGATATAAATATATTTTCGTGCCCAATTAATATTTAATTACATCAAAAACATATGGTATTTATAAATTATTTTATATACAGGTTATCCGGGCTTAAAGTATCCAAAAGTTATGACTTATTATTACGGAATTACCCATCAAAATGTGGTAAGCTGTTCATCCGTGGATTAGAAAACTCTCAAAGATTTTTTGGGTCTAATCCGATTGGACGCACGTGCGTGCATTATTAAACACTGACTTCATGTGGATACCACAGCAAAAGGTGTAGAGCGTACTTTGGTTAACGGAATTTAAATCAGTCACGCGTGTATAGCGACGTGTTTGAAGAGAACGGAATGTCGATCCTCCGAAATCAGAACCTATCCACAAATAGGAAAGAAAGTTAAAATAGAAGTGAACTTTAGTACCTCAAACTGGAAGGTATGTTTAAGTTTTCGTGATAGAAGACATTGTTGATGGGGTGCGGAATTCATTTTGTAGGAGTTCTGGTAAGTCTATTAGACAAGTCTTTAACTCATTCCATTCTATTTTCTGGGGCGTCCATATTTTTACTAATGAAGTCAGTGTGACAAGTTTATAGTTTGCAATTGCCGAATAATGAGCGCACGTGCTTCCGATCAGACTAGACCTAAAACATCTCGGAGGGCTTCCAATACGCGAATGAGCAGTTTATTACATTCTGATGGGTAGTTCCGTAATAACAACCATAACTTTTGGATATTTTAAGCCTGGACACCCTGTATACATACTGGCCTTTTTCCGCCAAATTCACTGGGTATTTCATGGCATTGCAAGATTGTGCACTTCTTTAGGTATTGTTATCTGAGTCCTAGAATTAAGTTTTCGATTGTACTGAAAAATATTCTTATAGCCTTCACCTTTCTATTCAAAAAGGAAAGGACTCGGATTTCTAAGATAAAAAGTATTTCTTTCATTTTACTATAACAACATAGTTAATTAATCAATCTATAACCCAATTTAATTCCATTTGAGCTATTAATATCGACACTAATTTTTCAGTACTGCGATGACTGAGTAATATTATTTAACAGGTCCATTTTCTACCTCTATTATAAAACTAAATTTTATAAATAAAATGAAATTAATTAAGGATTAAACACATACATTTAATTTATATGCAATTGTAATCATTGTATTAGAAAGAATTTCACATTCTTCAAAACAAAACTCAGTCAATGTTTCAGTGAAAAACGAAAAATTTTCTAAAACAAAAGCATTAACTATTTTTCTGATTTCTTTGCGAAACTTATAAAACTCGACGTAACTTACCAAAAATGATGAAAGATATGATAAAGGTACCGAGGTACATTCGGCCAGTCTTCCCACAGAGAATGGGGATTGTCAAAAAGCACATGCACCTGATTTGCGTTGACAGAGCGAAGCTGATTCCCATACACAAAACAAGAATGCTACAAAGGCATTGATTCGCAAAGGGACTTAGTTGAAAGCGTTCTAATACTAATTTATGAAGAGCTGCAAAATGAGACAAATTTATTTATTAAACGAGAACGCTATATCCTGCATCTTTTTAATACATTAAGTAAATCTTTTACACTTGAGACAACCATTATAAAATCATGGGCAGTGAATTTTTTTTTGCATAAATATAAGTACATTTTGTTGGTCTAGTTATCGGAATGCGTAACTCCACAAAGGAATTAATTTGATATAGGAGTACGGCTTAATTCAGATATCCTTAAATAGTAATACTAACAATTAATATCACAATTCCCTCACAAAGCAATGTTTTCAAAGCAATCAATAAAATAAAACCTTCAGAGTTAATTGAAAATACATAAGAATTGTAACGCGTTTTTTGCTCTTTCGGATGCATTTAATAGCATTCGAAACAATGCACTAGTACCGGGTGTTTCAAAAGTCGCACACATCAAACTTTGTGGTTGAGTTTTACAGACATATGAATTATATTAACAAATAGAATAAAGACCAAACAAATATTGAGCGGTTATCTTTATTGTCAAGGATCAGACATAGTGAAATAACAGTAAATATTCAAAATGATGTCCGTTTACCTGGACACACAGTCGAACTCTTTCTACCAGATTAATTGACACTTTACGAAGAGTGTGCGATTTAATGTTCAATATTGCATGAAGGATGTTACTCCTAAGTTTATTTTGGGGTATTATTCCTGAAGGTGACAATTTTCAGATTTTCCCTAAGGAAAAAATCCGGAATTGACAAATCCTGGGAGCATGGTGGCAAAAAGCCCTTTGGAAATGACACGATCATCGAAAAATTCAGTTAAAACTTCCATACTGCCCCGTGATGTGTGACAAATTGCGCCGTCTTGCTGCAACCTAGCGTACCTTTCATCACTTTCAACAAGGATATGAATTTTGTAATGATGTTTATGTAGACGGACGGTCTTTTCAAAGGACTTCTTTGTAAAGAGGTCTCCACGTCTGTCACTTTCGTTTTCACTATAGACGCTCTACTAAATCGCTTCCTGTCTGAAACCGATCCTGTGTCACTAAATGTATTGTCGTTAATGCATTTTTTGCTGTTTCACCTGAAATGCATTTATTACACGACAATGAGATTTTGTAGCGAAATAAAGTTTAACGATGGCTATTCTTTGCTCTTGGGAAAACATCATACATCTCCCGTTGTGCTCATCTAACTGCAACTGACAAGTATTTTAAAACAGATACCTGCTACGTTCAAAACTTTTTATGAAGGGCTGTCATCTTGTGACAGAAATCTCAATCAATCCTTTTGTTTTTAGGATTACCATGTGGATGTGCGCGACTTTTGAAACAGCCGGTATACGTTTGATTTAAATGAGGGAAAAAGAAATTTCGCACCAATTAGATTTTTGTTATGAAATATATATTAAAGAACGGATTGTACAACAATAAATGTTTGAAAGAAAAATGAAACTCAATACACTTTCTAAAAATTAAAGGCATTGATTGTGCTTTAATATTTTTTTCTTAGATTAATTGGTCACAATGAATTTGTTGAAAAGTAAAAAAAAATCCGTACAGGAAAATTTCGTAATAAATTCGTCATGAAATAATGTTAATATTAAACTCTTAGTTATTTTAAAAAAATGAATTTGAATTAACCGTGATAAGTGGATTGATATTTAAAATTTAAGAATTGGCACCACATTATTCATTCGTTAGTTATGACCGTGAATAACTGGAGACTATAGAAAAATTTTTCTATAGCCTCAGTTGCTGTTTCATTTAAAAGTTTTAAAGCAGGGGAAAATACTGCTTCTATTCCCTTGTATATCGTCTTTAGTACAGCGTTAAATTGTAATCAGTATTAAACAAGAACTTAAAATTTCTTTCAGGTTTTTTTTTAAAGACACATTTTGTTAATGTTAGTGTACTTTTAAAGATGAAGAAAATGATCACTTAATTTAACTAAATGTGTACGAAAATCATTGAATTATTTTTTTTTCAAACGCATTTCTGGAATGTGAAACTTTTAATGGACAAATAAGTGTCTTGATTTAAAGTACTATACTATTCAAATTAATTCGGACAAATGAAAAAAAAAATGATTTTTTTAAAACCTTAGCTTTTTTTTCATTACATACTTTAAATAGACTGAAAAATCTGTTTATTAGTACGAAATATGTCTTCCTTTAGCAGAAAAAAACTTTTCAACACGTCTTGGCATTAACTCCACTAGAGTAGCATACATGTTCTTGATCTCATCATCTTGGAAACACACTAGTATTGCCCTTTTTATCATTTGCCTTTTTATCATTTGCTCTGCCTATTCATCTTAGCAAAACGATTCTTGAGAATATGGCATCAGTTTTGAATAGTCGAAGGAATTTCCAGGCCAATATAGAGCCCTTTTATTTGATTTTTCCACACAAAAGTATGGACCAATTTCGAATTGTGACAAGAGGCCAAGTCATGTTGAAATATTCCATCAAATGTTTCCATGAATGGAAAAATCCTACCACATAATATTTCTATATATTTAACAGGATTCATTCTGCCTTTCAGAGGAACTAAGCTTCCAGGGTCCTTTGTTGTGAACAAAAAACTCAAACATCTGTATAGAAAGGCGTTTTTTTGTCTGTTGGATATGATCTGGTAACAAAGAGTTTCAACTTCACTTCGTCTAACTACACTTCCTGCAGAAATGTCTACTCACTCAAAACCACCTTCTTCCAGTCGTTAACAGTCCATGATCGGTATTTTTGGCCCATGCTCAACATTTTTTCATCCTTTTCTGAGTTAGAAATAGTTTTTTCTTGAGTCCTGTTGCCTTAAGTCCACCTTCCAGAAGCCTTTTCGTGCAATTGAGGTATTCGCTTCTTAAAACCCTTAATTCGATCACACTAACGCCATAGCTATACCTCTGGCAGTCATAGAATCGTGTTCATTGAGAGCGATTTATTTTAGAAAGTTTCCTCGGAGTAATATCTCTCTTTGAACAAGCAAAAGTAACACGTGTTATTCTGAAAGCAAAATTAAAATCACAGCTGCCTCACTGAAAGCCTCACAACTGAGTTCCCGATAAACTAAAATGAATAAGTTATAGTCAAAGTCGATCTGTCACACTACCTAAAGGCAGATTTAACGTGTTTGAGGTGGTTCGGGGCATCACTAGTAATCGTGTCCCAACACAAACAAGAAAAACATGATTGTCCCAATTAATTCCAACAGTAACCAATATAACTAACAAACTAATACCAATATAACTATTATTTTTTCTTTAGAAGTATTCTTTTACACATTTGAGTATTAATTAAATAAATTCGTCTGTGTTATTATACATCGATAATTACTGAAATATATACGATGAATGAAATATTTTTACCATATCCAAAGAGTGCTCCAACAGGAAATCCTAACATAGCTTTTACGGCTCTGTACTGATTTTTTTTGCTGTACAGAAGTACTGTGAGGCAAGGACAGAAAAATTTAAAGCATTTTCCAATAGCTGCAAAGTAAATAATATTACTAAAAGTGAAAAAGAAAACACACACACATTCGAAACAAATTTTCAATTTTTATTATAACGCAAAGAAAAGATTGTGTATGTAACAATTTATTTACGAGGGCTGTTTTTTAAGTAAGGTCCGTTTTCTTTTTAAAAACGACAATATTTTGTTTCAAAACCCCTTTATTTTAGAATTGTACATACTTTTGTCTATTGTCCTACATAGTTTCTGAGTTTATTAATGCACTTGTTATATCTTAGAACTAAGTTTTTAAAACTCTCTTCAAAGAAGTCTGCCGCCTGGTTGGACAGCCAAAAGTTCACGGCCACTTTCAATTCTTCGGTGTCACTGAGATGCTTCCCGCCAAGACTGTGTTTGAGGTACTGGAAAGGAGGAAATTTACTGGAAGCAAGGTCGGGGCTGTATGGTGCCTCTCAGCCAAAAGATTCGATTAAGCCCCGAGTCGTTCGAGAAGTGTGAGTCCTTGCGTTATCGTGGAGGAGCAGAGCACCATTTGACAGCATGTCGTGCCGTTTGTTTTGCAATGTTCTTTGAAGCTTCCGTTGTGTTGCCCAGTAGGCACCTGAATTGATCGTGGTTCCTTGTGGCATAAAGTCTACCAGCAAAACACCGCGCCGGTCCCAGAGCACTGTTCCCATAATCTTGCACTTTGAAAGAGTTTGTTTGGTTTTGACCTTGACCGGAGAGGATGTGCGTCATCATTCCATCGACTGTTGCTTTGATTCCGGGGTCATATGGGACACCCATGTTTCATCTCCTATAACAATTTGACTCAACATGTCATCCCCTTCTTCCTCATAAGGAATCAAAAAGTCCAATGAACTGGCAAACCTATTCTCTTTGTGTTCCGCCGTGAGGAGTCTGGGTACCCACCGAGAATACAATTTCTTAAAGTTGAGTCTTCAGTCACAATTTTTACACCACCGACCGTGAAACGTTGGGAAATTCCACTGAAAGAGTGGTTATCGGGAATCTCCTGTTCTCACGAATTTTTATTTCAACTGCTAACTTCAAATCATCAGTGATCACAAAGGGCCGACCTGAGCGTTCTTCTTCACGGACGTTTGAAATTACGTGGTCCGTCGCCAAAAGCTCTCGTGTAGCTGAACAGTGAGACGTTAATATTCAATCAAGCAATCAATAAATCACGGACGTTTGTTCACCCATCTTTAAACTTCCTGATACATTTTCGAATTGCACTCTCCCTCATTGCTTCAGTTCCATTAACTTCTGTAATCTGGCGTTGAATGTCTCGCAGTCAAAAAACGAATAACAGACTGTATCTCACCCTCGGTGGGCAATTCAATCCCCTTAAACATCTTAAGGACGAACAGCGAAGCTTACACGACGGCTGATGCCAGTGTTCGCAAAGGATGCTGGTCAGTGACGCAGAGATTCGGTGCGGCGTACGCGCGAACTAGGGAACTCTACATGCCTACGGACCTTACTTAAAAACTAGCCCTTGTATTTTTAAGTTATTAAAAATACTTTTTGAAGCTATACTAATACTAATCCATAATTCCTAAGAAAGGATATTAAAAGCCTCTTCTAACTTTATATTTGAATATTTGTCATGATGTATAAACACCAATGAGTACACAATCAATCCATACACAAATTGTACCATAAAAACAATTAATATAAACTGATCACACTATCACACTTTTCTGACTGTCTTCACGGGCCGCTATTTGGCTCACCGAAGTTTGGGCCGCGGTAGCCTAGTGGTCATGGTTGATTGATTGAATATTAACGTCGCACTGTTCAGCTACACGAGGGCTTTTGGCGACGGACCACGAAATTTTGAACCATGGTCAAGTGACGTGGACGACATCTGAGCTGGCACCCCCCTGGTCAAGATATCGAATCGTGGCTGGTATGTCATGAGTTCGATCCAGGTACCACTAAAGACCCGCAGTGTAAGGGAGAGATGCGCGTTAAATCTGTGGAGAGCTCAAACGTCCACCCGTTGGTGTGGTGTGGTAGTTAGGAGAGGGAGGTGCCAGCTCAGGTTTTGTCCTCGTCACTTGACCATGGTTCAAAATGACGAGGTCCTTCGCCAAAAGTCCTCGTGTAGCTGAACAGTGCGACGTTAATATCAGTCAGAAGTCACTGAAAGTACACGAACATTTGTTTGAATTTGAAGTAGAAATATAAATTTTATTTTCTGAATAATTCTAGTATTCTAATTATGAAAATTTATATTTAATTATTGTTTATTGCTGATATTTATTCTCTATTTCAGTTATGAGAGTTTGAATTTTGGGCTTTTTTAATGTCTTTTTGAATCATTTTGTAGATAATTGTGGGTTTATGATACTTTAATTTTTTTTCAGTTCCTTGAAAGTTCACATTTTGTTGAGTTTTCTCCTAAAAATTTCTAAAACTCAAATGGGGAGAATGTTGTGCCATCTATGGTAAACGAGTTAATTTTTTGTGTGCAATTTGTGAGTTGCAATTCACTGGAGCAAATCGAAAAGGGTTGTAACGACCTGAATGACAAGAAAGAGAAGCTGTAAAGTGGTTTTACAATAAACAGTTAAGTGATATAAGTAAATAAATCTTGGGAAAGAAAACGTCTTGCTGACAATTCATAAAAGCTTCTTATGTAATTAATAAGTATAACGGTTCGAAGAAACCGACACTGTTTTTAGATACAACTGAAAGAATAGATTAAAGTGAGGAGCACATAAAAAGGGTAGAATTAATTTGGACTATATTATTAGTTAATACGGTTTAACATAAAGGAATTAAAACAAAGGGGAAAAAGTTTTTAAAATATATTAATATTAACATTTTTTCCGTGCATGATTACTTTGAATATTAAGAGGTTCATTTTCACGAATTATCCACCCATCCGCAAAAGTGGTTAGTGAGGCTAGACAGTTATGCCGTAGGGTCAGGGTTCGATTTCCAGAGAAGGCATGGATATTTGTAAATATGTAGCGCCTGTGCGCTGTGAGGATACTCTAAATATCCGCCGAGCAGCAAGTCCTCTCGGTTGGAAGAGGAAGATAGGTAGGAGGCTACTGATCATCCCCCAGGGGTATTTTCCCTCAAAATTGGGATGAAAGCGAGTTGAATCGTATTTTCACCTGCATGGTGATTAAAGCTGCGGGTAACGACAGATGTAATCTAGCTTCTTGCCACGTTGAATTTAGTGAGCCTCCATCTGACACCATCAATCAGGTGGCATCAGAAGCAAAAACAGAATCAGGCGTTAAAATAGGTATCAAAACCCAGACCAAGAGAAAGGAAAAGCATTTTAAGCGATTCTTTAGGCAACACGTAAGTATGTCATCGTTTCAGTTTTAGTAAAATACGTTGGGGTATTTAAAATATGCTAATATGTAAATTTTACCTCTGTTTCTCTTTCTGTATCTTTTAGCCTTAGCAACTTGAAAATCTATTTCTGGAATAAGACTTTCTTGTTCCTCATCCAAAATATCTATTACGGTGCTTTCTTCCGATGGAGAACTTTCACCTGAAGGACACAGAATTAGAAATTTAATACAAATTCAATAAACATTTTTAGAACCAGAAACCATATGAGACAATCTTAAAAACTATCTCTTTATGTGAACAATAAAAATACTATTCAAATTTTTCAAAAATTAATACCTTTGCTATGCAGTATAAAAGAAAAAGTAAAGTCGCAAAAAATAGGAACACCCCTAATAGTGTTGACTGTTCTCAGAGCAGCTAGATAAAGCCGATATCCTTTTGGGGATTAAATTATTATGATAAAACTGACGTCATTTCTCAATAAGAATCAAATTTTGATTCTATTAGATTAATCGATCAACTCTATAAATCAAATCAAAGACGAAACAAGAGGAAAATACGCGAAAAGTCAATCCAAATATAAGTCTAACTTAATTTGGCTGATTTCTCTTTTAATACGTGGAAAAAATGGATTTTTAGTGAAATGAATTTTTTTTGGTGAATTAAAATAAGAAATTTTGGTACTACACTCTGTCAGCAAAGTGCATTACTTACGCATTACATCATCGACCAATTCCGTCGTCCTTCACGCTAAGTGATCAGAAAAATTAATAACTAATAGGAAGTAGCTTTCATTTGTAAATAATTTGTGTATTGTCAAAAAATTTCGCTTGGCCAAACTTGCCTCCGGTTAACCAAACACTACTGGAACTTTTTTACAATGCCTTTTGAAGTCAAATGGCTGACACTTAAAAAAGGGAGTCAATGACATTTTTTGGGGTCTTTATTATTAAAAATTTTATCTGCAATTGCGTATAATTTCAATATACTGTTGTTGAAATAACTCTCAAGGTACAGACTAAATAATATTAAGTTCTTAGTATTATACCGTCGACCAATTCGTCAAATGAAAATACTTCACAGAATGATGCCAATAATAAAAAACAGTTCCCACACATATATAAACACAATAATCTTGCTCATAGATACGATAATGGTGACGTCATTTGATTTGGTAAAATGATTTTGATTTGCGAGTTGTTGCCAACAAGAGCATTGGTGATATTGTTCGATAAGTTACATTTTCACCATGAACGCAATGACGGGATGGAATTTATCATGTTTTTTCTATGGGTTTCCATGTTTGTCTTCATGGTCCTCATAACAGATAAGGTCCTTCCTCAATATTTTGAGAATTCTGAAATCTTTATTCGCTTAAAAATAAAAAAAAGGGGAACTAATTTGATATTGGTCCTCTAGTCGTTTTTGGCACGACTTTAAAAACATGCGGAATGAATCTTTGGTAGCAAGCATAATGTTATTGTATTGTAATATAATTGCCCCAACTTGGCGAAAATTTAATATATTCGGTAGAAAAATCCATAGTGACCGATAACAAATTATTTCTAATATATGTTATATTTTTTTAGAATATAGATTTGGGTTAATATATATTTCCAACAGGTTTTTAAATTTTTTAACGCTGCTCGATAACACATTACATGGCTTCTTTTTGTTGAGAATTCAAAATATTTTTAGTACTTTTCTGTAAGCTGGATCTTGATACTATATTGCCAAACGCTATCCGCCCCAGATAAAGTATTTCCACCTGCAACAATTTCCTGACGTCCTCTGCACGATTTTTAGTAATAATTGTTTACAATGAGTAACAATTAACAGTAAATAGCTTTTGTTTGGACATATTTTGTGTATCGTCTCCAAAAGAATATACTTAGTGAGATCATCTGAAATGTAATAAATATTCTAGCGGTAAACAATATCGCATCTTTTCTGAAACGTTTCAACACATCATTATAGTATTAAAGGAGACACTTTGATATTGGACTGCTATGGACTCTTCTATCAAATAATTGTAAATATTTCAAAATTAAGGTGAAAATACACACTGGCCTCAAAAAGTTAAGGTACAACCGGGTTTTTGTGTCTAATTTGCAAATGAATAAATGTAGAAACAAAAAATTTGGAGGTAAGTGCATTAAATAGTTTTTTATTGAATGCGTCATAGAAATTTGTATAAGTGTATTGCAAAAACGATTTATAACAAAAAAAGCAATCTCTGCGGAAAAGTCCATTCTTGGAGAAAACAGCACATCACAGTGTTATGTGGTAAAATGGCATAAAAACAATACAAAAATGGGTTCTAATAAGGAATGTGTCCACCCCTAACTTGAATGCATTGGCGGCATCGATTTCCCATGCTGTTTATTAAGTTGTCGGACACCGGAATAGGAAGCGAAGACCAGACAGAGTAAGCCTTGTTTCAGCTCATGTAACGACCTTGGAGGAGGATTTAAAGCAGCAACCTCTCTGCCAAGATAGTCCCAAAGATGTTCTATCGGATTCAGGTCTGGAGATCGAGCTGGCCATTCCATTCGTTCCAAACCATGATCCTCCAGATACTCCTCAACAATCCGAGCTCGGTGAGGTCGTGCATTATCATCCATCAGAATGAAGTCGTTACCAATAGCAGCAGCATATGGGCGGACATATGGATCAAGGATCTCATCCCGATATCTAAGACCAGTTACGGTTCCTCCATGGAACACATGCAGGTCAGTGTGGCCACTGAGCGAGATCCCTGCCCAAACCAAGGATTCCACCACCTCTATAACTGTGTCTTTCAACAGTGTTGGATTGATGGTATCTAGTGCGCTGTTCCCTCCAGATCAGTAGACGCCCTGAATCACTCTCCATTGTAAATCTGGACTCGTCTGTGAACAGCACAGAAGCCCATTGTTGCTGCGTCCAAGAAACATGTTCTCTTGCCCAGCATAAGCGGTTCCTTCGCTGTCGTCCGTTGAGGGAACGCACACAACTGGTCTTCTTGCATACAGACCTGCATTGTGAAGACGATTTCGCACCGTAGTAGCGGAGATTCTTCTTCCTGATGCTTGAAAGTGGTCTGCAACGAGCTGCGGCACAGTAGTGGTTCTTCTTTCGTGCCGAAAGAGCTAGAAAACGGTCTTCTGCAGGTGTTGTAGCTCGTGGTCGGCCTGGAACAGGTCTTCTGGACACAGAATCTTCGGATTGGTATTGATCCCAAAGTCTCTGAACAACACTACGAGACACATTGAGACGTCCAGCAGCATCAGCCTGCGACAATCCCATTTCCATCCATCCAACTGCCCGCCACCTTAACGAATTGGGTAAACGACGTCTCTGAGACATTTTCTAAACTCTATTGACTATTGTCACCGAAACTGCCAACAACTGTTGAAAACCAATACAACTTACACACAAAAGTACGAAAGCTTGATATTTGCATATTTTTCTCTCACTCATAAATATACGTTCTTTTCTATAAAATAAAAGTGGTAGCAATCGTTTTTGCATTAATGTTTTTAAAGTTCGTTATTATCATTCATGTAAACTATGCATTTTATTGTTACTGCCATTTTTTTTATGGTGAGCTTCGAAAAACATGTTGTACCTTAACTTTTTGAGGCCAGTGTATTAACATTGGCACCCTAAGGTCTATTTGTGCGATTTCGAAATTGCATCCAAATAGTGGTCTGATGTTAAATTAGTTCATTAAGTGTGTTGTTCTAAGTCTTAGAATTATTGAGGAACTCTTATATCACTCAGCCAAACTCCCACATTTCCAAATAAGTCGGAGTCCTTTTTTCCCCATCAGCAACGCCTTTTTCCTAATACATAAAAAAATGGATGAAAAATTAATGCAACTAACATTTATTAATATTTTTAATGTGCGTATTGTGTGCTGTCGTCAATAATGCCAACTTGAAATTTGCACCGGCGTAACGAAAAAGTACCTATTATTATATATATAATAAAAAAAAGAAACGAGCCTTACAGTAGTCGCAAATGATGTGTAACATTTGACATGTTATCATGGTAAATACGCAATAGTAACTTAAATCCTTAAAAAAATGAATCCAGTATGATTGGAAATAATTTTCTATCGAATATTTATATCTGTAATGAAAATTTTATTTAGGAGTAAAAAAAAATGCAGTTCTTATCAAAAATATTGATTTTTGTTCAATTTGGGGAAGAGTGGATACAATAGACTTATGATAACTCAGAATCATGGGGAGTGAGGGATAGTTTGTTTTTAAAAGAGCTGAACCATTTTCGGTGTATGATAAAATGCACAGGGTATCTTTAATTTTTTGAACCGTTTGATTAGGAGAAATGTATATGGCCATCGAAATCACTGTTTGTCCATTTTCAAATATGCTTATGCCACACATATGTCCTCAATGGAATAAATCCATATGACGTCATAGTCACATTATAACGGCAATCAAGTGTTTCTAGCCAATCAGTTAAAAAACTCATGTGGCGTCAAAGTCACGATAAATGCAATCATCTTTTTCAACTTATCAGATCATACACTTCATTGTTGCCAAATTACGTTTTTTACAAATTTTTTTTAAAGTAATATTTGTCACTTTATTTAGAAATACATATATAAAACAAGATTTTTTTGTTGAAGTTTCTTTTTATAACAGTTGAACATCTTTACCAAATTATGAAATTTGAAATTTTATCCAAGTTTTACGAATAGAAAAAAAAAAAGTACAAGTTAGTTTGATGTCAGTTTTGAATTTTATGGTCAAGAAGCCAAGCACGGATGGTGGATAAATAAATAAAAAAAAGTTTTGAATTCAATATAGAACACGTGTTTGCCTTTATCATGTGACTGTCATAAATTTAGTCTATATATTGACTAGCAATACCCAGTCCACTTGTTTGACGATAAATAATGTACATGTGAGGAGTCACAACATGTGAGTTGTTCCGTTTGCGATAGATCGCAACACCAGCTGCTCTGTGGCCCGGTCGTTCGTTTAAATTTTACGCAGCAATCGAAGTTAGGTATCCAAACACATTCGTCATTATCTAACCACGTCTCTGCTAACATGAGTAAATGTGCAATTTTGTGAAATAACGTCGTAGAATTGCGAAGTGGCTTAAGAAAACGAAATCGAGTTTTAAAATTCGAATCTTTTGAAATCCTAACTTTAACAATATCAAAAAAACAACTACTAGAGTTGGATTTCGCATATATTCTACTCTGGATTTACGCATCTCTGCAAATCACAAAATCATGAAAATTTAATTAGCTTGGTAAATGTTTAATTTTTAATCGAGAAAACCTTTTTTAATCACAATGAAAAATATTATATTGACAACGAAAGGAATTAATCTTATAAAGTATGAAAAAGATACGCACTAAAATATTTTTTCGAATAATTCCATATTATTTTCTCGTATTTTCTTAAGAATGTTAAACTTTGTCAGACGCTTAGCAGTAAATATAATTATTAATAAGTAAGTTTATCCTGAATAAGAATTCTAATCTTGTAAGGAATGTAATCAAAGAATTATTACTTCGGTTAGCTCAGCTCAACTTTATTTCATGGGTTTCAAATTCAAACTAAACAACATTAAAAAAAAGATCACAGTTACAATTACATTAAAACAGTTAACAGTATTAGAAAATAACGAGAGCGCGCACTTCCTCTTCCCAGCTGGCAGGCTGACTGGTTAAGCACGCACCACTCGGCGAAAAGAACTCGCCAACATGGTCACCAATATCGTCAAATTGGTGGCAAACTTGGTCGTCAAATATGATGCTAACAGCTGTATCGCCAAGATCTCGCCACGTTCCCGTTGACGTCACTTCCTGTTACCGATTTCCGTCCCTTTTCAGAAAATCACTCCGACAAATATCCAGCAACCGAGAGGAAAGATGTTACACATCAATAATAAGGTAGGGTCAGGTGGGAGAGAGAAAGTGGGGGTGAAATCAAGCTTATTTTAGAGAAGGCACTAAAATCACAAACTATTAAATTAATTTTAATGAACCTTTTGATGCATTTTATATACATTGAATTCATGTAGATTAAACATGAAACACAGCAATTCAATTTTGTTAGATTGTTTTCTCACAGTGATACATTTGAAACAGCATGTTTTGATACCCCCAGTTTACCCAATGGTGGGAGAAAGTGGGGGTAATTCTAAAATTCGTGCACATTTAAATAAAAATATGTAGATATTCTTTTTGAAACAAGAATACGCTGAAATAAATGTGCCTTGATTATATTTAATGGTACAAATAGGCAAAAAAAATTTTTTCACAAATTATTTAATTAAAGAAACAATGACCACGGCTATCAAAATTAGGTTCACGAAGTATGCAGCATATATCACTGAGCTCTCCACAGCCTTCATCATCAATAGAAAGAAAAGTGTAATAGTCTCCCAATAGTGACTTGGTCAGATATTTTCTGTGATAGAACTAATTAATTTCTACCACTTATCCGATGAATTTAGATGATTGACTTCTTGACCAGTACTCAACCTTTCTACTCATGATCCTTGCTTTACTTTAAAACTCTTTCTGTATCTTTTACATCCTTTTTTATATTTACTTGATGGAATTGTTCTTATGGTCACTTTCCTCAGCAACCAAACCTTCTTTTTCATTAGTTAAAAACTCACCAATCTTGTTCTGTACTCTTTTTCGCTTTCGCTTTGAATTCTCAAGTGCTAAAATTGTTTTTACAGATCGGGTGGGTGAGAGATTTTGTGTTATTGGTTTCTTTAAATCTTTTAAAGGTGAGTTTGTGGCGACATAAAGCTTCAGAAGATACAATGGTTGTGGAAGACTGTTCTTGTACTATGTGCTCTTGGATGTTTTCTTAACTGTAATGAGAATACGGTGTTGGATGGTCTTTCTGTTCAGAGAATAAAGTCCCGATCCTTTAAATCCATTCACTGCATTTTCCTGCTTCATTCTTTCAAACAACTTTTTCAAGAGAAATAAAAATGATGATGTAGAAACATTTTGTATAATCTACTTACTCTAAAGCAATGTTTCAAAATCTTCTTCCAAGTTTTTTTCATAGGAGAAAACACTCCTACATCTAATGGTTGCAAAATGTTTTTCAGTATTAAAATTGCTACCTAGTGAATAAATACTAAGTAAATCAACTGTTTTAGTTCCTTTATTGTAAAATATAGTGTATTAGACATTTGCTCAAGTTAACGTAGAGATAAAAAAAAAGTGTCCCTATCATAGAACATTTAGCTAAGCCTAACCATACCCCCAAATTACCCCAACTAAAAATAAAATTATAAAATTAAAAATAAAATTATAAACTTGATAAATAGAATTATAAAACTGATTCTTAACTTTTTATGTGGATGTGTTCCTTAGATATTTCTCTACAAGTTTGAACTAATAATAATAGTTTTTTTCAGTTAATATTGATTTTAGAAGAAAGTTCATCAGCAGCCTAAACTAATAAACCATTTGCTAATTTAATCAAGAAACTTAATAAACATCACATTTAATGAAAACTTCAGAAACTAAGATTATAATAAATACTATAATCTCAATATATGTTACTTTAAAAGAAATAACTAAATATATATCCTTATTTAAAAAGAGAAAACAGGCGTTTTTCAATTTACCCCCCCCCTTACCCCATGAACCCAATCCCATGACTCTATTTACGTATTATCGCAACAATAGTCAAGTTTATTAATATTTAATTTTTTTAAAAATAATTGAATAACACAAATTATGGTAATTATATATATATACGTATTATCATAACCATATAGGCGACATTATATGAAACGAAGCAGCTGGTTACCAATTCAGCGCGTACGACACATAGGAAATCGGGATTGCAAACTGGGTAAGTTATCTTGAAAATTGGCATTGTTGTGATAGCATGAAAGTACCCAAATTAGCTATTTTTGTATTTTATTGATTATTATTTATTTAGGTACTAGCGTACTAACGTCACCACAGCCAAATTGCCATTACGCGAATCGCTTCATTTTCCACCAAAATTTGACTGATTGGGTTGATGTTGTTGCCGTGTCCATGAAGTGTAGATTGATTAAAAAACAACTAATATAAAAAAATATTAAATAAATTCCTACTTAGATCAACAAAGAAAATTTTTATTTTAGATACGTTTTTATATTAAATAGTTACCATTAATATAAATATGTATATACATAGGGACAGAATCCCATCATTAAGTGGTCATTAATTTTTATTAATTATCCATAAAGTATCGTATTGTAATCCAAAACAATCGTGTAGTATATAAAATTTCAGTTCAACTGTCGTGAGAAAACAACCTTTTAAAGTTTTGACACTTGTCACCAAAATGGTCGCTAAGTCGCCAACGTGGCTGTATTTGTAATTCTTTAAATAATTAGTTTTAATAGATTTATTTTTATTAATTGTCATTAAATTATTGTATTGTCATTGAAAATAATCATGTATGTTAAATTCCAGCTCAATTGAGCGCTTCAAAATGTATTTTATTAACGATTGAAAATTCCACCAAGGTAAATAAATAAATATATATAGAGAGTGTGTGATAATGGTAGGAATTGAAAAAGAAGTTTTAGATCACTCCGAAGCTGTCTTCAACAGCTTCGGCAAACTCAACAACTTTATCAGTGGAGATAAAATCTTCTGGGTCTTCAGGGCTCATCTTGAAAAGCCTGTCTTGAATTTCTGGGCAACAACTAAGGATATGTTGTGGAGACAGTTGAACATTAGGGCAATCTGAGCAATGATTTGTGTAACTTCTTTGCTCGTCAGTTGAGGGTTTCATTCCTTTTATATGCTTTGTTCTAAGTCTAGTTACTATAGAGACCTGGGATGGAATGTTTAAAATTTTTGTTGATTAGTCTTCGACTGGCAACTGCATTGGCGTCGATGAGGATCATCAGATTAAATGATTGGGGGTGGGGTGGGGGGGCAAGCTCTGGATTTTTTGGCAAGTTCAGCTGCTTTCTCATTACCGAGGATATTTAGGTGGACTGGTATCCAATGTACAGTGCAGGATCTTTTTTTGTAATGGTTTTGTCAATGGATTGGATGATTTTGTGGCTGATTTGCACTTGCCCTTCAGGATGGCTTGACGCGCAGATTTTGAGTCTGTGAAGATGATAATGCCACTGTAATCTTGGAAGCTTTTTTGAAAGGAAAATCTCCAATGCACTCTTGTAATACGACGTGCCTCATTAAACATTTAAATAGTTTACGTTAACCCAGACCCGATATAGTATTGAGTTCGTATCATGACAACAATAAAATCAAAACTAAAGTTACTATGAAATAGGACTCAACAGGTTAAGTTAAATATTAAATTTATTATTGAATTTTACTAGAAGTTACATGAAAATAAACCACTTATTTGGGAGTTAGGTCGAGTGACTAGAGGCTCTCGGGTCCCTTGCTGGTTGTTCGGGACTATCTCGTCTCAATTACATTGTTGTATGCATCAGCTCTCGCATGCAAATCTACTAAAATTTGAGCGCCTTCCAATATAAACCTCGCCGCTTCAGACCTGTATTCCAGAGCGGTACTACCTACAGCCACTGCTACTAATTCTATGATTGGGTAGGCGCTACCCCAGAGTGTTCCAATTAAAGAATTTTATGGGTCTAACGACCCGAAGGGGGTAAGGACGCACCCTTCTTAAGGAATGCTATACATCGTGTAAAAAGGGCAAGGGTAAACATTAAGAATATACAGGGATCATTTATCCATTGAGCCTCTCATCACTTGATGGTAATGAGTTCGAATGCGTAGTTGGATGTGAATTTCCCTACTTGAATTTTATGGTACTCATGCTCTATGTTTGAAGAAATAAAGAAGACGCCTGCCCCTCCTTTATCAAGATTTGAGTCGAATGAGTCATTAGTGTAGACGATTGCCAGATTTTGAGTTTGGGAGGTAAGCTCTTCGATGGTATAGTCACCTTTTTCTTTGATTACTGAGGAAGGTTCTTTTTCGGTCCAGGGTCGGGCGAGGTTTAGATTTATCTTTTTCTGCGGGTGAAGATTCAGAGTATGTAAAAGCGCTTTCGGAATATCAAGTGACTCTTGCTGGAGGTTGATAACTTCTGATCTCCAGATCTTGTTGTGGGGTTGAAAATCTTTTAAGCCTGGATTTATCGCTCTACGTTTTGAAAGTTCTACTGGAAATATATGGTTATCCGGAAGGATACGTATGTTATTTGTGACTGATTGAGTTTTTATTTCATATAATATACGTTAGAATCTTTGTTGTTTTCATATGTAGGTGTGATTTGCGTGGCGCTATTTTTGCTGCGGTGACGCTAAGTTACTTACGTATTATCGCAACTATCACCAAATTTAAAAATAACTCGCCAAGTTGGCAACCGCAATCTCCTATGTGTTGTACACGCTGAATTGGCAATAATTTCATATAATGTTGCCAATAGGTTGCGATAATACGTAAGTACCGACGCTAATTCACAAGTACCTTTATTTATAATTACGTACCTTTATTTATATTTACTTATTATTTTTTACATAGTATTTTTCGACTACGCGCTTCGTATTCCCGCCAGCGTATTCAGTTAAGAGAATTCATGCGGTTTTATTTAATGTCGCTAATATGGCTGTAATGCTTACACACCAAAATCGTTGCGATAATACGTTAGTACCGCCAAAACTAACGCAATGAACATAAACTATCAATCCCAGCTAAATAACTGTCATAATAACGATCTCTTGTTTTAAAGTTAAAAAAGAAAGCTAGTTAGCTTGATGAGCTTATCACCCAGCTTGGCGACAAAAGAACCCGGGGTGGGTTTGAAATAGAATGCATCCAATTCAATTTTGGTCAATGACGCTTGAATACAGAATCAAGGTTAAAGTGTAGATTTCGAGGGGGGGGAGCTTGCTGATGTAAATTCCTTTTGGCGATCAAAATCATTCGCCAAATTACTTCACTTAGCGACAGGTGTTTTTGGTGACCAGATTCGATAGCTGAGCTATCTATGTCATCTAGATAAAAATCGATAAATCCACACTTTAACCCAGAATCAAGGTAAAGAAAAAAACATAGATGTTTTGTACTTACTTTCTTGATCTTCTGTTTCTGAAGAAGTGGATGTAGTTTCAGAAGTAGTTGTGCTTTCAGACGGAGTAGGTGAGCTTTCAGATGGAGTAGTTGTGCTTTCAGATGGAATATGTGTGCTTTCAGATGGAGTTGGCGTGCTTTCAGATAGAGTAGGAGTGCTTTGAGATGGTGTAGGTGTAGAAGTGCTTTTAGAAGTGGAGGTGGAAGATTCATTTGTTTCTCTAGTACTTGATACTTCGAGGTGCGATTCTTCATCTCTTGCAGCAGTGTCTTTGTAGGACAAAGGCCGATATGACTGTCTTCTCTGATTCTGTTGCGCTTTATTTTCTTCTTTCTTTTTCGATAACTTGTCTTTGGCTTCGTTTTTTTCCTTCTCTTTTTTCTCGAAAATTTGAAACATTTTTTTAAAACCAAATTTTTGATCATCTTTTTTCAACTTGCCGAAATCAGTAAGAAACCCTTCATCTAAATCTGGTTTTATATCTACTGGTGTTGATGTTGCTCCAAAACCTTGGAAAGCGCGCCATAGTGGGGCTAAATCTTTTGGCAAATAATTCATATTAATAAGATTTTTTTCTTCACCTAGCTTACAGCCATTGAATCAAAAACAATCAGCCTACGTCTGAAAACAGCAAATAAACTGAAATTGACTTAATACATTGAAACTTGCCATATACAAAAGAAATTGTCTTTAAAAAACTGGTTGATGCATACGCTTTTACCAATTTTGTATTCTAAATGCATTTATTTTATTTTTTTCCTTATAATACTCCGATTTTTGCAAGTTTTTTATTCCCAAGATCTATATATGATCTTTTAAATGAATTTTTTTATGATGAATAATCAAAGTTTGCATAAAGTAATAAAAGAGAAAAATAACATAGCTTAAATCGATAAATATATCTAAAATTAAAATGTGTTACTGATTTAACTGCTAACATATCGCATAAAATATATCTTTAAGCAAGACTTAACTGTAGGAAATAAAAAGTCACATGGGACCAAAACAGGTGAATAAGGAGGATGTTGCATCACAGTAATGCTTTTGCTCGTCAGATACTGCTTGGCAGATAAGGCCATGTGAGTGGGTGCATTGACTTGGTGCAACAGTCATCCATTATTCCCCAATTCTGGTCTTTTTTCTTAATTTTTTCATGCAGTCTTTTTAGCATTTCAATTTAGTAATGTTTATTAACAGTCTGACCACTGATGTGAGCGGGAACCCACTCATATCACGAATTTTGGCGATGGTTTGGTCTGTAATCGCTTGCTTTAGACTCCCAGCATGTTCATCATCTTCCATACAATCCCTTCCCCCTGAAAACCGCGTAGCCGGTATACTTCTAATGTATCAGTGCTGCACAGAATATTTTTTAACTAATTAATTAATACTAAATTAAGAACAAGTTTAAAAAGTATTAATGACGTCCATGAGCTTGTCTTGGAATGCAAAGTTTTTATAAGGAATGCTTATTATTAAAAATTGACCCTCTGAGTTCTTTTTCTATATTTAGCAGATATCTATATTTTGTCTTCTAAGCAGCTACCGCATTTTGCAATATGTTCAATTTAAAAATTAGAGAAAGGAAAAATAACATAATAATTATCCTATTATTTTATTTATTTATTTATTTTTATTAAAAGTAGTATACAAAATTTAATACTTGTGTTACTAATTTGTACGGTTTATAATAAAGATCGTTGCTTTAGCGTCAAAGTGCATTATTATTGCATTCAGTACATTATTAATGTATAGGGGGGGCGAAAAAAATTGTGATCGAAAAGGGGGGCGCCAGTATTGAAAGTTTGAGAAGCCCTGCCTTAAGTCGAAAATGCTTGGAAGTTACACCCTAGACGCGACTGGGACGAAAAGGATTCCCCCATTCGGAACAGTCGTTAAGTGCTTGTAGTGAACATATTACGCAAAAAAAAGAGAGAGATGATGTCCTTAGAAACGAAAAGCCCATAATGACTACCTCAGATTGTACGGGGGCACAAGGGTCTTCTGAAATCCATTCCTCCTAGTTTACCAGATAGACTCCTCTAAAGGACACGCGCAAGAGAGCTCCCTCTTTCGAAGCTAAGGAAAACTGGGATTTAGTGAACAGACAAGAGGAGTTTTTTGGAGAATTGCGTCTGGTAAGTAAGAGAAAAAAATGGCGATGCGTGTAAAATGGTGGATTGTGTGTGGCATGTTCTTGTGATTAAAGTTTAAATATATATCTCTAGCCTGACTGTGTGTTTTCGTTTCCAGGAAGTCACATACTTTTATTCTCATTCTTTGTTGGTTCCGATTCGCGGAAGAAAACGTCGCTGCAATAGAAAGAATATTGCGTTTTTATTTATTATGAAGAATTTCGAACAGATGTATAAATTCAAACTATTTATTTAAAGTTTTTTTTAAGTTGCGAAGGGAGCAACTTATTTAATAGTAAAAACTCTTGAACTCTCTGTGAACACTCTTGAATATTACTTTATATCCATCTTTTCTAAAAAATAAAAGTGCTAAAAGCTAATTGCATTTTTCAACACTTAATGAAATCTAACGTAAATAAATAAATCAACATTAAAATACTTAATTACAAACCCTTTTTTCCATTATCCAGAAAATATTAAACTCTTTGATATGAAAAACAAAAATTAAATAAAAGACGAAATCAGCTACAAAAGAAACATCACAAAGTAAAGCAATATGAATTGTCAAGGTAAGAGCGATTAATGTATTCCATAATGCATTACAATTGATACGCACATAGATTGTTGATTGGTCCCTGACTGAGATGCGTAATTTAAAATTTAACTAGTGATCTTTAACTATGCTACATTATTATGTAGCTAATATTTTACATGTTGCCATTAGGTAAATTAGAAGTAAATGAAATATAATTAATTTAAGTTTTGTAAACATTACATTATTTGGAGAACTCAATATAAATCGACAAAAAAACCCTTATATTATTTAGTTAGTTTATTTGATGACTTTTTTTTATGGTTTCCTCCTCATTTAAGATTTGCTATATAGACCTTATTTCTCAATCAATATACGTTATAATTTTGAGACACGATTCAAAGACGAAGTCGACTCTCTTCCTGTAATCGTAATCTTCAAAACAAATTTAGAAATTGAGGATTTGTAAGTGTTCCGTCATGTGTGGATTCAAAATCTGAAGAATTGTGAAAAATTGATCTATAGTTAGCATAATCTATTGCTTAAACATCTAAAAAATAACAGTTAAATAGCATAAATGACGTAAAAACTCTAATAATTATTTATAGTTGATTGATGGTTATTAATTCTCTAAAATACGAGAATAGCAACACAAAGCCATTTTTATTTTCACAAAATAATTAGAACATAAAAACATCTTCTGTTGCCATTTGCACATAACTTAATTTTCTAAAATACATAAAAACGAAGATAATAATCAAGAAGAGGATTGACATCTGACTGTAACAATCCCAATTGTACGGTACGCTTTAACCTTAGAGGACATTCAAAAAAGTTTTTTTTAAATAATTTGAGATCTTATATTAACCAAGAAAAACTGTGCGAAGCAAGGACATTGATCAGTTAACATCCTGATTGTAGTGAAAAATTTTCTTTTCACACGAATGGCTGCACTTTCTATTTTGAATAAAATAAACATATAATATTACATAAATAACAAAATTTTTGGACATTTTAAGAAACATTAAAAAAATTACATTATAATTTTGAGAGAAAAAAATTTAAAAAATTTTAAATTAGTACGGAGAGTAACTAGAAAGACACTGTTATGTATTCTCAGAAAGAATCCGAAAACTGTGAAAAGTTTAGCGATTGCCATAGCGGAATTTTTATTGACCCAGTCAACAGTCAAATTCGACGCTTTGTTTACGAGACGTTTGAGGTTAGCCGTCAACTGCTTGGAGAAAGTCTACTCGATCCATCTCAGAGATTATTGGCTAAGAAGGAACTCTTTGAGTCTCCCTGAAATGTTTAAAATAGCTTCTAACCCAGTGTCGATCAAAAATCAACTGCAAGCAGAGCAATGCAAGCTTCGAGGAAACAGGTTCCTTTATCAGGAGAGATACACCTTGGCCGAAACGGAGTATACTAAAGCCATTCGTCTTAATGATTTGAACCCTGTATATTTTTGCAATCGAGCAGATTCGAGAATCAGACAAGGACGATATAAAATGGCTGTTGAAGATTGTCAAAAAGCCTTGAGTTTAGATCCTCATTATGCAAAAGCATATGCTAGGCTGGGTACAGCTTATTTTATGATGAATCACCCTTCCAAAGCTGCGCGTTGCTACAAAAAAGCTCTGAAGATTGAACCTAAAAAGGATATTTACTTGAGAACCCTTGGCTACATAACGCAGCCTACAAATCGTGTTGGATTCGAGATTTTGAATCCGTTGCACCGTTTGAAGAAAAATTTTGTCTCTTTGGCGTCGAGTTTTGCACCACTGCGTGGTGTTGGGGATTATGAATATCATGCTTTTACAAATGAAACACCTGCTTTAAAGAGTCCAACAATACTGCAATTTTCGGAAACGATTGACTAATGGATTAGCAATGATTCGAGCGAAATTATATTCAAAGGTTATGATCAAAGAGTTTGAAATTCAAAACGGACTTATGATTCAATAAATCAGTGCAAAAAATTTAACTTCCATGCTTAATCCAAATAACGGATACTTACATACTATCGCAACAATCGCCAACGTTCAAGATAACTCACCAAGTGTGCAACCCCAATTTCGCATGTATCATATGTGCTGAATTGGCACTCATATGCTTCGTTTCACATAATGTCGCCAATAAGTTGCGATAATACGTAAGCATCAAATAACGTTTCAATTTTCGATGTTTCTAGAAATTTATGACGAAATTTAAATTTATTAATTGCATGCAAATGCGATTATTAATATATCCTATCTTTTGCTCTGATTTCGCCAAATAAAACGATGTCAACAACTCTAAAGATGGCTGTATTGTTTTGCAATAAGCGTGGGAATGGTTTTCCTCAGGTGGCTGCATATTGCGGCATTTGGCGATTTCTTTTGATTTGGTGAAATTGGTTGACGGTATAATAATAACGTACGAGGTTGGTTCTTACTTAGTATATTTATCCCTAAAGTAGGGAAATAGGGCGGTTTTATTAAATAATTCTGTTGGCGCATGCGCGTCAACGTCATGCGCACGAAATGCAAATATTCTTCCCTTGCCGCGCTGTGCCGGCAGATGAGAACTTTCTGTGGAACGATATAGACGAGAAAATATCTCTTTAATACTCAGACGTAAGCATTAATATAGGACTCTAATACTCGAAGCTCACAATAAAAATTAATTAAAATTTGCTGCGCTTGTAAACAGCATATATATGTTGTATGGTTGAAAAAAAAGTGAAAAGAAATAAGCGTGGCTGGTCCGTCGATTAAACAAAAACAAACTAAAAATAAACAAATTCTATAAATAAAAACGAACTGTCGACCTCATCCCCCCTCATTAAAGACGTGTACTAAATCAGTGTTTTATTACCTAAAATTTTTCTGTTTGTATCCTACTTTATCTCTTACCATTATTTAATTTAGTGAGTTAATAACTTCCCATTGGGTAGAATACCAATATATAAAAGTGACCTGTTGGCCCAATTTGTATTTCTACTTTCAAAACAGTGGACTAAAATAGGATTTTACCATCTTTCTTCATTACTAAATTTCAATCAAAGAAACTAGTTTTTTACCGGTACGCTACGAATTTTTTCACCAAATATTTGTTAAGTTTCACTTAGTTGTAGCTTCAACACTATAGAAGCCGTTTATTGAAAATGACGCCGAAAATGAGTAACGTACAGATACCAAATTAGGGTACTTACGTATTATCGCAACCGTATTGACGACATTTTATGAAACGAAGCACATGGTAAACAACTCAGCACATAAGAAACCGGGGATGCCAACTTGACGAGTTATCTTGAATGTTGGCATTGCTGCTATTGTACGTAAGTACTCAAATTAGTTTCTAGTGAAATATTATAAATAAAGATAATTTTAGGCAAAACACATATTGAAAACATTTCTGTTAACTGCGAACGAAATAATAGATATAATAGATTGAGCCCGGTTTAAAATGAGTTCCTAATCTTTGATATGTTTATTTTGAGTTTACCGCCTTTCTTATCACAATTGTGCCACAATTGTTTGAATGACACAATGCCCAATGACACAAGCGTGGAAGCTTAAATGTTGGAAGAGATGGATGCGTATTGTCCCACCCAAGAGTTGAATTTCAAAACATATTTGTTTAAAAATCTCATCTACAAAAGCCATTTTAAAATCAAAATTGTAATATTTGTCAGGGACCTAAGTAATTATGGTACTTTTCGGCTAGTCGAGTGCAGGACATATATCGTCAATGTGGCTATCAACCTCATATGTTCATTAAATATGCTTCATAAATATGTTCATAAATATTGACCATTAGTGAGTACCATTAATTTTTTACTGTAATATTTTTAGTAATACTTATTTTCATACAAAATTTCTCCTGAAATGGTTTCAGTAATTCTTGAAAACCTACAAAAAAAAAAACGTGTTTATTCCTTAACATTTCATGATAAAGAATCCTTAACATTTGCATCGTTCCTTACTATTAGTAAATCCCTAAAACATCATAGGCAAAAAAAAAAAAAAAAATGATTTCACAAAACGCTCAAACATTGAGTTTTTGGGAAAAGAATAGGGTACTTACATATATATTATCGGAAACTATTAGCAGCATTATATGAAACAAAGAACCTGGTTGCCAATTCAGTGCGTACGTCACATAGGAAATCGGGGTTGCCAACTTGGCGAGTTATTAATGAGTTGGCCATTGGTGCGATAATAAGTAAGTACCAAGAATATTAATTACACTGAATTACGTGACCATGATCACACACACACACACACATTCTGCTACCGTAATTTGTGCTTATTCTAAAGAACTATGCGAAGAAAGAATGTAATAACTCACATATTCATTTTATATATGTATAGCTAAAGATTAAAAACTAGATACTTAAATATTTTCATACTTGAGCTTTACTTTTCCAATTCCTGCTATTAGCTCAAACTCTCTATATATTTATTTATCTTGGTGGAATTTTCAATCGTAGATGAAATACATTTTAAAACGCTCCATGGAGATGAAATTTTATATACATGATTATTTTGATGACAATACAGAAATTTTATTATAATTAATAAAAATTAATTGATTAAAACTAATTATTCAAAGAATTACAAATACAGTCCCGTTGGCATCATTTTTGGCGACTTAGCGACCATTTTGGCAACTTGTGTAAAACTTGAAAAGGTTTTTTTTTCTCACATTTTAAAGCTTTCCTTTGAGCTGAAATTTTCTAAACACTATTGTTTTGGTTAAAAACACGATAATTTAATTTAATGAATCAAAATTAATTGACTGAAACTAATTATTTAAAGAATTACGGATACAGCCACGTTGGTTTAATTTTTGCGACTTCGGTCAAAACTTTAAAAGATTTTATTTCTCACGTTTTAAAGCATTCAGTTGAACTGAAATTTTATATACACGATTGTTTTGGATGACAATACGATACTTTAATGATAATTAATTAAAAAGTAATTAATCTCTTAATGTTGTGATTCTCTCTGTCATATGTATTTTCATATTTATATTAATTGTAAATATTTTATAAAAAGTAGCTAAAATAAATTTTTTCTGTTGATCTAAGTAGGAATTGACTTTAAAATTATTTTTATATTACTTGTTTTTTAAGTAGCATGATGTCTTATGTGTCATTAAAATAATTTAAAATAATCAACTGCTGTTTAACTTTAGTGTAAATGATCAATTTTTTCATGTATATTAGGGCTTAGAAGCTCTTAAATGACTTAAGGACCAGTTCAAAGTTGCTGGTAGACTGCAGCAACTATCCCCTAAAATTTCGAGAAATTTAATTTAATATAAGTAATTGTCAACCACACGTTTACCACTAAACCTAAGACTATTTAAAATAATTTTTTTTTCAAATTGTTATTCTTTTGGATTCTTTTGAAACAATTAACAAAATTTTATCATTAAAAAAGTAAAATAAAATTTTTTTAAGTCAATTCCTACTTTGAATGGATGAATAGAAAGTATATTATTAACGATTGAAAAAAAAATTTGAATAACACACACACATACATAAGTAAATGTGTGTATATATATATATACATAAGTAAATGTATATATAGAGAGGGAGAGAGTGAACTATAAGATTAGGAATTGAAAAAAGCGTAATTTGTCTGCAGTGTTGCAACAATGTACACTCGGTTGGGCTAGTTTGGCTGAAAAATCGGTTTTCAACGCCAACTTTTGTCATTGTTTTAACAGTTGCATTGTTACAACAATGGAGACGAATCTAAGTTGGCGTCGAAAACCAACAATTAATTTAATTCATGAATTAATATTTGAAAAACTGTATTAACACCAAGTGTCATCCACTACAAGTTAAATTTTTTTTATTTAAACTTGATTGGATAAATAGAAAGTATTTTATTAACGATTGAAAATTTGAACAAGATAAATATACAGTCAAACCTCCATATGACGAACCTCTATACCGCGAATTTTTGTATATAGCGAACTTTTTCCTGGAACCAAGATCATTTCCCGATTTTCTTCGTAAAATAACCTCCCAATAGCGAAGTGCATTTTCTATATAACGAACTTTTTCTTTTGTAATTAGTTTTTTTCACCTTTTTTTTAAAAGTACTTCTAGAAATTTCAAGTAATTCTTTCTTTTAACTCATTTTATGACGGTCATAAATCTTGAACTGGTTTTATTAGTACCTAGCTTACCAAGAACAATATAATTCTGAGCGTTTCATTCAAGAAATGCAACCTTTAACCCCCATCATTTAGTTCACTGGACACATCTTCGATATCCTCTTTCACCTTCAGTGGAGTTGTGTCGTGTCCTTGAACTATTCTACGTTCATCTGTAGCGTTGATCAGTCGTACTGGTAACTTTGTTTCGTGTAGCTCAAAAAGATCAAAATGTAAGTGCTTGAGCATCAAAGAAAAAAAATATTCTTCAGGAAGTGGATAAAGACGTTAAAAAAATTTCCTTGCAGAGTTTCACTTTCTTTTTGTTAAGTAAGATATATAAGATAAATATTATAAATTTACAAAAAGGTGTGAATAATCCTTTTTTTAATGTATAGTGTTTAGGAATTTTTAAAATTTGTTTCATGTGGTTTATAAAGAAAATTGAAAGATGAACCTCTACATAATGAATTTTCCATTTAAGGAACTTTTTTTCGGGATTTAGCGATTTCGTAAAATAGAGGTCCTACTGTATATATCAATATATAGAGAGTAAGTTAAAAGTAGGAACTGAAAAAAAATTTGTTTTAGTTCTTAATTAAAGTTAGTACATCACCCCTTGTAAATAATCTGATGGCCCGACTATCCACACTAAATTTAGGAGCACAATATGTTGGTTTTGTAAGTTTACAGATACCGTTCTCAATTTTGGACTGTTACATGTTTGTGTGTATATATTTTACTGTACTGAAAAGTAAGGATAAAAGAAACGAAAAAAAGCTGTAGGAAGGATTTAACATCATTAATTTTTTTCTCCGAACATTTTCCTTATAATGCACACTTATTTTGAAAAAAAAAACATCGTTTATATAATTCTTACTACTATTAGCTCACTATCTCCCTGTATATATATCTTGTTCAAATTTTCAATTGTTAATAAAATACTTTATATTCACATCCAATCAAGCTCAAATAAATTTTTTTATGCTTGTAGTGGATGACACTTGATGTTAATACTGCTTTTTCAAATATTAATTCATTAATTAAATTTCCTTAATTAAATTAATTACCGGTTTTCAACGCCAACTGAGATTCGTCTCCATAGTTGTAACAATGTAACTGTTAAAACAAAGACAAAAGTGGGTGTCGAAAACCGGTTTTTCAGACAAACTAGCCAAAGCGGGCGTGCTTTGTTATATCAATGCAGACAAATAGTGCTCTTTTTTCAATTCCTACTATATTAGAGTTCACTCTCTCTCTCTATATATATTTTGTTCAAATTTTCAATCGGTAATAAAATACTTTCTATTCATCCATTCAAAATAGAAATTGACTTAAATATTTTTTTATATATTACTTGTTTTACTTAAGAAAACCCATTTTAGAGCCTCGTTTTAGTTAAAAATAAAATGCAAATACAAAATCAATCAAAATTTTAATTCTAATTTTGGCCACATTATAGATAAGAACCAAAAGTTACAATCTCGCACGTACATCTACTTTTATTATCTTTCTTTTTTGAATAGGTGTTTCGAAAAAAAAACACGTATTTTTACTAGTAAAAGTATTTATGTATATATATATATATATATATATATATATATATATATATATATATATATATATATATATATATATATATATTTGTACTGAACTAAAATAATAAGAACAGTAGTATTTATTTTACAATATTATTCAAAGTTTTCTCTTATGTGATATATTTATTTGGAAGCAAGATGCAGTACATAGTGTAACATTGCAATTTTTCAACGTGTAACGACTCTCTTTTCTTTACCTTTTTCCTTTGTGGTAACCTTTTTACCTTGCGGAAGCTTCTTTTTTTAAATTTAGTGGAACAAAACTGGATGAGAATGACTTGCCGTTAGTCGTAGAATTCCACAAGATTTTGGTGTACCTGATTTTTTTTCATTTGTATCGCTATGATAAATTTGTACGTCTTTCTATCAATTTTCTTCTGAAATCTAAATTTTTTTCACCTAAATTTTTTATACAAAATATATGCTTTCCAAATGCTGATGTTTAGCAAACGAAGGAATACTATTTATAATATTTATCTAAATTTTCTGTAAATTTCCTCTAAATTTACTAAATTAAGAGGACATATCGCTTTTAGTCTCATGAGTGCAGAACGCGATCGTTTATATTCGAGTGGGAAAAATACAACTGCAAAAAATACTACTCCGGACGAGATATCTCGCGTGCTCACATTTGGCCAGTTTAGTTCGATCGAATAGCTAGATTGTGCCCCTTAAAGGGTTAGTACTTAAATTTTTTGCCATAAAGAAGAATCCAACTATCGTTGCCATTATGTAAATCCATAAAAATAAGAATTTTAAGGTGATTTAAGAAGCAACGGTTAGCAATAAAAAATTTCATTTCATAGCAATTGTTTCTCCCTAAAGCATTTTATTTCATAGAAAAGAACCCAACCATCGTTGCCACTATGTAAATCCATAAAAATAAGAATTTTAAGGTGATTTAAGAAGCAACGGTTAGCTATAAAAAATTTCGTTTCATAGCAATTGTTTCTCCCTAAAGCATTTTATTTCATAGAGAAGAATCCAACTATCGTTGCCACTATCTAAATCCATAAAAGTAAGAATTTTAAGGTGATTTAAGAAGCAATGGTGTTAGAAATAAAAAATTTCGTTTCATAGCAATTGTTTCTCCCTAAAGTATTTTATTGCATATAGAAGAATCCAACTATCATTGCCACTATGCAAATCCATAAAAATAAGAATTTTAAGGTGATTTAGGATGAAATGGCTAGTAACAAAAAGTTTCGTTTCATAACAAATATTTTTCCCTAAAACATTTTTTTGTATAGAGAAGAACCCAACTGTGTCTTTGTAATTATGCAACTCCATGAAAATAAAAACTTTAAAGTAATTTAAGAAGCAATGGCTAGTAATAAAAAATTTCGTTTCAAAACAAATATTTCCTTCTAAAGCATTGCTCTAATATTTAGGGGGATATCCAGTAAAAATTCGTCCTGTAACTAACATTTAAATTTAGTGCTTCATAATAATATACATTGACTCTCTTTCACCTGTGAGCATTGATCCAAAATCCCTCTTCCGAATAACTGATCATACGAGACGACCTTCTTCTATCCGCCGCAGACTAGCCCCTGTACGACGGCAACTCATTACGCCCTGTGCGGGACGCAAACAGGCGAATCGATAGAGTGCGGAGGACAACCCTCCACGAGACATCTGTCGCGAGAGAAAGCTCTACAGTCGCTCCCCTATTGTGGTATCTTGGTCCTGTGTTGCTATTTGGTGGCTTATGGCGCTCAAAGAAATTGGAGCGTGGATTTTTGGTTTGATTGATTAAACTTAATGGTACAGTGCACAAAATAGAATGACCATTACCAATGGCCACGAGCGAATGTGACTTTCTAGTCTTAAATAAAATGAGAAATAGCATGAAGCTAGACTGAACAAATAAAGACAAGTTTTCATTTACTTTTCAGGGTACCAGGATATGCTCGGCAGAGTAAAATGTCAAATCTAAGACTCCTCGTGTCTGTGTCATATATCATTTAAAATTTCCAGCAGAGCTTAGATTTTTTTAAGTGATGAATAATGATATTTCAATCATTCTGTAGAACTCTATAAAGGTAATTTCTTATATCAAAAGTTTTCTTCCCCTTTAATCCATTATAAGGATATTTTTTCAATTCTCACTATTAGGGTCCCTATATGTATTTATATATCTGGTTTAAATTTCCAGTCGTTTTAATAAAATACTTTTTATCTATCCAATCAAGTTCAAATACATTTTTTTAAAACTTGTAGTGGATGACACTTCATGTTAATACAGTTTATTTCAAATATTAATTCATCAATTAAAAGTAATTAATTACTCAGTTGAAAGGTTCCTTGCAATTATGAAGCATTGCAAAAGATGGAATAAATGAGAAATTATAGACCACCATCAGCTTCCTAAATTAGAAATGAAAAAAAAAAATAGAAAGCGAGAGAAGAATAAAGAGTAACAAACAAAAATTGTAGTCCAACACCCTATATAGAAAGGAAAATGGAAAATTGCAAGGAAATTCGCTTTCGATTTTGTCATTTAATATTGTGATTCGGTCATATGTATATACATATCTTTATATTAATTGTAACTGTTTAATGAAAAGTAACTAAAATAAAATTTTTCTTTGTTGACCTATGTAGGAATTGACTTAATTTTTTTCTCTTTTATATTACTTGTTTCTAGTTATGTTACGTTATGGGATTGAGACTGGTTTATAAAAAAATCATTTAGCTTTTTTTACCTAAAAAGAATTCGATTTTTTAAAACAAATTTTTTCGGTGGGAAGTATGCTTCTCAACACCCTCCAGGGATT
The DNA here is from genome assembly GCA_019973935.1 of Trichonephila clavipes. NCBI lineage: Eukaryota > Metazoa > Arthropoda > Arachnida > Araneae > Nephilidae > Trichonephila > Trichonephila clavipes. The sequence continues at coordinate 178,945 of BMAU01000115.1, read as the reverse complement.
ATTTAAAGGTAGGGCATCACATGTTTTGCTTGATAATAAATGATACTTATAAAATATTATTGGGGAATATTAAAATCCATAAAGGAAATTATAAATCATATACAGGGTGTCCAGCCTTAAAGTGACTCAATAGCTAATTCCCGATCCGTTCGGTTTTTGACATGCACTTGCAATTTGAAAAATGTTTTTAAAAAAGACAAAAAATGTTTTTACGTGCTTTTCGAACCAAAACCCCCATTTACAAAAAAAAATTACAAAAATTAAATTTTTATACGGTCCCCAGGTCCTATCAACTATATTTCGGAAAAGATGCAGTACACGAAAATAAAATAAACACAAAAAGTTTCATTTTATTACGATAAAAACTGACCGAGTTTTGCCTACATAAAGTTGAACCACTTGAATTGCTTAGAAAAGAGGGTCGTATACAAATTGAGTTAAGAGAACAGTAATTTACTATCTACAGAAAGATCAAAAGGAAAACATCATAGTAATAAAAAAACATCTTAGTAAACATCATAGATTGATAATTTGTATTGCTATATTGCAAACAATAAAAGTTAAATTAAAGGTGAAGGTGTGGCACGCGATAATGGAATACGTCTATGACAACTCCCAGTTTTATACAAGCGATGAACAGCGCTGGCAATTGTACAATAAGATGGATGTCTTTGACTGGGAAATTTAATGGCATAAAGTCTTTTGCCGACTCTCTCTTATTTCGATTATACTGCCCGTGCAACAGTACCATTTCGCAGTATTCTTCATTTGTATACATCTCGTTCTCCCGTACTAGAATTTGTAGTATTAGAATACGATTGTATGCAATTGCAAACGACTACACAACAGATTTTTAATGTTCGCCATGATCAGTACCGCAGCAAAGCAGTCTGAAGCCAAAGCAAATAAACCTATTTTTTTTTGGAACTGCTTTTAAAATGTTTTCTTACTCCAAAATATTTCATTTTTTGTCTATGTTTTACATGTACACATAATAAATTTTATTCCTTAAGTCAGTGTTTCTCAAAGTGTGGGGCGCGCCCCCCGGGGGCGCGATGACCCAACAAGGGGGGCGCGAGCGTATCGAAAATTTAAAGATTTTTTTTAAAAAAAATAACCGGAAAGAGAAGCAAAACAAAATGCTTTCTTCCATAATAAAAAAAAATGCACACAACAACACTGACATAATTTATGTTTATTATCTGGCTTTTTTCCGTCATCAAATAGCTATCTTTGATTCCAAAACCAAATTAAAGAAAAAAAAACACATTTTGTTTTATTTGCTGTATTTCCTCAATGAGAGATTTTTTTATTACGTTTTAACATAAAATATTACTCGTTAAAAGAAAAAACGAAACCCAGACCCTGAGAAAAATTCTAAGAAGATAAACAACTCACCACTGTATTTATTATTGAAATACTGTACATTAGTTGTAGAAAAAGAAAAGAAAGTCATGATTCACTTTTCAGCCAGGCTACATAGTACGTTTGCTAATCATTTGATTGACCTTCAATCTTATGGTATGGTTATTATCAATATTAGTTCCCTCCCATCTTTTATGCGTTTGCTTTTCGCTTAGGGAAATTGTAAATAATTGAATTTTGCGATATTTGGAAAAGAATTGATATGTTTAACATTTCTGTAGGATAATTGAAAAGTGTCTGATTTGCGTCCTTTATTATGGTCTTGTACTTTTGAATCATTTTAGTTCAATTTTATTGGATTTTTTCTCAAATCATCAAAGAATTGAATAGTCCTTGAAAGAAGGTAAGTATACTTTATATAAATTAAAATATTCACTAGAATTCCGATTTGTATCGTGTACAGTAAAAATAATTCTAAACAAATGATTGGGGTGACTGAGTCCTCCCGCACTACCATTAATGTTAGTATCGAGTACGCGCCTGCTCCCGGGTTAAAACATTTTGAAGTCTTCTCGCTTTAAATGTTAAAAAATAACACAATTATTCTTCATCGGAATTTTATATTCTTTTTCATAATTTAACATTAATTCTAAATGCTAATTGTGTGAGGTTTAAAATTACAGTTCTTTTAAACAGTTATTTACAATTATAGCATTTATCTAAAAAAAAAATCATTTTACATTTTTGTATACAATGTCGTGCACACAGTTTTACTCTCCTTACAGTTCAGCTATTATATCAAGAATAATGTTTTATTTTTTAAAAAATGAACTCGTGCGAAGAGTCGATGTTTCAGCCAGTATACGTTTGATGTATCAGTACTGAAGAAGGTATTGTATAAATAATTTCTTATTACTGAATTTGGCCGCGGTAGCCGAGTGGTATAGGTATCGGATCGCGGCTTGCCTTGTCACGAGTTCGAGCCCAGTATTACTAAAGACCCGCCGTGTAGGGCAGCGATGCACGTTAAATCTGTTGAGAGTTGAAACGTTTTCCCGTTGGTGTGGTGTGGAAGTTAGGAGAGCAGGGTGCCAGCTCAGGTGTCATCCACGTCACTTGACCATGGTTCAAAATTACGTGGTCCGTCGTCAAAAGCCCTCGTGCAGCTGAACAGTGCGACGTTAATATTCAATCAATCAATCTTATTACTAAATTAAGAACAAGTTTAATAATTATTAGGGACTTCCACGGGCTTGTCTTGTAGAGGAAAGTTTTTCAAAGAAAGGTTTAAAATCAGAAATTGTCACTTAAAGAGTTATTTTTCTATATTTAGCTGAGATCTATATTTTGTCTTCAAGGCATCCACTGCAGAAAATCCGGTTTGAAAAAGGTAGGATGTTGAAAATGGTAATAGTATACGAAGTGCTTTTGTTTTCAGTACAGATAATTCCTCATCCACCTCTACCCCAAATTCAAAGAGCGATTTATTACAAAATTGCCTTTTAATTTTTCACTGGATGTGAAATCTATGAAGATTTCTTCTTCGGAAGTTGAGAGCCCTTCTGGAGTATCTTGAAATAGATCCCTAATCCACTCGTAACTTGCTACCAAGCTGTCCTCATCCAGAAAATACTTTTTAAAATTCTTTGCCAACATAGCTAAATGATTTTACATGTTTTAAAAACAACTTTCACATGTTGTTCTACAGATTTGTAAGTTTTAACACATATCGAGCTGGGGCTTTTTTTTCCATCATTTACTTCAGTAGTGGTAAATCCAAAATTTAAGTATTTTTGAGAAAATCGCCTTGATTTAATTTTCGGAACCATGCTCGTTCGTCTGTGTACTTGTTGATTCTTTATTATGATCGAATGTTTGCTTACGACTTAAAAATGTATGTATGATATTGTTTTAATCTACTGCCGTAAATATTTAATTACCGTAAATTACAATTAACGTGGAAATTAAAAAATGTACATTCAAGCTAGATTCGGTAGCTATAGGAGTATCGAGTCGACCAAAACTGACTGGAATTGTACGAGGAAAAGCATTTTTACATGTTTTGCGCAGACGTCCGATAGGTTGCCCAGACTTACGCAAACGTACCCTATAATGCCAGATGTGATGGATATGATAGAGAGCGACATTGACTACACTATTTTTCTAATGACATTTGTACTTTGAGAAATGAATGCTGAAGGAAATAAATCTAATTAAATGCATCATTTTGCGATCTGTTCCAATTTAAAAATTAGACAAAGAAAAATAACATAATTCTAAGTAATGTGTATATATATATATGTTTTAAGTAATTTTCTTAAAATATATATATTATTTAAAAGTTACATATACACAAAATTTAATATACTTATCGTATTAATTTGTACGGTTTATAATTAAGATCGTATTGTAACTTTAGCGTCTGTCTCTCAAAGTGCATTTTTATTGCAGTAAATATATTATTGTTGTACAGGGGGCGAGACAAAAATCATGATTGAAAATTGGGTCGCCAGTATTGAAAGTTTGAGAAACACTGCTTTTATTGTATGAGTGGTGCACAGAGTATTTTATGACTAATTAATTAATACTAAATTAAGAACAAGTTTAATAATTATTAGCTACTTCCATTGGCTTGTCTTACAGAGCAAAGTTTTTGAAAGGAGTTTTAAGATAAGAAATTGACCCTCTGAGTTCATTTTCTATATTTAGCTGATATCTATATTTTGTCTTCTAAGCAACCACCGAATTTTGTAATATGTTCCAATTTAAAAATCAGAGAAAGGAAAAATAACTTAGTAATTATCCTATTACTTAACTTTTTTTGCTTAAAAGTAACATATACAAAATTTAATACTTATGTCATGAATTTGTACGGTTTATAATAAATATTGTTGCTTTATCGTAAAAGTGCATTATTATTGCATCCAGTAAATTATTATGTATAAGGGGGGGCACGATAAAAATTGTGATTGAAAAGGGGGGCGCCAGTATTGAAAGTTTGAGAAGCACTGCCTTAAGTACTCAATTATTGTAATATTAACTTTAAATTTAAAAACGATTTACATAAGAGTGACGTGCAAGAGCGAAAGTTTCCTGGCAAAGTTCCAATTAATTTCACTTTGGAGACGGCCCCTTACTAGCTTCTTGAATGAGTGAGTGAGTGATTGTTTGGTTTAATGGCGCAAGAGCCAAATTTGGCTATACTGCGCCACAATTCTTGAAAATGGCCCAAGAAATTCATGAAATGTATGATTTTCAAAGTTCCATAACTCGGCCAGTTTCTATCGTAATAAAATGAAACTTTTTGTGTTTATTTTGTTTTTGTGTACTGCATTCTTTTCCTAAATATAAGTGATAGGACCTGGGGACACTATAAAAATTTAATTTTTGTAACTTTTTCTAAATGGGTTTTTTGGTTCGAAAAGCACGTAAAAACATTCTTTACCTTTTTAAAAACATTTTTCAATTTGGAAGTGCATGTCTAAACCAAACGGTTTGCGAATTAGCTATTGGGTCACTTTAAGACTGGACACCCTGTATATTATGTGTTCAAAAATTTAAGAATTTACATGCATTACTTTCCATGACATTTCGAGAAACAGAAATCATGGGGGGGAGCAGGGGCATTGTAAGCTGTAAAAACGTTTCTTGTTCATTTTTCATGTGCTTTTCTAGAGTACAATTGGTAACGTATGTATATTTTTTTTATAAAGTTGGCATATGGTCATGAACTTTAGTCAATTGTACGTCATGTACAAAAATTTTCTTGCTGCTCAGGAAACTTAGAGGTCATCCTTTGCATTTACGATTTTGAAAATCCAAAAATCCGTTATCGTGCTAGCAGCACAAATGAAAGGTGAAAAATAGCTCTTTCTATGGGCATTTAACACTCTAACGTCCATCGGTGTCGATTTGACACCGGAGCATATTTTGTTAGCTCTCCTTTCCGCATTTTTGTAGGAAAATTGAAAATTGTTCTCGTGACTTTTTATCATTTTTTATGGTGACTACCTTTAAAAAATTTTGAGGTTCTATGTTAGTTAGGAGAGATTTCACAACTAAATATATCTAGAACGTCCGCTGGTGTCGTTCCTACACCAAGACAAATTATCATTATAAATAGCTGTCATTCAGCAAAAGATATTTATCTAAGTAGATATCATTAGTAAAACAAACTTCCAGAAATAATATTGCACATTTATTTGACCTTGAATGCAATGTCATTTGTTTCACAGCGGAAATGAGTAAGTTATACTAAAATCGTTGCGTCAATATGTTTCGTTAAGTAGCATTTGCTTATCTGCTCATAAAAAATTTTCATTCAATTTTAGAGCCTTGTGCAGAGCAGACACTCTGAAACGATGATTCATAGAAAAATTTAATCCCTGATGAAATTGCTAATTCTTAATTGTTTTTTTGTTTTATTTGTATTCACCACAAACTTATTTGCGGTTTTAGGGTTGCACGTTAATCTTTTAGTCACTGAATTTGGAATTAGTTGCCAAATCTGGAAATGACATGTGGAATTAGTCGCCAAATCTGAAAATGGTTTATGCATTTAGTCGCCAAATCTGGAAATGATATAATGAATTAGTCACCAAATCTCGAAATCCTTAAAATCCTTATTTTTGACCATCCTGATCAGGACAATGAAACAAAATTATGAAATTATTATATTGCCATCGGTCCTTGACAAGTGTGCAAAATTTTGAATTAATCCGACCTTTTAAAGTGGGTAAAAATCGAGTTCAAAGATGCCATTATTTACAAGTGAAACTTAATATATATATATATATATATATATTGAGATTTGTTTTAGAAAAAGTACTTCAAACCCCCCAAAATATTTAATTGCTAACTGTCGCCAAAATTGTGTGTGTATTACTTGGTTAATTTCATTATAGAAAGAATTAAGTAGCAGTGGAAGCCGAGTGGTCATTGGCACGAACTTGTTTAGTGGACTTTCTTCTCTGTCAAGACGTTGGCTCGAATCCTGATGCGACTAAAGATTCATCGTGTCGAAAAGCTGACGCACGATGTTTAATTTATCAAGGCTAAAGTCTTAATGTTGGCGTGGTATGGAGTAAGCGAGTGTTTATTAACGTCACTCTATAAGGCAAGTGAGTGAATATTAACGACGCACTGTTCCGCTACACTAAAGCTTTTAGCGACGGACGACGTAATTTTGAACCATAGTTAAGTGACGTGGACGATACCTAAGATGGCACCTCTCTCTCCTAACACCACACCAACGGGAGGACCTTTGAGTTCTCGACAGATTTAACGTGCATTGCTCCCCTACACTGCGGGTCTTTATTGGTACTGGACTTGAACTCATGACAGGCCAGCCACGATCCGATACCTTTACCACTCGGCTACCGCGGTCACCACTCTATAAGGCAACATGAGGGTTGTTTTCAAATGATATTCATAACTTTGAACCCCGGTCAAGTGTTGAGGACAACTCCTGAGCTAGCATTCCCTTCTCCAAACTACCGCATCAGGCTAATAACAGAAAGTCCTTTCAGATTTAACATGCATCAGCCCGTCTACACGGTAGATTTTCAATGGCGCTCGGTTCTATATTCATGACACGCCGACCACGAGTTAGTGAAATATAACCACAAGTCTACCTCGACCCCATATATGGTATGGAAATTTGGAGTGCCAGCTTACAGGTATTATCTCAACTCTAAATATAAACGATAACTGAAAATAAGAAACCCATTTCCAACAGCTCTCGCGCTGCTTTTAATTGCAGCATTAAATGCCCAAAGTGATTCAATTTTATTGAATACTAGCCATTACCCAACCGCTTCACTATGTATTTCACAATGTTATATAAGTATATACTGTTTACATATGTATAAATTATTGATACCTAGCATTAAGAATTCGATTCTATTGAAAAATATATTTATATCTTTAACTCTCGCCTCTTGACATAAAAAGGACAGAAATTATAATTTCTAATTTCTATTAATATCTAAAATAGAAGTAGAAATATTTTTTGCGCTCACTTAACCCATTAATCAAGTAGATTTCCGCCAACGCAACTGTCAGTAGATCTCTATTCCATAAAATAAACATGCGTGTTAATTTCATGTCTAAATCTAATAGAACAAAAACGGAATTTTCATCATCAATACGCCCCGTAACCCCGTTCAGAGTATTCTTAGCGGATTTCAATTCAACAAAAGAAACATGCAAACCAAATGTAGAAGAAAACGGAAATTTTGTCTATCAATACACCCCAATAACTCCCCCACTTCCCCCTAGAATTGATTTTAGTAAAATCCATTCTTAGTGGAACTATTGAACTAAAGAAACGTGCTCAACAAATTTCAAGTAAATGGGTTAAATTCAAAAACAGGAATTTTTCTATAACTCTCCTTAACCCCTCGCAACCCCCACTCCTTTGGGGTTCGGTTTTCGCAAAATTCTTTGCTAGAGGAACTCTATTCCATGAAAGGAACATACCTTCTAATTTTCAAGCAGGTGGATCTAATAGTTGAAAAACGGAAATATTTATCTATTACGCCCCTTAATTCCCTCAGTGACCCTTGGGGGTAAATTTCCCCAAACCTATTTTGTAGCAGATCTCTACTCTATGAAAGCGAATCTGCTTATCAAATTTCAAGACTGTACGTCTAATAGTTTAAAAAAAGGAGATAATTATCTATATATAACGCCTTTTAATTCTCCGCAATGTCACTTGGGGTTCAATTTTAACAAAACCCATTGTGTAGAGGAACTCTACTCCCGGAAAGAAATTCATTTATGAAATTTCAAGACTGTCTGTCAAATAATTTAAAAACGGAAATGATAACGCCCCTTAAGCACGCGCAACGCCAGTTGGTATTCGATTTTCACAAAACTCATTTTCTAGCGGATCTCTATCCTATGAAAGGGGAATCCGCTTACCAAATTTCAATACTGTACGTCTAATAGTCTAAAATTGAAATAATTATGTAGAACACCCCTTTGGCCCTCGCAACGCCACTTGGAAGTCAATTTTCTAAGAAAACCATTTTGTAGCGGATCTCTTCGCCATAAAAATATCTATGTACCAAATTTCAAGACTTTAAGTTTAATAGTTTAAAAATGGAAACAATTATGTATAACGCCCCTTAGGCCCCTACAACGCCATTTGGGATTTGATTTTCACAAAACCTATTCTGCAGGGGATCTGTACTCAATGAAAGGAATCCGCTTATCAAATTTCAAGACTGTACGTCTAATTGTTTAAAAATGGAAATAATTATGCATAACGCCCCTCAAGCTCCCTCAACGCCCCTTGGATGTCGAATTTCGTAAAAATCCTTTTTAGGTGATTTCTACTCTATGAAAGGAACCTTCGTACCAAGTTTCCAGACTGTGTATATAATAGTTTAATATTGGAACTAAAAAAAACTATCTATAACGCCCCTTAAGCCCCGTAACTCCTCTTTTGATTTGATCTTTGCGAAACCCGATCTTAGCTGATGTCTACTCCATAAAAGGAACCTGCCCACCAAATTTTAAGTCTGTAGGTTTAACAGTTACTCACTGATTAGTCAGTGAATCAATGAGTGAAGAGCTTTTCTCCTTTATATACATATATATAGAGATAGATTTTTGGGATATTTGTTCGGGAGCGGCTAGAACCCCAACTCTGATTTAAAAAAAAAAATTCAAAAACCTTCCTGGGGATATACCTAATAATTTCCCAAATGTTCATGGTGATTGGATGTATGGTTTTTGAATCTATTGAGTACAGACAGACATTCATTTATATATATATATCACAGAATAGTTTTGTTGCGATATTTTTGAAATAATTTCTTAATGTCTTCTGACAACAAAATAAATTAGTGTTGTTGCATACTGAATCTACCAAATTTTTTTTAGTTCAAATAAAATCAATTTGAATGTTTTGTTTAAGTTGCGACGGGGTTCTATCCACGATTCTTCTATTAATCCTCTTGGAAAAATTCTTCTTTAACTGTGAGTTTAAGAGCACCTTCCGTAAAGAAAACTTAATTTTATGCAAATTTGAGTGCTATTTAAAACCTGGCGAGTGAGTGAATATTAATGTCGCACTGTTAAGCTACACGAGGGCTTGAAGTGACAGACCTCGTAATTTTGAACCATGGTCAAGTGACAAGGACGACACCTGAGCCGGCACCCCCTCTCGTAACTACCATACTACGACGGGGTTTTAGGGGTACTGGGCTCGAACTCATGACACGCCAGCCACAATCTGATACCTGGACCACTAGTCTACCACGGCTACATTTAAACCCTTGGAATGGGTAGTCGTTAGCCCTTACGCCATCATTCAAGCAAGTTGAAAGAATTGCCGTCCGGAAAAGAGGAAGAAAAAGAGAAACAGAGTTTTGAAGAAGACTGTAACAATCTAGAAACGATGCGACAATTGATCTATTACGGGAACAAGACATAAATATTTCTTTGATTATCTTATAAGCTTAAATTTTCAATCTTATTAGAATTGTCCCCCCTCGGGTTCCGACAAAGTGATCTCACGACCCATGGCTTCAAAATACGAGATACCTTCCAAAAAAAAAACAGTATTACCCTCTCATCATAATTAATAAGAAAAAAGAGAAGAATTAATTGAAAGTTCCATAAAATTTTTAAGATACTATCAAAATTATTAACAACAGCTCAGAGCCGTTCTAAAAGAAAGCCTCTTACCAGTAGCTGAGAATATACTACCAATGCGAGAACGAGAAATAATTCAATCGGCAAGTATGGAACATTTTTAATGAGGCACTATCCCAGAGCGAGGTGGTAGAAATCTGTGCTCTTCTCTAATTCGTCCTTAACGGAACGAAATCAGAAAGTAGACACGGAATTTGGAAGATAAAAAAAGATGAAATGGAAAATAAAAGCAATTAATGCTGTGGTGCTCGTGGTACATGATGTTTAAATAAAGGGGAAGGACAAACACTGCTGAATCGTGTAGTGATGACGGGAGTGTTGCTGAACAGCGAACGAAAAGAGAAGGCGTTGACACGGAAAGTGTCCATAATGTGATGCCATCTGCTGGAAAATGAGTAAAATGAAAGATGATCCACAAAAGATGTGGAAAAGGAGAATAAGTGACATGGAAATAAACTACCACGCAAGACCGATTTAAAGGAATGTGGGTTTAAGTCGAAGTAATTTAATGGAGATGAAATCTTGCACATACAAAATGACAAAAGTTAAAATTAGAGGTTTTTTTTCCCTAGGAAAAAAAATTGAAAAGAGTTACCAAAGACTATATTTAGGATCTCCGAAGTCTTTCAAGGACTGGAAAATGCTGATATATGTGGTGAAGAGCAGCTCTAGGTCTTTTTGCAGAGCTTGGGACCGAGTTATCACAGGCAGGGATGACTCTGACAGATTGGTTAGGAATTTGAGGTAATCTGTCAAAAAACTTTTTGGACTGATTTTTAATGAAATCAAGAATTGGATCAATTTTGAGATCTTTGTGCAAGATTTCGTTTCTGACAAACCAGGGAGCATTAGTAATTCTTCGAAAGTGTTTATTTTGAAAAACGTGCAATTGTTTCAAGTGAGTTACTGCAGCAGAAGCCCAGATGGGAGATGCATGTAACAAAATTGGTCGGAGAAATAATTTGTAGAGCAAAACCTTGTGTCTAGGAGCTTACACTTCCGAGAAATTAAGCAATTGAGCGTTTGGCGCATTCCTGCTGCTTTTTGAAGTGCAGCACGGTGTGGGGAGAGAAGTTCAATTTTGCGTCGAGAATGAACTCTAGATACTTAAATTCAGTGACCCAGGCGACGGGTTGATCAAAAATGAAGATATTGGGTGTTTCCTATACACCTTTGTTTCGTAAAGAGGAGGCTTCCGCTTTTTGATGCATTAACTTTGATTTTCCAAGCAACGAGCCAGAGCAGAAGCCTTGTGACGTAGATTTCTAATATTTCTATAATTTTGAAATTATATAAGTGTGTTGAGACTAATGATAGCAGTGTCATCCGCATACATAGCTAAATGGACCTTGTCAGCCTTCGGAATGTCGTTAATATATAAGTTAAAAAACCTTGCTTCAAGCAAACTTCCTTGAGGAATTCCACTTTTTACTGGACGAGGGCTGGAGAGGCAGTTTTCGACTCTAAACTCTCTCAAGTTTAGGTATGAGTAAATAATTTTTAGGATTTGGTCCGAAAATCCAAGTCTCATCATCTTGGATATTAAGCCATCATGCCAAATTTTGTCAAAGGCTTTGGCTATGTCCACAAATAGCATACCCGTGGCCTGGTGGTTTTGGAAGCCTGTGTGAACCAATTCAGTGACTCTGAGTAACTGGGTTACTGTAGAGCACTTAGTTACAAAGACATGCTGTTCTGGAATAATAATATTCCTTGCTAGCAATGTTGGTTCAGGCGGTTCAATATCAAGAATTCGTATGCTTTACTCAAGCTACTAAGTAGTGAGATTGGACAATAATTTTAAGGATTAGAGTAATCAGAATTGGGTTTAAGAATGGGGATCACCACGGCCATCCTCCAACTTTTAGGGAAGTAGCAATTTTCCAAAAGCATGTTGAACAGCAAAGCAATGAAAATGATAAATTTAGTGGGAAGATTTTTAAGGATACGATTTGTGATGAGATCAATACCAGAAGATTTGTATGGTTTGAGGTTTTTAATTAATCCCGATATTTCAGAGGGAGATGTTTTTTTCCAGATCCATACAGGAAGGGTAATCAAGGAATCTTTGGACCTTCCTTTGTATATGTGCAGAGAATCTTGGATTCTCCACATCAGTATTTGGTTCAAATTGTTTTTGAAGGCTGTCAGCAATTACCTCGGCCTTTTCATTCGGGGCAACTGCGATACTGCCGAGAGCGCCCTTTAGGGGGGAGGGAAATGTGATGAAAAGGCTTTTTGAGAAAGGAGGTACGCCTCCAAAGAGTGCCTGTTTCGGGAGATAATTCCTCAATTGTTTTGTCCCATCTTGCACGGGAGAGGTGTCTGATATCACTGGCTATCTCGTTGCTGATAGTACGGAGTTCATTTTTAAGAGCAGGGTATCTAGATCTTTGCCAAAATCTCCGTACCCTATTTCTGTGGCGAATTTTGGAGCGAATACCTGGAGGTAATTTAATAGGTGCGGTTTTAAATTTGGGTTTTGAAGCAGCCACAAGTGCTTCGGAGATACTTTCTCCAAGCCGACCAATCGCAACGTCGAGATGCTTATTGATGGGAGACGCCGGAATGGGAAGTGGCTTATTTCTAAGAAGGATTCGGAAGTTCTCCCAATTGGTGAAGAGTTGCGCTGGAATTTTCATTGTATCAGAATTAGTGTATAGAGTTAAAATGACCGGTAGATGATCCGAACAAAGATCATCTATAACTCTAATGTCATAATTAAAAGGGATATTTTTGAAAACAGCCAGGTCAATAATTGAGTCACGTATTTCCGGCCGAGAATGTGAATTAATATGCGTCGGAATGTAAGGTGCTACAATTCTTGCATCGGGATAATTTTGAATAATTCTTTTCAGACGAAAGCCGAAATTGTTCGACCTGGTGTTTGTAAACTCGTGAGTTCTTTTCCGACCGTGTTCGAATTGTGACAAGAAAATAATTGCAGACAGGATTTGGTCCCACTGTTTATTCCATACCTTCTATGGGACATTTCTTAAAATCAAGAATATATTCAGATGTTACAGGATTACCATACACCGTCCAGCCGTGTCTACTTTTCACGACCCCGGCTTTTTCTTCGCCGCCCCTTCTTCTCTCCCGTTCCGACCTTTTCTCTCTCCCGTCGTTGCCAGATCCCCTTCTCTATATCTCGTCTCTCGTTCGACCTGTTGCCAGGTGCAGGCAGCTGTTCCTTACACGCCCCACCTAAGAGTAAAATTTGTCCCTTGTGGCTGATTTTACCATATCAGACACCAGGAACAGAAAATTCACAAACCGTGACACAGAAAATCCACAAACAGAACACACAATAATTGCAACAGTGAAAAGTCTTGATGATTGTTCTAGTGAAAGTTCCTTAATACAAACACATGAAATAATATGAATAGTTCACCCAATTGAAATAAGTGACTATGTTCCCAGAAAGATCTAAACTGTAATGGGATTGCAAACAGATACATGGAAAACACATTATACAAAAAAAACAACACTAAATATATACATTACAGTTTTTATCTTAATCTAGACAATGTTTATTTCATTAACTCATGAATGAATGCTCAATGAGTTCACTAAATCTATATTAAGTACACAGTAAACTTTCCTACGGCTCTAATTTGCCTTTGGCCAGTATGATTTCCGACCCAACCCATCCTAATACAAAGTTAATTCGCTTTACACGATTTTTCCAAATTTGCATCAGAAGGTCTATATCGACTATTCGAGATATAACAAACTGCTCTAACATTCTTAAAACCTGAGCCGTTAAATTACATCCATAAGAAGTGTATTCAATCTTAAACCTCACTTTTTTAGTCATGCAAATTCCAAACGACATAAAGCATGCGGCATAATTCTTCGTGAGAGAACGACAGAAATACCACTTCCACAAATCCAGTACCGTGACCCACGATGCTGCGCTATTCTTTTCTACAAAACCTTCCCTTTTCGACAAAAGATAAATCTCGGTTCTCGAAAATATGTTTAACCAAGCTTCACAGGTTACCTTCGCACTGAGACTATTCAACGGCACAGACTCGCCCCACCTAGTGTGCTGATCAACCAGACGTAAAATATATTTATGTCCCTTTAAGCTTGGCGGATCCATTGGACCTATCAGATCCATATTCCCCACCTCAAATGGCAATTCAGGCCTTGCCACAGGTGTACTGGATGATCGGTCTTTAATCCTAACCGATCGAGTGAGCTGACATGCTTTACATGACTCACAAAATTTCTTCACATCGGCCCTCAGACCCTCCCAAAAGAAAGAATACTTTATTCGTTCAAGCGTCTTCTTGGGACCCATGTGACTACTGAACACGGAAGTATGCGCTAGCTTCAACACCTCAGTTCTTCTGCACTTCGGAATTACCAGCTGCCCAATACTCTCCCCGAGTATTTTATCCCTACTAAATAGATACCCATCTACTTCATAGTAGTTTCCTTTGCCTTCCTTAGCATACTTCCAAACCAATGCTAACTCGGCACAACACTCCTGTTCGGAACGAAAACTATCAGCCACCATGATTCCTTTATCCATCTCAGCGGTCACCTTCTTATCCTTAGTACCCAATGTTCCCACTTCATTCCGACATGAAGTAATATTCCTTTGAGAATCCTCAATGTGCTCCTGTGCTTTCTCTGGCAGAATACCCGACGAAACCTCGGTTTCATCTACATTTCCTGAGTCAACCCTCAGGTCCTGAGAGCTTTGAGCCAGTGAATTCCCTTCACTCTGGGCTCCTCCCAACATATCCAAAACCTCTGGTGGAAGCAACACGTCTTCTACCAAAACTTCTGCCAAAGCACATAACACTTGCTGGTGCACCACATTAACCTGACCACCGGTAGCAAGACCAATTGGAACATATACTAAAGGACATTTAACCGCTGGACCGAAAATACCTTTCAAATAAATCGTGGAAGCTCCTTCAACCGATATTCCAGGAACTAAGTCTTTCTTGATAACAGTAATTTCCGTACCAGAATCCAATAACGCATGGACTAACTTCCCATCTACACTGATAGATGTTTTCGCTAATTTACTTAATTTGTCTTCAATAGCCCGTCTAGGAATGACTTTACCTAGCACATCAACTCTAGCAGCTACCGTCCCATCTACCAATTCCGTCCCTTCTGTTGACACCTTATTCTCATTAAGTCTTTTATTATCTACCTCTTTGTTTGTCGGACAATCCCGCTTAAAATGTTTATCTGATCCGCAGGTGAAACAAGCGAATTTTTTAATTTCAGTTACTTGACCTTTATCCAAGTTTTTCCTAGAAGAAAAATTATCTGACTTTTTCTCCCCAAATGGCTGTTTACCCCAACTACCATTAAAACTTCTCTTTTCACTATCATTCCATTTAGCTCTCTCAGGTTCATCGTAGGATTTCCCTTTGGAAGCATAAAATATATCACATTGTTTGCCCAAGTCCCTGGGTTTGTACCATTCTTCCCCTTGGAGCACACCAATATGGGTCGCCGTCTCAGAATCCAACATTTCAAACATTTTATCTGCTACGATCAGTTGATTAACTGACTCAAAATCATTCGCTTCTCTTAACTTACAGTAGTATAACCACATCGATGTTAAACGGGACGCGAACTGAGAGAAAGTTTCGTCAGAGTTACGTTTGGCCTTTCTAAAATTTTCTAAACATATTTTTGGTGAGGGTTCATACTCCTTGAGCACAACCTGTTTTAAAGATTCGTAATCTTTTAATTCTTCTTCGCCTAGGTTAACTAATAAGTTTGACACTTTGTCTCTAACATGCATAACAAAACCTTCGGTTTTAACTCGTCGCTAACCATTTCACTAGCGAAAGCCTTTTTCAAGACTAGAAAAAATATTCCCACCCGTCTGATTTATCGGGTACCTTTACAGTTAAGAGCCTAACCATTTTAACTATTTCATCTAAAGATTTTACACGTGAGGTTTGACCATTATTTTGATTAGCACTCTGATTAGCGATCCTAGATAATTCCATTTCAAGCGTAATTTTTCAATTGATAATTGTTCTTGTTGTTCTAGTTTTTGCCGCTGTTCTGTCTCTAACCTTTCGGCTGTAATAACTTCCAATAACTCTTTTGCCTCTTCCTCCTTGTAATATTTACTAGAGAATATTAAATTCCTTAAAACAATTTTAGACATAGACGGATCAGGTGACTCATCTAAGTCCCGCGCTAATTGAATTAAGTCAATTTTCTTACTTCTAATGAGAAATGCCATTTTTAATCAAGCTAAACCTAATGCCAAATTACCTTCTGACAAATTTAACTACAAACACTTAAATGACCCAGTACTATATATTTAACAAGCAAGAAAAATTCTACTCGTTTTTTCTAAGAGTACTCAAATTCCAGAAACACAATACGAAATATGTTTACAATAAAACTTATATGAGACACAGTTATTTGTTACTAATCAAAACCTTTTTCAAAATTAAAAAAAACACAATTAACAAACTTTAGCTACATTACCATAGAATTATTTCTCAAATCATAAATCTACTCTTAGTTTCTTTTTTTTTAATTAAAAGAAGAATCTTATGCAGGAAACAAAAAACCAATATACATATACATCCTAAATTACGAGCAAAGGAAATAACCTCAGATTGCATTAAACTATCAACTAACTGACAAATTGCAAAACTTTTGCTTAAAATGAAAAACAATAATTTAATATTAAAAAAAAGCATGCCACATTCTGAGTTATAAATAACCTACAAAATCTCTTATTTACAACCTTTTAACAGGAAGTCTACTTGAAATACATATACATTTTTTTAATGGATATTTTTTACCCACTCAAACATACATTTTTCGCAACCATTATTTCAAGATAAATTAATCTAATTCTTTTTTTTTTTAAATTCTGCAAACTGAATTGTTATGCAAAACACTTTCTATACCCAGATTTTAATTTTTGAGACAACTTCAAAACAGTAAAGAATGATGATAAAAAAAGAAATTATAGTTTAACACTAGAACTCTAAATACCATATTTTACAACATTTAAAAAATGATACCCTATCATTTCCAGGTAAAATAAGTACACAATTTTCTTATTTCATCTACACAATAATCCAACAATATAGAATATTGCCATAAACCAATGAAATTTTCTTTTTTCAGATATATCTGCTTTTTCTATTTTATTTTTAAAAAAACAAATTAAGTATGACTGCATCCCATTACTTTTTTAAATATTCACACAATATTTTAACTTAGGGGAACAATAGCCACCTACCTCGACATGAAAGCTGTTTCAGTACTTGAACACTTTTCAGATCACGGCTCCATTCATCAGAAAATGAAGAAAAATACGACATCTGTTCGTTCATATCCCAACTCGGCAGGTGATGGTAAAACTCCATATGAAGAAGGTCTTGTTTTTTTCACTTGAAACTGCTGCAGGGCATTTCCCGGGATGCACGTGGTCATCAACTTGAAGATACACTGCAGGGTTCTATTTCCTTGTTAAAAATTTCCTTTCAAACCGAATGTCCACTAGAACCTTGTTCACAATTATGTAGTACGAACACCGATCAATTTGGAATATATTATTCATTTAACTTCTGCTCCATTGCACCGCACTTCTGACACCAGTGTAAACTCGTGAGTTCTTTTCCGACCGTGTTCGAATTGTGACAAGAAAATAATTGCAGACAGGATTTGGTCCCACTGTTTATTCCATACCTTCTATGGGACATTTCTTAAAATCAAGAATATATTCAGATGTTACAGGATTACCATACACCGTCCAGCCGTGTCTACTTTTCACGACCCCGGCTTTTTCTTCGCCGCCCCTTCTTCTCTCCCGTTCCGACCTTTTCTCTCTCCCGTCGTTGCCAGATCCCCTTCTCTATATCTCGTCTCTCGTTCGACCTGTTGCCAGGTGCAGGCAGCTGTTCCTTACAGTGTTATTCCACGTTTTGTGAACAGGTTTAAGGTCTCCAGCAATGAATAAGTTATTACCTGAATTTACAATTTAAAAAAAAATCCTTTTTAGGGAATTTTCTGTTGATTTCCGCACAAAAACGAGCATAAGCAGAAACTACTCGGAGGAGAGGGAAATTATTAATTTTAATTTCAATAGCAGTAGCATCCATATACATCCCGGTAAAGGGGCTCTGCTTTGAACGAAATTACTTCTACAGAATATAGCGGTACCTCATGCAGTACGAATTCTAGGAAAAATTACACTACTATTTTTATAAAGGTGATAAATTGGAATCAGGGGGTCCTGACCAGGCTTTAATTTGGTTTCTTGGACCAAAAAAAAATCAAGATTTTGCTCCAAAACGAAATCTCTGACTTCATGAATTTTGGAGCGCAGACCGTTTGCGTTCCAAAAACCAATTGAGATTGATTGCACATTTGCACGATTGAAAGCTAGGCCGAATTGTGTGCAACATAATTACGCCCATTTTTTAACGCGACATAGGCCTGAAAAATTTCACAAGCCTTATCGTCAGGATGAGAAAGTTTTCGGAGTGCTGGGAGTGCTGCTCGGAAAGCCCGGGCCAAAAATTCCTCATCGACTCCTTCATCATTAGCTATCTGAATTACGTTTGTGAAAATAGTTCAAAAATTGGAATTTGGGGTGTTAACATGACTAATCTCCCTGATCTGTCCAGAAACAACTTTAGAATACGAGACGGAGGGAATGACAGCGCGGTAGTTTGATTGAGGCTGTTGGATCTTGGATTGAGCATGCATGCTGCCTTTTAAGTTTAGATCATTACGAGAGCCTATATTTCTCTCTTGAGTTTTATTTTGTGGCAAGTTATTAGGATTACTTCCTTTAGGATGTTGATTTTTATTTTGGTTGCCCTTTTGGGGCGCTTTTTTTTTAATTATTTTTAGTTTTCGGAAAACGGGGGCATTGGCGCCAATTCGCCTCATGTTTCCCACCGCAGTTGGCACAAATTAGTGGGTCTTCAAATGTACGATTACAGTTTTTAGTCTCGTGAGGCCTTGCGCATTTAAGGCATTTAATTGGGAGATGGCAGACTTCGGAAGAATGGAAAAAACCCTGGCATCTCCAGCATTGATTGGGTCTTTTGTTGTGACTATTGTCAAAGCGCTCAAAGGAAATTTGTGTGCTAAACATTTCAGTAAACTGAAAGATAGTGTCAGCTTTGGCATCATTTACAAGTTGTAGATAAATTAGCGGCATGGGAGCTTTGGTTTTAAATTTTTGTAATCGGGAGATTTTATGGATCTGAAATCCTTCTCTCTCGATTTCAACACGTATTTCTTCTACTTTAGTAGAAGTAGGAAGACCACGTATTAATAATTTAAGGGGCCGATAAGATTTAAGCATAAATGATGTATACTCAACTCCTTCATGTCGAAGGAATTGAGCGAGTTTACGATATTGGTCATCACTTTGGACAGTAATGCGAAGAAATTTACCAGTTAGTTTACTTATTAGAGTTGGGCTAATTGCCTAGCTATGGAAATTAAAGTGCACCAATTGTCAGGAGGGTTGACAAAAATTGGTGGAATTCGATTTTGGGGGGTGCCAACAGTCGTAGGATTGCTTTTAACAGCATCCTAGTCCTCAATCTCAGAATCACTCGATTCAGCAGGTGGGGGCGGGGCTTGAGCGGTATTTGAAGTCTGGGAGGTGGTAGGAGGCAAGGAAGGGTTTTCTTACCGATTTTCTTTGCGGTATTTCTTTGGTCTGGGGTTTGAAACCCATCATCATCAGTCTCTTTTTGTCGGTTTTCAGTCTTAAATTTTTTAAAGTTCTCTTGCTGGGAGAGTTCAGTGTGGTGTCAGATGGAACAGTCACTTTTGGAGTAGAGTTCACAGGAGTCAGATGGGCGCGTTGCTCTTCGACTTTCTTGATGAGGGCGTCCAGGGCCTCTATAGATATGGGGAGCCGGAACAGTGGTAAGTTCATCCTTTCCTTGGCGGCGAGAAGGGCGTTGTTGATGTTTCCCAATTCTGCACTAGTGGCAGTATACTCGTCGCTAGTTGCTGGTACAATGGAAAGTTTCCTTGCCCAGATGGCGTAAGAGTATCTGAGATTTATCAGTTCTCTTACTGATTGTTGATTATCGTAGATGAATTCGTCAGTACTCACGAATCTGGAAGGTGAGGATGGTATGTGAACACATTATTGATAAATCCATTTTGAGTCAAATCCATGTCATTAGCGGTAGCCATAATTCGGTCCAAGTCAAAAGGATTGGAAGCAGAGCCAAAAATAACCTACGTGTACAAGCTGTGCAGTCGCAGGCAAGCAAAAGAAATGAGCTCAGAAACTAACTCTGTTCTCGACGGAGTCTGGAGCTAGAATCCTGGCGAAGAGGTAAGCGAAAGCTGCGGCAAGAAGATAAGCAGAATTTCTGATACCGGAAAGCTTGAGAAAAATGACCTCATTTCGTGAAGGCGTAAACTCGAATCACAAAGTGATCTCAGAAATCGTACACTAGTGCAGTAAATATGTTCGAAAATTAATCACCAGTTAAGAAAAAGAGGTAGTTTTCTTGTACATTCTTTTTGCAATGCAGTCTGACCTAGTTACTTATTATTAGTTGTTTTACTTTCAAGCCGTTTTATAAATTTTCAATGAACTGATCAAACTTAAAAGAAGTAATTAAAAAAGTGTAAGGGACTACGCAAGGAATTTTGAGATTAAATGTGTGAAGGTCTCTTAGGACCTCACTTTGTGAACGAGAATAATTATGAGTCAAGGAAGAACCAGTAGCCATTTTTATAAATAACTTTCTTTATTTGGTTATCTTTCTCAAATAGAATCAAAGACTTATTAACAATTACTTCTAATATTATGAGGTTTTAAAGGTAATATCCTTTAAATTAACTTAATTAATTAATGATCCAATTAATTAATTTATTAAATAACGATCACGCAGAAATTACCACGATAAGAGACCCCAGAATTATATTTAATAATGTTCTTATTGAACATTTAACTTTAATCTCACTCTTAAAACTTTAATGAGACTCTAAATACAATTCTATATTTACCACTCGGAATCTCAATTCTTCATGAAATTAAATTACCTCCAACAAAAAAACTTCAATTCAAATTCACTATAACTTTATGTTTCAATATCTATCTCCTACTCCTCTAACTTTACTATTTCGTTTGACTTAAATACTGAATCTAATCTGCATAACAAGGAATCCTGTCCGCTTTTTGGAGTTGAT
The DNA here is from genome assembly GCA_019973935.1 of Trichonephila clavipes. Classification (NCBI taxonomy): domain Eukaryota; kingdom Metazoa; phylum Arthropoda; class Arachnida; order Araneae; family Nephilidae; genus Trichonephila; species Trichonephila clavipes. Next base: position 157,723 of record BMAU01000115.1, on the reverse strand, counting down.
TGGAAATAGGTAGGGAATTAAATTTCCCTAAAAAGGTCGGCTTAGAAGGTTAGTGATAAAGTTCCGTATAGATTCGTCACAACCCCTACAAAAAGAAAACGGGATTTATTCGAAGGACTCATACGTCCTGAAAATAAATTACGTAATTCCTATCTTTGTCTTACAGTTCCGACGATATTAATTTTTAACTGTATATTACTGAAACATCTTCCGTAATGAAAAAGGACAAAATTACGATTTAGAATTAATTGTCAAACCTCATAATACTTTACAAGTTTAAATTAATCCCTGCACTCTATCCATTTGGCTAAGGGGGCGTGGGAAAAACCACCCTAGTGGTGGCAAAAAACCAGCCCCATAGAGTATGACTTAGTTATTATACAAAAAAGAAATACAATCTTCTGTGGCACTGGAACATCGAAGACTTCAGGGTCAGCTACCCTGAAAGATTGATATCCATTTGAGAAGTAGGTAAAAGCAGACATGAATTTATACATTTGTTACATGAATGTCATATACAATAAATATCTGGTTCCTTTGCCTTCCCATTCGAAAAACTTGATGCGCTAGTTAGTGTTAATGGTTAATCCTATCTAACTTCGCCGCGCTCCAAGTCACCAGATGTGAAACAAAACATACATAGAAACACACACAGCATACAATAATAATCATTTTGCAATAAACAAATAACACAAACAACCAAATGAATTGTCGCATCTTAGCGAAGTCATACATCGAAGTAAACAAATGCAAAATTTACAGATGTTTTCTCCAAAATACAAAAAGTAACACAAAAGCCGTTTTTTTTTCTGGTATAGAAAAAAACACACACAATGCAGTGTCCACTTTTGTCAGTCTTCTTAATTTTAGAGTCCGCCCGTGACTTGCTTTAATTGCAAAAATTCTTCACTTGTTCGCATCGTGAAGATAAAGAAACAATACAACCTGGATTTTGTCTGTTAAATCCTATGCACTGGATCTCCATCCAACGCTTCCATACTGAGGCTTCTTCTGCGGAATGTGTTGCCAGGTATGCCGTTGATTTCGATGTTGCTCATCTCCTCAGGAATTCCGTCTTTTTTTTGTATACGGCTCCGTAGATAGTATGGACAAGGTCTCCTTGTATTGGTTTGATTCGACCGGACTGGTTTCTCCGCTTGTTCGTTGCGTCTTCTCGTTGTCGCTCTGGTCTGACGTGTCTGGTTATCACGTCCACTAACTTCCATTCGGGATCCGCCTGTAGTCGTAGCAGTCCTGCGATCAGGCAACCTTGATGGACCTGCAATGGACTCTACTCCTGGTGAAGAGGTATTATGTTTTTGAAACTTATAATTCCTGGACGAGATCGAGGAAGGGATCGACCTCTTGACTCCCTGCCCTTGCTCAGGAGCGTGTCTTTTCCGGTCCTGATGTTCAGATCCTTGCCGTGATCTCTTCTTACATATCTTGGATCGTTTTAAAGCTTGGTCCTTCGACGTAGTACTATTAATTTTACGTTTATTTCTGGGGATCTCCCGTGTGGTGTTACCCTGTCGTGATCTACACCCCTCACTTTCCTGACTAGAGGTTTTCCTATGCTCTTTAAACTGTCTTTGATGTGATCTATTCGACCCATGACTAACTTCTTGTTCGTCATACAGAGTTTCTACCGGACTATCCGAACTAATCGTGTCTGACTGACGAGGCCGATACACTCGAACCTGATCAATATTAACAGTTATATTTCTTCCGTTTTTCCAAATAACTAAATTATTTCCTTTTATTTCCAAAACCTTATAGGGACCTTCGAACTTAGGCATAAATTTTCCCACCTGTTTCCTACCCGCAGCACTTAAGAAATGTGTTTGAAGTAAAACCAAATCGTTCACTTTGATGTGAACATCCCTCCTTCTGAGATTGTAATGTTTTTCCCAAGACTTATGCTTTTTTTGCATATTTCGTCTTGCCTCCTCGAATAATCTTTCGATGTTACTACCAACATATTTCGCATCCTCCGTAACATTTATGAGCTTGCTAAACGGAGTTATGATTTTCCTTCCCCAAAACAACTCAGCCGGAGTTTTATTTGTCGTCTCATTTACCGCCGTGCGCAATGCGAAAGCGAACTCGTGTAGAAATTGGTCCCAGTTTTCATGATTTTCTTCAACAAAAGAAGCTATCATTTGAACTAAATTTCTATTCACTCTCTCCGTGAGATTAGACTGTGGTCGGTACGTTACCGTTTTCATATGTTTGATGTCCAACCTGTGACTGAGATGTTCAAACACGTCAGAAATAAATTGGGGGCCGTTATCACTTATCAAAGAAATCGGAGCTCCGTAACGCGCTATATAGTTATCAAAAAAAGCATTAGCTATTGCCTGGGCTGAAGCTTTACGAAGAGGAATCAGCTCACACCACTTAGTGAAGTGGTCAGATATAACTAATATGAATTTATATCTCTCGGGTCGGGATGCGGGGTAGGGGCCTAATAAGTCTAGCGTTACAATTTCATTTGGATATTTCGAAACTATAGGCATTAAACGACCAGCTGGTAGCGCGTTTTTATAATTAAACTTTTGACACCGGTCACAGGTTGAAACATATTCAAATATATATTTTCTCATAAATAGAAAATAGCACGTGTCACGAAGTTTAAGATATGTCTTCCTCTTTCCGAGATGTCCTGCCAGTGGCAGATCATGAAATTCTTTCATTATATCCTTTCGAAGAGAACCAGGAATATAAACTCTTAGTTCTCCCAAATTAGAAAAATACTTCGCGTAAAAGAGGAGACCATTTATTAACTTGAAGTCCTGGGACCAACTTTCGCATACCGTCGCATTAACAGAACCATCATCAGGGTTTTCTAAGTATCGATAAATATGTCCTAATTCAGGATCTTCCCTCTGTTCCTTAATGAATTGTTCACGGGAATTTATTGCGAGGGCTCTAAGAGCTGCGCACGAAATTTGCGATCCCTCGACACTGTCTACTGGATTTCTTGATAAAAGATCTGCGACCACGTTTTGAACACCAGGTCTGTGCTCCCATTCTATGTTAAACTCTGACAATTTCAATGCCCATCGGATCATCCTACTTGATAAATTCTTACCAATGGTTAACTTCGTTAACGCCGCGTGATCTGTGATCACTTTCACAGGTAGGGGTCCAAAATAAGTTTTAAACTTATTTAGAGCCCAAATTACCGCCAAACATTCTCTTTCGGTAACCGTATAATTACGTTCTGCTTTATTAAGGGTTCGAGACGCGAAAGCAATAGGTTTTTGATTTTGTTGAAGCACAGCACCGATTCCGACCCCACTAGCATCAGTGAATAAATTGAACTGTTCAGAAAAATTTGGTAATTGCAAAATCGGTGCCTCCGTTAGTGTGCGTTTGATCTGATCAAAAGAATCCTGTGCTTCTCTTGACCAGTTAAACTTCGCCCCCTTTTTGTTTAATTGGTATAATGGTTCGCATATATCTGCGTATCGCGGAATAAATTTTTGGTACCAGCCCGTCATCCCTAAAAATTTTGACACTTCTCTATTATTTTTGGGAGGTTTCATTTCCGTAATTGCCCGAATTTTCTTATTGTCAGTTTCGATTCCTTCTTTACTAATAATCAGGCCTAAATATTTGAGTTTGTCACGAGCGAAGTGATATTTTTCCTTATTTAACGTTAGCCCTGCGTCTCGTAATAAGGTAAAAACCTGAGTTAAATGATCGAGATGGTCTTTGAACGATGGAGATGTCGTCCATGTACACTGACACGAAACACCCAATAACAGGTTGGAGAATTATATCGATAGCCCTTTGGAAATTAGGCGCCGCCCCAGAAAGACCAAAAGGCATGCGTAGGAATGCAAAAGTGCCATTGCGAGTGATAAACGCTGTTTTTTCTATGTCCTTTGGACTAATCGCCAACTGAAAATAGCCACTTCTGAGATCTAGAGTGGACATAACGTTGGTGTGAGGGATATTGGTGAGTAAGTCATCAATAACCGGTAATGGATATCGAGGATATTTGGTAATTCCATTTAGTTTCCGATAATCGATCGCGAAACGATACGCCTCGGGAGAATCTGGAGGAAGGTCATTTTTCTTTCGAGTTAGAACGACTGGAGATGCATAGGGCGAATTAATAGGACAAATTGTACCATCCCGTAACATCTTATCTATGTGATAATCAATAATGCCTTGTTTGACCCGGTCCTACTTGTATGGTCTCGACACTACCGGTCCCTTATCTCAGTCGGCAGAGCACGAGACTCTTAATCTCGGGGTCGTGGGTTCGAGCCCCACGTTGGGCGCCATTGTGAAGGTCTCTTAGGACCTCACTTTGTGAACGAGAATAATTAGGAGTCAAGGAAGAACCAGTAGCCATTTTTATAAATAACTTTCTTTATTTGGTTATCTTTCTCAAATAGAATCAAAGACTTATTAACAATTACTTCTAATATTATGAGGTTTTAAAGGTAATATCCTTTAAATTAACTTAATTAATTAATGATCTAATTAATTAATTTATTAAATAACGATCACGCAGAAATTACCACGATAAGAGACCCCAGAATTATATTTAATAATGTTCTTATTGAACATTTAACTTTAATCTCACTCTTAAAACTTTAATGAGACTCTAAATACAATTCTATATTTACCACGTAAAATCCTTTAAATTAACTTAATTAATTAATGATCCAATTAATTAATTTATTAAATAACGATCACGCAGAAATTACCACGATAAGAGACCCCAGAATTATATTTAATAATGTTCTTATTGAACATTTAACTTTAATCTCACTCTTAAAACTTTAATGAGACTCTAAATACAATTCTATATTTACCACTCGGAATCTCAATTCTTCATGAAATTAAATTACCTCCAACAAAAAAACTTCAATTCAAATTCACTATAACTTTATGTTTCAATATCTATCTCCTACTCTAACTTTACTATTTCGTTTGACTTAAATACTGAATCTAATCTGCATAACAAGGAATCCTGTCCGCTTTTTGGAGTTGATTGGAAATAAGTAGGGAATTAAATTTCCCTAAAAAGGTCGGCTTAGAAGGTTAGTGATAAAGTTCCGTATAGATTCGTCACAAATGTATGAAGAAATTAAATAGAGAGATTAAAAAATATATAAAAGGTTTTTTATAGAAACACTGATTAAATAGTATTTATTTATCGTGTGTTATAAGTTTCTTAATGCATAATTGTTACTTTTATTGGATAATGAAATAATTAAATTTGAGCTCAATTGCTTTCTAGGTTATTTAATCATTATGAATGACAGGTTAATTGATTCCTCTATAAAATTGACTCAATATATGTAACGTCATAGTCACATGATAATTACACGCATGTGTTTCCAGCCAATAGGTTCATGTTCTTCGCTGTTGTCAATTTTTACTTTTTACAGATTCTTTTAAAAAGTATATATTGTAAATAATAATGCACTTTTATTTAAAAGAACACGTATAATTTAGGAATAATTTCAATAAACTCTTTGAAAAAGCTTAATATTTGAGCATCTTTATCCAGTTATCAAATCAGAAAGGTTATTTAAATTTTACAAGTAGAACAATATAACAAGTCTAATGTCTGTTTTGAATTCGATGAAGAACACGTGATTGCATTTATCACCTGACTAACATGAGGTTCATTATAATTATCGCTTCCGTATTCAAATTATATTTTTCCAGAAATAGAAAAAATTTCTTTCGAACTTCTTCAAATGCCAAGGAACAGATTAAATTCCAAAAATATTTTCTGGAAGAAAATAAATTTTTCTTAAATGTAAAAATTTTTGGCTTTCAGGCATTAAACTCCCTATTAGTACGCATTTCTATAACCTAACTAGCAAATAGCGGACAAAAAAGAAAACATGTTGCTATAATTTAGTTCGTCCGTTTTCTTAGGGGCACTATTGATAATATCACTCTCGCAGCTCTTGTAGATAAATAGAAAACTAAAACATGGGAGAGGGATGTATATACAGGCCATATCCAACGATGATTCTACTTGGAACATTGATATAACTAATAAAAGAAAATAATAATTCAAACATAATAAAGAAAATATTCATTGTGTGCAAGACATGCATCGGCAAAATGAGAAAGGCTTTGGATAGTTCAATTGCACAGTACAAGACAGGATCGTTTGATTGTACTAGTAGTCTGGATGTAAGCAACCGATTCCTTACGGGATTCTTTCATATTCCTATAAAGAGGCTGGTTGAAAAGCAGCTGGAATATAAGAACAGCTTAACAATATATAAACCTCGACATTAATGTCCAGACTTGAAGTTACAGAACCCCAGACATCTTGAGATAATCAGCACTAGATCTCTTATCATTGCCGGAGTTATTTCCTTCCTCCGGGACTGCTAGATGAAGTTATTATTTTATCTGCAGCAAAACGGCAAGAAATATAGCATAAAGTTGTTTTGGGAGAGGTCAAACCTATTATACACATAAATTTAAACAGTGGCGTAACGGAGAACATTTGGGCACCACTGCAAAGTCAGGTTTTGGGCCCCTAGAATCTTGGGGCCCCCACGATGCGGGGGTGTACGTTACGCTACTGAATTTAACCCTTTGCCAGTGTTACCCGAATACATTTCGGGCAACTACTACGTGTAATACACTCATGTCCATAAATTAAGGATAATGAAGTTCAGGCAAAGAAAGAGACAGAAGCAAAACAAATTTGACTTATTTGTAAAGTCCATTTATTAAACAAAAGGTATAGAGCAAAAAGGATGCTATATGTTTGGCATAATTAATAAAAATTGCGAATTTTACTCCCTGGAGCAAATTTTGAAAAAGAAAGTATTTACAAAAAACAGTATAACATGGTTAATATGATTGATAATACGAAGTATGTCTCCCGGATGATGCAATACATGCCTTACAACGCCTAAGCATGCTGAGTATCAACTTATCAATCTGATCTTGGGTAATATTACACCACTCATCAAGCAATGCCCTCCAAAGTAACGGTAGACAGGTGGGATGAGATTGACGGGCTGCAATTCGTCGGCCAAGCATATCCCACACATGCTCTATTTGATTCAAGTCCAGTGAGTATGCTGGCCAATCCATACGGGTGATATCCTCCGATTGAAGGCATTCGTCTACAATGTTTGCACAGTGAGGATGGGCGTTGTCATCCATAAACAGCAATTCAGCACCCATGGCGCCCCGAAACAAAAGTCATGTTGTTCCAGAATGACATCCCGATAGATGTGGCCTGTCATCGTTAGACTCTGAACATGCAGGTAAGTTCTGGAACCAAGAATAATTCCTCCCCAAATGAGCCATCCTGCACCATCGTAACGGTGTTGTTCAATGGTGTTCTCTTGGTGGTAACGGGTACATGGCACTCTCCATATTAAAGTTCGGCGAGAATCAGACTACAAACTAATCCTGGACTCGTCGAAAAACATCACACAAGAAGACTGTTGTGGTGTCCACAATGCATGCTCTCTAGTTCAGGTTAATCGCAGGCGACAGTGAGTTGCGGTAAGTGGAACACAACTGACAGGCCTACGAGCATATAGACCAATGTGTCCTAAGCTTCTGTACACGGTCTGCCTTGAAACGGTCGTACCGGTATCAGAAGAGAGCTGACGAGACAGGTCTGATGCTGTGCTCCGTCTGTTTCTTTTGGCAGTAACTGCCAAATATATACCGGTCCTCATTCGGCGTTGTAACTTGGGGGATACCTGTGCTGTAACATCTACTCACATTACCATCATCTTGGAATCGTTGCCAAAGCCTGATGATGACACTCTGGGCGATTCCAAGTTCCTCGGATACTTCCAGCTGGGTACGTCCACATTTCAGCCGTTCAATAATTCTACCACGTAAAAAATCACCCGAATGCTTTCTTTGTGCCTTAACTATGCGGTTATTGCACTGAAAGGCTTTTAAAGCGCTTGTGAACAATTTTACTTCTTTGCCACCATTCCTTATATACTCCTCTCTTCCACTCTCGACATTGTGACGTACTATCTGCGCCATCTGGTGGTTTCCTGTCATTTGCATATTCTTCTTCAAGATGTGTGTGATAATTCTACAAGGGAAATTTTTATTTTAGAGTTCAATTTCTGTGTGATTGTGAATTATCCTTAATTTATGGACATGAGTGTATTTGTGATACCCGAACTGACTTCGAGCATGAGAAAAATTAACGTTTGTATTTTGTGAAGCCCGACCTGAGTGCGTTTCTACTTTAGCATACTTAATTCACTATTTCCTAATAGATGGCATTAGTGGTAAGACGTGAAACACGAGTTAATTACGAAGAGTGCGATATGGGCTTGTGTGTAGTATCGAGTTTTGGGATACACCATATTCAATGGCATAACATACACCCCTGCAACCCCCACATTTTGGGGAGAGGGGGCCCAAAGCCTGACTGCCACCAAGTACCTACCCTTGTAAAATCCAACTGGGGGGCCCAAAACCTGATTTTGCAAGGAGAACCAAATGTTCTCCGTTACGCCACAACATACTGTAAAAGATTTGTAAAATGTATGAATTGTGAAAATCATATTGTGTTGTGTTTTTATATTTTATTTTTTTCGCTTCAAAGTTTTGTTTAATTTGCTCCAATAGAATAAGATGTGCGTGTAACACATTACTTTTTGATGTATAAGCAAAAATTATACATAAATGTAATAGTTTTTTATTTTAAAATTTTATTTTTATAATAAAAACCATTTTCCACCTTTTTAATAATATAAGAACAAAATTAAAGAGTCAAAAAAAATTTACATTTTTCTGAAATATGTCACAGTTAAGGGGTTAAACGTGGAATATCTTAAATGTTCATGATAACGGGCATTGTACCGAAAGTTATTACGAAGTGCAGCTAGTATCTTGCTATTCATTGCAACTGAAACACGTCACTACTTATTTTAAAAATACGCCTTCTCGTTATGTTTATACAGTGTGAATCAGTACAGAAGTTTTAAATCTTCAAGACATATAGAGAACACCTAGACGATGGGAAATCCCATAGAAATATGCATGATCATAAACTGTTTCCTGGCACGGTAGTGACGACACAAAACACAAGAAAGACAGGACAAGAATAAGAGAAGAAAACATGTTTATTATTCTTTGTACAGCAAAAGTGCTGGGAAGTTTTAGTTTGGAGTACACAATAGACAGTGGTACGTAAGCCGAAGCATCAGATGACGGTGTATGTGCATGCGTGGTTTTTGCTGCCGTGTTCGCTATGACGTTTCATTTCACCAGCCGACAAAGGGGAATTAAGATGAAACGTTACACGAAAGATGAGCTCACTGATATGCATTTGGCATATTGCAATGTACGAGTCACACAGTGGTTGTTCGCCCAACGTTTTCCAAGGATGCAAATTCAAGGTCACGCCTTCTTTGCATGCTTGCAACAGAGATTGTCCGACAGCGAATTGTTCATCGTAGACAAACATAAACGTGAACGAAGAGTAAGAACGCCAAACAGAGAGGAGATGATAATGGATTTCGTACAGAGTACCAGTATACCAGTCATGTCAGGATATGATCGTCTGGAGGTCCTGCATACTAACTACAATCACTCCTATCGCCCGGGCATGCACACCTATTGTCCCTTTAATTTTTTTTTCTGAATTTTTTACAGTTCTAAGAGTAATAAACATGTTTTCTTCTCTTATTCGTGTCCTCTTCGCGCTCGCAATCATGAATTCCTGAGTGATTTTTCCATCATCTTGGTGTATTCTCTATCCGTCCTAAAAATTTGTAACCTCTATAGAGATACATCTTGTAGAGCGAGTCGCAGACGAAAATACAGATTTTTCTCTAATAAATCCAGGGGAACTCATACATAAAAACGGTTTATATACCGAATGAGGCACCCACCCGTGAGTGCCCCTGTTCTCCATTATCTACGCGACCCGTATCTGTAGGGAAGGACGAAGAATCACGCAAATCGTTCATCTTAATATCTGTTTATTAAGATCTTAATTTAATCACAATACACAACAACAATAATAATCGAAGTAAGCAAATCTGGAATGAGAAGACACAACTCGTATTACCAAATAATCGCGTAATTGACTACTATATTTAACTTTACAGCTTAATTCTAATCTCACTAATACAAGCACTTTCCTTATAGCTTAATCAAAGTCGCCTACCGCTGTATCCCAAGTAAACAGCTACTTTCTTTGTCCTAAATGACGTGGCTTTTATCCGGCTCTAATCTTTGCGGTTCCGTATCCACCTTTAGCCTGATATACAGGTACGGGTAGGTTAATTCTGGGCTTGGTATCCTTCTAAACCAGCGTTTCTCAAACTTTCAATACTGGCGACCCAATTTTCAATCATAATTTTTGTCGCCCCCCTGTACAACAATAATGTATTTACTGCAATAAAAATGCACTTTGAGAGAGAGACGTTAAAGTTACAATACGATCTTAATTATAAACCGCACAAACTAATGCGATAAGTATATTAAATTTTGTGTATATGTAACTTTTAAGTAATATATATTTTAAGAAAATTACTTAAAATATATATTACTTACTTTTATTATTATGTTATTTTTCTTCCTCTAATTTTTAAATTGGAACAGATCACAAAATGATATATTTAATTAAAGATTTATTTCCTTCAGCATTCATTTCTCAAAGTACAAACGTCATTAGAAAAATAATCTAGTCAATGTTGCTCTCTATCATATCCATCCCATCTGGCATTATAGGGTACGTTTGCGTAAGTCTGGGCAACCTATCGGATGTCTGCGCAAAACATGTAAAAATGCTTTTCCTCGTATAATTGCAGTCAGTTTTGGTCGACTCGATACTCCTATAGCTACCGAATCTAGCTTGTATGTACATTTTTTTAAATTTGCACGTTAATTGTAATTCACGGTAATTAAGTATTTACGGCAGTACATTAAAACAATACCATTCATACATTTTTAAGTCATAAGCAAACATTCGATGATAATAAAGAATCAACAAGTACACAGACGAACGAGCATGGTTCCGAAAGTTAAATCAAGGCGATATTCTCAAAAATACTTAAATTTTGGATTTACTACTACAGAAGTAAATGATGGGAAAAAAAGCCCCAGCTCGATATGTGTTAAAACTTACAAATCTGTAGAACAACATGTGAAAGTTGTTTTTAAAACATGTAAAGTCATTGAGCTATATTGACAAAGAATTTTAAAAAGTATTTTCTGGATGAGGACAGCTTGGTAGCAAGTTACGAGTGGATTAGGGATCTATTTCAAGATACTCCAGAAGGTCTCTCAACTTCCGAAGAAGAAATCTTCATACATTTCACATTCAGTGAAAACTTAAAAGGCAATTTTGTAATAAATCGCTCTTTGAATTTTGGGTAGAGGTGGATGAGGAATTATCTGTACTGAAAACAAATGCACTTTGTATACTATTACCATTTTCAACATCCTACCTTTGTTAAACCGGATTTTCTGCGGTGGATGCTTTGAAGACAAAATATAGATCGCAGCTAAATATAGAAAAATAACTCTTTAAGTGTCAATTTCTGATATTATAAACCTTCGTTTGAAAAACTTTCCTCTACAAGACAAGCCCGGGGAAGTCCCTAATAATTATTAAACTTGTTCTTAGATTAGTAATAAGATTGATTGATTGATTGAATATTAACGACGCACTGTTCAGCTGCACGAGGGCTTTTGACAACGGACCACGTAATTTTGAACCATGGTCAAGTGACGTGGATGACACCTGAGCTAGCACCCCTCTCTCCTAACTACCACACCACACCAACGGGAGGACGTTTCAGCTCTCGACAGATTTAACGTGCATCGCTGCCCTACACGGTGGATCTTTAGTGGTACTGGGCTCGAACTCGAGACAAGGCAAGCCAAGATCCGATACCTATACCACTCGGCTACCGTGGTCACATTTAGTAATAAGAAATTATTTATAAAATACCTTCTTCAGTACTGATACCTTAAACGTATACTGACTGAAACACCGTCTCTTCGCACGAGTTCATTTTTTAAAAAAATAAAACATTATTCTTGATATAATAGCTGAACTGTAAGGAGAATAAAACTGCGTGCACGACATTGTATACAAAAATGTAAAATGATTTTTTTTTAGATAAATGCTATAATTGTAAATAACTGTTTAAAAGAACTGTAATTTTAAACCTCACACAATTAGCATTTAGAATTTATGTTAAATAATGAAAAAGAATATAAAATTCCGATGAAGAATAATTGTGTTTCTTTTTAACATTTAAAGTGGGAAGACTTCAAAATGTTTTAACCCGGGAGCAGGCGCGTACTCGATACTAACATTAATGGTAGTGCGGGGGGATTCAGTCACCCCAATCATTTGTTTAGAATTATTTTTACTGTACACGATACAAATCGGAATTCTAGTGAATATTTTAATTTATAGAAAGTATACTGACCTTCTTTCAAGGACTATTCAATTCTTTGATGATTGGAGAAAAAATCCAATAAAACTGAACTAAAATGATTCAAAAGTACCAGACCATAATAAAGGACGTAAATCAGGCACATTTCACTAATATTACAGAAAAGTTAAATGAATGAATTCTTTTCCAAATATCGTAAAACTCAATTATTTACAATTTCCCTAAGCGAAAAGCAAACGCGCAAAAGATGGGATGGAACTAATATTGAATAACCGTACCATAAGATTGAAGGTCATTCAAATGATTAGCAAACGTACTATGCAGCCTGGCTGAAAAATGAATCATTTCTTCCTTTCCTTTTTCTGCAACTAATGTACAGTATTTCAATAATAATTACAGCGATGAATTATTTATCTTCTTAGAATTTTTCTCAGGGTTTGGGTTTCGTTTTTCTTTTAACGAGTAATATTTTATGTTAAAACGTAATAAAAAAATCTCTCATTGAGGAAATACAGCAAATAAAACCAAATGTTTTTTCCTTTAATTTGGTTTTGGGATCAAAGATAGCTATTTGATGACGGAAAAAAGCCAGATAATAAACACATAAATTATGTTAGTGTTGTGTGTATTTTTTTATTATATGGAAGAAAGCATTTTGTTTTACTTCTCTTTCCGGTTATTTTTTTAAAAAAATCTTTAAATTTTCGATATGCTCGCTCCCCCCCCAGGGGGCGCGCCCCACACTTTGAGAAACACTGTTCTAAATGCTATCTTAATCACTTCCACACCTAGACATAGACCTCACATAGGCACCACGCGCACGCTAAACTTCTATTACATATATGATTCCTAATTTGTATAATCACGTTCTTCTTCTCGAGTTGGTTAGAAAGAATTGCCATTCTGGCCTTAAAGAACCCCAAGAGGACTGTTAAAAGAAAACACGATGAAAACCCCACCCCGTCACAACCCAAGTTTCCCAAAATGCTCGTTGATTTTGGGTCTTGATATTTTTTACATTTTTATGGATCAGTAGTTTAGCCCAATCTTCAACTGTAGTAGAGGGCGTAACTGTTCTTGATCTTCGGTGTTGAAATCACCAGTTTTAAACCTAGTAAACCAGGGGTGCCTAACTCGCGGCCCACAGCGAACATTTTTGCGGCCCGGCCAGTATATTGACACACAATAATTCATAATAAAATATCAAAATTTATACCAAAATACGGAAGATAGGAGCAGAGAAGAGATGCCGAGTGCCAGGACGTAAACATTAATTTTTTCTAATTCTTTTATTTATGTTCATTATAATGTATTCGAAATAAACCCACGTTTCCATGAATATTGACTTTTTTGTGGAATGTCTAACTTTAAATCTTGTTTCTTTGGCCCAAGTCAGCCTGTTAGTTTGACACCCTTGTAGTAAACTCAGGCCTGCTTTTCCGCTTAGGCACGCTAGGCACATGCCTAGGGCGCAAAAAGTTGGGGGAGAGAGAAAAAAATTAAAATTACAGAGAACGTACAACCGCTTAGTGTTTATTAAAAACCCAATTATATATATATTCTCTTTCATTTTTATATCTAAATTATCCAATCTTCGTTTCGCTATCGGCCAAATTATTATGTAAATCTCATTTGGCTTTTCTTCCCAAATCATATATTGTTTCATGCATACGGTTATTAAATTGTTCTCAAAACTCGAAATAAAATCTCTATAGCAGCGCTTCTCAAACTGTGGGGCCCACCCCCTCTACTTGGAGGGGGGCGAGCATATCACGAAAAAGTTAAAAAGTTGATAATTATAATAAGTTCATACAATAATGTATATTCCCATATGATTGTATTAATTTACTGTACTTATCTACAAAAGCATGGTGGGAGGGTCCATGATGCTAAAAGGTAAGAAATGAACAAGAGTGACCAAACCATATCACTTTCTTTCCTTACAGCTGTCAGTTGCCAGTCCGGGACACAGCGGGTCCATAGGGGGTGGATAATGGAAGGACTCTCCATTAAGAAGACAAAGAAAAGGAAAAGAGTCAGAGAGTTAAGGGAAACTCCCTCCCGAACTAAAACTGGCAAGGTAAGAACTGAAGGAAGGGGAGGCGGGGCTCTGGAAATAATGGGAGAGCCGCAACAATTTGAAGTGCCTAGGGCACCGGGGAGGTTAAAAATGGCCCTGAGTAAACTACTACCACACATTTCTTTCAGCTACGGCACCTTTGCCGTAAGCAGTGCATGTGTCGATTGCCTCTTGTGTGGCATTTTTGCTTTTCCAGTAAAAGAAAAGCAATCAGTGTTTAAAATACACTATTTTTTTTTTTTTGCTGCAATCAAGGCTAACAAAAATTAAAGTATCACTACCAAACGTTTTTCTTAATATTCCTGAAGAGCTGTTTTTTAATATGTGTACGCATTTCATCTGTTTCAATCAGTAGCGCACACAGGAATTTTTCAAGGGGTGAGATCGAAAGTTCACCATTCTTGTATTATGCTCCTTATGATTTTGTCGATTTTCAGGGAACAAAACACAGTAAAAAACTAATTATTGAATAAATAATTAGTATTAATTGAAAAAACTAATCTCATTACTAACAAATACCTAACTAAATTTTAAGTACTATATACTTAGAATTATAATCAATCGGAAAAAATCAAGGGCTGGACACCAGGACCCTTGTGTGTGCCACTGGTTTCAATCTTTCTTATATACTAAGACAGGGGGTGGGCAGACTTTTCCAGGGGACGGACTACTAATTTTTTCAAGGTGTTGCAGTCCACCCAGTATTAGATTGATTGATTGAATATTAACGTCGCACTGGTCAGCTACACGAGGGCATTTTGGCGACGGACCACGTAATTTTGAACCATGGTCAAGTGACGTGGACGACACCTGAGCTGGCACCTCCCTCTCCTAACTACCACACCACACCAACGGGAGGACGTTTCAGCTCTCGACAGATTTATAACGTGCATCGTTGCCCTACACGGCGGGACTTTAGTGGTACTGGGCTCGAACTCGTGACAAGGCAATCCACGGTCCGATACCTATACCACTTGGCTACCGTGGCCACCACCCAGTATTAGAGGCGAACGCAAGGGAAAGGAGAGGGGTCCACGGGTCTGGACCTTCCCTCATAGTCCTTGAATTTTTTTTTGCTGATTAATTATAATCCCCCGTAAAAAGATCATAGTATTTGTTATTAGAATTTTTTTATTAATTAATGTTAATTGTTTATTGAGTAATTTATTTTTTGAGGTTTTTTGATACGAGAATGGTAGACTTTCCACCCTCGCCCCCCTTTTGAAAAATACTTGTGTGCACCACTGCCTAATGTCGTAGGTGTGGGGAGGTGACAAAAACGTTCTTACTATAACTTAATAATAAATACAGAATATGTACTTATCTTTTGTAACAACACTTTTAAAACAGCGTTTAAACCAAAGCGCAAGATACAAACATAATAATAGCCACAAATATAATTATATCAAATGATGTATTTTTGATGAAGAAATTCAAAATACATTAAAAAATAAAACATTTTATTTAAAGTAAGTTTTCGTTGTTATAGTCAGTAGAAGACTTAGTCTGCGTACTGTCAGCCAACCTTGCAATTTTCCGTATATAATTACTAGCTGCTAAAATCTTCAGGCGGTAACCCCCAAATGTCTTGGTGATCCACTGGTCGATCGCGATCGACGTAATGCCCACCCCGGTTCTAAGACCTGGAATTACTCCAGATACCAAAAAGTCAACCGGACTATTCTGGGGAAACCAATAATTAAAAAAATGTGCATACTTTCTTCGATTATTATTATTATTTTACATTCAAACTTGTTTGCTAAAATGAGGAGTAGCTAATGGAATGACTTTTCTTGCAAAGAAATTTTGAAAAGAAGGTTTGTGTATTGGGTATTTTATACATTATATATTGATATTTTCAAGTCGTCACCTGACCTCATTTTATTCTGAAATATTCAGAAATTATATTGTTTAACATTAAACAATTAATGAACATTTTTAACAAATCTATAATTATTCTTAAGGCTTTAGGTAGTTTCTACTGTCAATAAGTATTCTGTATAAGTGTTCCTTTATTATAACACACAAATCCTTTTTGAAAAGAAGGTTTTTTTTATAGATTATATTCCAAATGATAAAAAAAATTCTTATATGAAATAAACCCTTTAATCTTAAAAAAGTCATTTATTGAATCATCTCATGCTTTACTTTAACTAACAGATAAAAATGTTAAGTTTAATAAATTAAGGTAATTTTATGTTTCTCTGCGATCATACAGAGATGTCTCAAATATCGACTAATAAAACTCTTCAAGGCCAATCCTTGAAAACGACTCATGGCGACATCTATTGGTATCGAGGAAATTTAGTTGCTATTTTCATATTTACTAAGGTGTCTTCACTTTATTTTCATGGGCAGTATTTGGTATTTTCCTAATAATGCTAGTGAAAACGAAATGATAAGAATTAAGAAATCAAAAAAATATATATTTTAATAAAAATAACTTGAGCCATTCAATGAGCTTATATTGTGCAAACGTGATTCAACACAAAACGAAAGAAACACACCATTTCATGTATATATAATATAAAAAAAACCTGTGGCTTAACGTACACCCCGACAGCCCCCGCATTGTGGGGGGGGAGCAGAGTTCTAGGGGCCCCAAAGTCTTGCTGTCACCAAGTACCTACCCTTTGTAAAATCCAACTTAGGGGCCTAAAACTTGACTTTGCAGGGGCCAAAATGTTCTCCGTTACGCCACGGTGAAAAACTTTGATTTGAACCTAATTTAGTCACAATAAATTTCAAGGAAATAAGTTCACATTTACAAATAATAACGAGTCAATGAAAACACGTGGTCAAAGCGTAGGATTAAAAAAAAGCGTTCTACTTTCAGTTCAGAAGTCCTTAATTTGTTTCAAACGAAAAAAACTTTTAGAATTTTCAAAATCATCGCATTATTTAATCTGCACAAGCCAATTGATAGAAACCGAGTGGATTTTGCAATCTTACGTCAACTTATTGTTCACAGCTTTACAACGACGAATTTTATTGAGATCTAAATTTGCAGTTAATTCACTTCTTTCGTTAAGGCTGTCTTCACATAATGTTAAAGAATAGGACCTTAATTTGGAATATTTTTTTAGATATAAAAGAGAAGTACTCCAGCATTAACATATTCTGCTGACTCTATTGAATTAAATGCAGTATTTTTTTAAAAATGA
The DNA here is from genome assembly GCA_019973935.1 of Trichonephila clavipes. NCBI lineage: Eukaryota > Metazoa > Arthropoda > Arachnida > Araneae > Nephilidae > Trichonephila > Trichonephila clavipes. Next base: position 140,072 of record BMAU01000115.1, on the reverse strand, counting down.
TATTCCTTATTTTTATTTAAGTTGATCCATTTGTGTGGGTACATAAAATGTGTTTCCAATTTTTTCTCTTATGCCATAATGCTAAATGAGATACTATCCCTTTACATTTAAAAATAAAAGCTAATTGGTTATGAAATGTATTAAATTTTTAAAAGCTTTATATCATAAAAAAAGTATATGAATTTTAATGTTGCACATTTTCATGAAAATTGAGATTTTTTTTTCTATCTTAAGGCTGTTTTCGGTAAAAGTACGAGATTTTGAACTAAACGCGAAGCACATTTTCAGACAGAAAAATGCCTCAATTTCCATGGAAATTTTTAGAATTATAGCTCGTATTTCTGTTAACAATTTAGTGTTTTTAAAAATTTCAAACTATTCCATGAAAACGTTCTTTTTCATTTTAATACGGGAAGGCATAGCCCATTTAAGGCTGTCTTCGGTAAAAGTACGAGAGCTTGAACTAAACGTGAAGCACATTTTCAGATAGAAAAATGACCCAATTTCCATGGAAATTTGTAGTATTATAACTCGTATCTCTGTTAACACAATATAGTGTTTTTAAAAATTTCAAAATATTCCGTGAATACTTTCATTTTTTCTGGTATAAAATGTGTTTCGCATTTTTTATCCTATACCGTAATGTTAAACGGGCTTTGCCTTCACGTATTAAAACAAAAAAGAATAACTATGTTATAAAAGGGAAGTATGATCAAAAATGCTGCTTTCTAAAGGATAGTGTAGCCAGGATATCATATTAATTTTTCATTTCTTTTATATCTGAAAAAAATATTCCGAATTCGGGTCCTATTCTTTAACATTAACCGAAAACAGCCTTAAAAGGCTCACCGTGTTTAGTTCAGGTTTTCATACATTTAGCGAAGACAACTTTAAGCCTGGGGCGGGCAAATAGCGCCCCTCAAAATGTTTATTTGAGCCCCGCCAAGGAAGTCAGAAAACCAAATGGACAGATAATGTTATCTATATTTGAATTAACATATATTCGGGAGCAGTTTTTTCTTAAATAAAGATCTGGAATTGTAAATATAGATGCAAATTGGCTGAGATTAAGTTGCAGACTATGATGATAGTTTCAACAAGAAATCTCACTCCTGATCTCAAAAATATGTAGAAAAGTGTGATGGGGTACATTTGCTCATTAAACTGATTCCAAAACTGAATGTGTTTGCACACACACACAGCTATAGGTATACAATTATCACAATAAACAAACTGAATAAAATTGCTATTATTGTACTCAACTTATATTTATTGATTTTTAAGATACAATTTATACCTTTATTGACAAAGGGAGGGCACGACTATAGAAATTCATTTGGGGTCGAGACTTGGTGTAATAGTAGTACTCCTTTACGGGTGTGCAACCCTCAATGTATTTCCTCCGAATGGGCAGTCAATTCGGAGAAAATAACCTTCGAAATTCATGCTTAGCTTTTATACAATTAAGTTTCAATTTCATCCAATGATTCCTTAGCTTGGTGTGATTCCTTTCCTTCCTTCGCGAGGTGAGGGTTCGATTCATCGATCAACTTTTCCTTTTCATTTCATTTAATTATTTTTAAAATTAAATAAATTTATTTCTGAAATGTTTATAAAATATTATAAAATCCTAGGAGAATCCTTCGCATAAAATCCTAGGAGAGCCCACGCCCTTGGCGACAAACCAGAAAAAGAGCCAAATCGGAACAAGATGGCGCCAAGCGAAACCGACAATGGCGGAAAGGGAATATAGCGGGATAAGGTGGATGCGTAATGAAAATATATGTAAACAATACAGAAATTAAGCGTTTAAAATATAAAAAATAAAAACAGCACTTACTTTCTTACTGCTGATCTTTTTCCGAGTGGAGGGTACAGCGCAACAACAGATTTTAAAAAAGTCTTAAAGGTCTCATCGCTAAGCGAATGATCGTGTGAGCGGCGCCACATTTATTCTGCGAGGTAATGGTCGAACATACATTCGGCGTGGCTGGTACGATTTCAAAGAAAGCGTTTTATTGCCGATCATTACATTTAGGCCATTCATAATTTGAAGCATTTAATCCTTCCTTCATACACCATTCAATCAATTCTTTCTTACCTTTCGCATTCAACAAAGTAAAAAATTCTAAAGTATATTCCCTCACACACGCAGCCAGCCCGGAGCCCAACAACAAAATGAAATTCGAAATGCGCGCCCACAATATACGAAAATGCTAGAAATAGTTAACGTTGCCATATGTAGTGGTTAAAAAAGTAGGGTTACCAAGATGGCGCAATTATCACCAACCAAAGTAATTCGCGCCAAGGGTGTGGGCTCTCCTAGGAGTGTGTGAACCAATATTAAATGATATTTTATGTAATTATTTTGTATTTTATAAAGTAAAAACAATTACTGTAATTATATAAATATTTATATTAAATTTTATATAAATATATTTTTATATTTTAATAAATAATATTTATAATAAATTTCCTTCGTCGTGCCCTTCCCTTGTGAGATGCAAAATGAAGTAACGAATGCAAAGATGCTGACCTTTAGACTTAAAAAGGTGCTGAACTTTAGCATCCTCCGCTTCCAGGCCACGGTAGTCTAGTGGTCAAGGTAATAGACTCGTGGCCGGCGTGTCATGAGTTCGAGCCTAGTACCGCTGAAGATCCGCCTTGTAGGGGAGCGATGCACGGTAAATTTGTCGAGAGCTCAAACGTCATCCCGTTGATGTAGTGTGGTAGTCAGGAGAGAAGAGGGCGAGCTCAGGTTTCGTCCTCGTCACTTGACCATGGTCCAGAATTACGAGGTCCGTCGCCGAAAGCTCTCGTGTAGCTGAACAGGGCGAGGTAAATATTATCTCATTCATTCTCCACAATGTGGCATTTGAGTCAAAACAACTGCCCACCCATTCCTTAAGCTGATAATTCAAAAGAATCAAGAAAAGCTTAATGTGTCTTGATGGGTTTGAGACTAAAATGAATCAACGGAAGGTAATGCCAGTTTGATATCATTTCGGGTCCTAAGCGCCAAAGATCTGTAGGCTCCTTGGCACTGGCGGTTCCAAGGAGGGGCTCTTGGATCCGCTAACAAATGAAACTAAAAAATTCAATGTTTAATTTTTATTCTAAAAATATAAATAAAAAGCAAAGCAGTATTCTGTTATAAAAAAGGTATTTAAAGCAGAAACAACATTCTTAAATGCATATAACATAAAAAGGTAAAAATAAAAGTAACATCCTAAGATATAACATAATAAAAATTATAACATTCTTAAAACTTAAATTTGACAAATTAACTTAATATTGACAAACTGATTTATGATTGCATCATTATTAAGTTTTTCCAGTGAGAGTACGTTTTATTTACACAGATATGTATATATGCATGTATTTAAAAAATTAATGAAACAAAACCATTCTCAAGAATTTAAAGAAATTTAATGCAAAATTTTCAAGTTCTTCGGGAAACAAAATATTTGTTGAGTTTATGAGAAAAGGTTAGAGCTTCACCTCAAACATTTTTAGTACTATTGGCCATTTTTTTTCTAGAAACGTTCCAACCATCCTGGATTTGAAGAAAACATAATACCCATTTGTTTAGCAAGTTGATCGCTTTTTTGCAGCATCAAAGGTCCTGATATGGGAGCATTCTGAGATATCGACTCTTTAAACCAACCAATTAAAGAAGCCTCTAAATCCTCGAGCTTGGCCGTTCTCCTCCATTTTCGCTTAGGCTCAAACCTGATCCATTCAAACATTTCTCCTCCCTTTTTTCATAATTATTGTTGATAATGTATAGTTGGAGTCTTTACAGATTTCCATCATCGTCCTATGTTTTTGATCAACAGCCTTAAGAAGTTTCATCTTCACTTTAAGCCAAATAGCAGTTTGCTTTCGTCTTGAGCTGTTTGCCATTGTGATCATAAAAAATTCTTCTAAAATAGAGGGCAAAAAATTGCGGGCCCAACTCCCTGATTTTTTCTTACACTGTGATGTACTCTCGTCACGAATTCTCGTCACCAACTGATGAGATGGGGTTTTTATGTGTGTGTATTTGGTGTTTGTGTCGGAGTGGATGGTGAACGTTGCTTAGATAAACAAAATTAGCTCGTATCACAGGCTATTCCGAGGGTATTTCAAAGTCAAGTTAGTTTCCTTTATGCGAAATATGTAAAGCCATCTCTCTTTTATTTCGCCCCCTCTTAAATCTCGCCTGTGCCGCTGATGTTTTCCGTATTTTGTTCATTCCTAGTAGAGAAATCTTTTCGTGTTAAGCGATTTTCGTTTCGTGTTAAGAGAAAAATATGTAGCAGTTTGTCGGGACCGTCATATTATTTCGTGTTAACCTATACTTCGTCTTAAGAGTTTTCGCGTTAAGCGTATTTCTCTTTACTTCAATTCCGAACCTTTTTTTCGCTTTCAAAGTGATTTAGTTTCCAGTTGCTTCATCAAAAATGTACTTTCCGCCTCTTCGCTCCTTTAAGTTCATCTTTATGGTGTATGTTCGTAGTATACTCGTCTTAAAAAATATTTCGTTTTTAACTCGATTTCGTTAAAGTGTTCATTTATTTCTGCAACAAAACTCAATGAAAGATTTCACCAGTTCTACTCCGGCTGATACTTTCAAGTCCATGGTTTGTAAAGCTTTGTAAGTTGCATTCACTCGTTCTAAAATCCTTGTCCAAATTGATGTTAATAGAGCTGTTTCGAAGGTATCCATTTTATTAAACTAACAGAGCCTTCGCTTTGTTTCTAGCTGTAGATTTCTGTTCTGTAATATTGCTTAGTTGAGAAGAAAAATGTTTTTTTATTGCATTGTAGTTATTATGTAAAGCGTTTACTGCTTCAAATCGGACAGACCGTCTAGTTTAAACTAATCGTTTATAGAACACTTATAACTCTGCAGTAAGTTCCATCTTTGAGGAGAAACCAAAAAGAACGTGTATATAATTTGAACAGTTGTAAAATAGGCAGTTACTTTCCCGTTGAACTCGCATGCAAAGTGCACTACAAAATTCAGTGAATGATTTGGAATAGCGGCACATAAATAGAGTTACAGGACAATTCTCGTGTTCTTGCCTGCACTCCTGTGCGTCATTATGACATATTTGCGGCAATCCTCTCGACAAGTTTCAATATTTTATCCTAACGCATACAATTTTTTTATAACTATTTCTGTTAAATATTCCGCGCAGTGCGCCTGCCTCTCTAACTGAATAAATCCGAAGAATCTCTCAATTTCTGCATAGCCATTCACATATCTAAATATAAACTTATGCTGATCTAGATGAATTATTCTAGGGTGGAGTCTACAATACTGGATAAATATTTGGCTTTTTTAATATTTTGTATTAAAATTTCGATAAGTTTTATTTTTATCAACTCCAGGAATTCATTGTTATATTTGATGAGATAGATAGCTTACTGATCATTTTTCTTTATTTGCAAATCACTATAAAAAATGTGTCCGGCAGTCAACACTCCATTATTTATACATAAAGAGAGAGTTCGCGCCACGTTACATATTTGGTAAGGTTATGTCTGTGGTATAATTGATCTACCTGATTCTTAATGTAATCGCATTAAAATTATTTCAGTCTAAACATCCGGCACCGCTCTGGCCTTAGATATCGATGGACAACACGAAAAATGGACGTGCAAGTAAGAGAAGCGGATTATTTTCGCAAATTTATTTACTATATTTTCCTAAAGAATTCCTCCTAAGAGTTATCTCTAAAGTATTAGTACGTAGCTTAGTAGTTAGAGCATCTGACTCCTGATCGGAGGGCTTGGCTTCGATGCCCAATGCCACCCAAACCCCTCAAAGCACGAATGGAGTACGTGCTCATTAAAAAAGAGGTCCTGAGGGTGGTCGCTGCAGAAGCTATGTTTGTGCAGTTTGCTGGAGAATTTTTCCCTCCCCTTTAGCCCATGCCCAAATTGTGGAGGGGGAGGTAGATGGTGTCGCCATTTATCGTGTAAGTTCAACCTTACACAGGTTCTGGCAACTTTCTTTCCTTACCTTCGAGAACGACAGAACAACATCTAGTATAGAAAATTTTCACATACACACTGGACACTTAATCACTTATACTGTCATTTATTTCTTCACGATAGACTAGGGACGATCCTAAGATTACGTTCTTAATCAAGAAAATGATTTTTTACCTGCAAAATTAATTTGAATTTTTAATTCCCTTCCCCAAAAATGTACTCCTTTCAGGAATTTTAGCATGTATACGCAAATAATTATTTTCCCCCTCTTTATTTCTTGTATACACAACTCTTGTTTTACGCGTGGTACTTTTTACACGGTTTTGAAATAGAATGGGTCCGGGGAAAAGTTGCCATTTTTTATCTTGACTGATTTGTTCTACACGACTTATTATCGCTAATTATTCCACAAAAGGATTAAGACGACATTCATCGATAAAAAAATTCAAGTTTAAATTTCAAACGGTCTTAAATATGGTAGCAGTCTCTGTGTGTCTTTTTAAAACATTTATCGAAACGCAGAGCGTGCTCTAAACTCCTAGCAGGATGTGACGATTTGTTTAGTACGGAGCTGGATAGCATTTCATTTAATTCAAAGCTGTGTTTTACAGAACATATTATGGTTTGGTCTTTAAAGCATATAAAAAACTTGATTTTTTCTCAAACGCAAAACTAGAGCCTTTTGTAATGAGCTTGCTTTGAAAGTTCTGTATTTTGCTATTATCCGCTCGAACTTCAAACACTGCAGCCTTATTTGGAACCATCATTACAAAAATAAAATCAAACTTCTTGAAAAGGTATAAAATAGGTCCATGAACTATAGTTTTAAAGAAAAAAAACAACATTTTTATTCACAGGACTTATCATCTTATCTGCACACAGTTTTTGATGCTTCGAATTTAAAACCACGACGAAATTTTTTTTTATTACAAAGGTATCAATAATATGATTGACTTTGTTGATATTATAAACAATATTCATTTTTTCTGTACCATTAAAAAATTTGAGAAACTGTTCCTTATTTCGGATTAGGTTATTCAGATGCAATTATACATAGATAATTTCTCACTGTACGTTTTATAAAAATGTTAGCAGATTTTATGAAAAGCTTGATATTTTTAGTCTTTTAATGTTTTTCAATGTAAAGTTTTACGTTTTTTGAACCGCCCATCCGGTATAGTGGTTAGTGACGCTGCCTATTTTGCCGTATAGTCTGGCCTTGAGTCCAGAAGACGGCTTGAATGATTGTAAATGTATTGTGCCTTTGCTCCAGTGTTCTTTGCATACTCTAAATAGCTGCTGAGCCACAAGTCCTCTTGTGCAGTTGGTGGAACGGGGAGAGAGGTGGGAGGCTCCTGATCACTCCTAGAGTGTTCTCCCTCAAAATTGGGGTGAAACCTAACAAAATCGAACAGTCACTTGCATGATGAACAAGTTACGGATAACGACAACCGTAAAAATCTAGCCGTTGGCCGCGATGAATTTTGTGAGCCTTGATATGATGTTACTGTCGATCATCACAGTAATATAAGTCACAAAAACATGTTTTTTGAACGTCTAATATTATTTATTTTTATTCTCAATGTCTTTAATGTATTGTTTTAAGCGCTCCCTCCCCCCTTAATATGTGTTTTTTAATTGTTTATATCTCTTCAACTATGTCTGGTGTAATTTTGTGGTTTCTAAGTCGTGAGCTATGCAACTGGATTTTTTTCTCCAGTGTGCATTTCCTTTAAATAAATAAATAAATAAATTCAGAATTGTAAAAAGAGTTTTCAAAACCAAAAGAGAAAAATAATGATTATGATAGTTAGCTTAAAAAAATGATAGTCCCCTCCCATAAAACCGTCATTATCGCAAAGTAGCATTTAGAGAGTGGAAGGCATTTTACTTTCTTAAAACGTCATAACAGGATAAAAATCTTCACTGGATTCAAACTTAGAAGATTTAATAAATCTTTTCAGAGGGGACAGCTACACTGGTGTGCAAAAATTAAGGACGAGACGGTTTTTTCAATATAACTTTGTACAAAAGCTTTCCAAATCAACACATTTAATACCGTAAGATCCCCAATACGTAAGGACATGTGTAATGTAAGCAACACTTACTGAAAGAGAAATCAGAGGGATAAAAAGAAGCTTGATTGAAAAAGTAGCATGGAGCGCAATGCGACTGAAGGCCGAAACATCCCTGTGATGGGTGTCCAGCAAGAAACATCCGGTCTTTAGTAGGGGATATGATCTCCCCTGACTGCTAGGCAGGTTTCTCAGCGTCTGCCCATGCTGAGAATGAGGGTGTCAATGAGTTGTTGAGGCATTGCTGCCCATTCATCTTGCAGCGCCAATCGAAGCTCCCGAATCGTTACTGGTGGTAAGGTACGAGCTGCCAAGCGTCTGCCTAGAAAATCCCATACATGCTCGATGGGATTGAGATCCGGAGATCGTGCCGGCCAATCCATATGTTCAATATCCTCACTCTCTAAGAGCTGTTCGGCAGCTACTGTGCGATGACATGGTGCATTGTCGTCCATGAAAAGGAACTGCAGACCCATAGCGCCTCTAAAAGACGCACATATGGAAGAAGAATCTCGTTACAATAACGGGTCCGTTGACTGAACCTGCGTCGAAGATGTGAAGGTCTGTACGACTACCAAGCATGATGCCTCTCCAAACGAGAACACCGCGACCTCCATACCTGTCCCTTTCAATGATGTTCGAGGGATTATTGCGGCTTCCCCACTCTCTCCAGATGAGTATCGCTACTCAAACTGAATCTGCTCTCATCTGTAAAGAATATTCGTCCCCATTCATTGTCTCTCCAATTCCGGTGTTCCCGGCACCACAGAGAACGCCTTCTTCGATGGGCAGGCGTTAAAGGTACACACCGTACAGGGCGTCGTGCAAACAGACCACCACCGTGCTGTCTTCTGGCCATGGTAAAACGCGATATCGGTCGTCCAGTAGCCTGTGTCGTGTGTCTAGCGATTTTTCCCGATGTCTGCCACCTTTTTCTTCTGGCCTGTAAGACAATGTACCGGTTCCTCGTGGACGACCACTACTGAACCCCCGGATAGCTGTTCCTGTAGTTTGAAATTGTCTCCAAAGTCGTGAAACGATGCTGTGAGCAATTCCGAACTCTGCAACCACACTTGTCATACTGCGGCATTCCTCCAACTTCCCAATGATTCGACCTCGGGTAAAAGCATCCAGATGTCATCTAACAGATTGATTATTCGCCGTTTCTCGCTCAGGCAACAACTCGGTGTGATTTTAACTGCTATACGGCGTGCAATCTCTTTGCCAGAAATACTGATCTTACACCGACAACATGCTTTATACTACTCAGACACTCCCCCATTACGTCTACCTGCATATCTGCGCATGTGCTACCGTACATCACCTTACTTAATCTCCTGGTTGGTCTTTCTGTCCGCTCTGCCTCTTCGTTCAGCTGATATGCTAATTTTTCGACTTCGTCCTTAATTTTTGCACACCAGTATATATATATATATATATATATATATATATATATATATATATATATATATATATATATATATATATATATATATATATATATATATATATATATATAAAGGGTGTTTTTTTTTAGAGGTATAGAACTTTAAATTGCAATAAAACTACGATGTATTATTCGATTGACATGAATTTTTTTTCTCGAAAGTTAATCTTGTGTCATTACATTTTAAATATGATTTCTGGCATGGGACTGCCACGGCTGGCTCGGATGTAGTCCAATATGAACGTCCAATTTTCGATGACTTTTTCCAACATTTGTGGACGTATATCGGCAATAACACGGCGAATGTTGTCTTCCAAATGGTCAAGCGTTTGTGGCTTATCCGCATAGACCAATGACTTTACATAGCCCCACAGAATATAGTCTAGCGGTGCTAAATCACAAGATCTTGGAGGGCAATTCACAGGTCCAAAACGTGAAATTAGGCGGTCACCAAACGTGTCTTTCAATAAATCGATTGTGGCGCTAGCTATGTGACAAGTTGCGCCGTCTTGTTGGAACCACAGCTCTTGGACATCATGATTGTTCAATTCAGGAATGAAAAGATTAGTAATCATGGCTCTATACCGATCACCATTGACTGTAACGTTGTGGCCTTCACATCGTTTTTTTGAAGAAGTACGGACCACTGATTCCACCAGCCCATAAAGCGCACCAAACAGTCAGTTTTTCTGGATGTAACGGTGTTCGACATACACTTGTGGATTAGCTTCACTTGAAATGCGGCAGTTTTGTTTGTTGACGTAGCCATTCAACCAGAAGTGCGCTTCATCGCTAAACAAAATTCACTTATGAAAATCGGGAACAACGGCAATCTCGTTTTGGGCCAATTCAACGAATCTTGTTCAGGCGTGAGTCTATTCATGATGAATTGCCAAACCAAACTGGAGATAAATCACTTGACAGCTGTTAAATCGGTCGCCATCTTGGAAAGTAATGCCAACTTAAAACTTCTATACCTGGAAAAAAACACTCTTTATATATATAATATATCTTTTCCAAATTTTCCCTATCGTTAATAAAATATATACTTATATTCATCCATTCAAGTTCAAATATATTTTTAAAACTTGTAATGGATGACACTTGATGTTAATGCAGTTTTTTTCAAATATTAATTCATTAGGTAATGAATTATTAATAACAAACAAAAATAATAGTCCAAAACTATGTATAAAAAGGAAAATCGCTCGTTGTGTACCTTTAGCGCAATGGGTAGTGTGTGTGTGTGCGTTGGTCTTCTAATCCGAAGGTCGTGAGTTCGAATCCCACCTGGGATGGCCTAATTTCCGAGAATGTGATTTTTTTGTTACTATACTTTTTTATTTGAATAATTAAATTAAATTAATTAATAAATAGTAACAAACAAAATAATGGTCCAACGCCAAATATAGAAAGGAAAATCGTTTTCTATTTTGCCACTCAATCTGCTGATTCTCTCTCATATATATATATATATATATATATATATATATATATATATATATATATATATATATATATATATATATTTATATTAATTGTAAAAACTATTTAATAAAAAGTAACAAAAATAAAATTTTTCTTTGTTGACCTAAGTTGAAAAATAGACTTAAACAATTTTTTTTTAATATAACTGGCTTTTTTGATATCTTTAAGAACAAAAATGCCACACACATGCGCACTCTATTTTATCGCCTTTTTTTAGTAAGCCGTGACAAAGTTAGATTGGGCTTTTAAGAAAATCCTGGTAACAAGTGAAAGGCTTTCTTTCACTATCTCTGGTAAAAGGAACCTTTCAAGAAAAATGAAATTTGGTTTGCTTTTTCTAAATGCTCTGTTTGCTGTGAGGATTTTGTTCCGTAATACAGCCTTCAATGAGTTCCTGTAAAAGAATTTTTTTTTTCATCCGGGATTTTTCCCCCCTCTTCTGAGAGATTAGAGATAACTTATTAATGTAATTCCAGATTAATAAAATTACTGCTGGGGTGTCGATGCACTTTGGTATTTGAAGAAATTTTTTAGCATTCAGTTGTTTGATCGATTGATGATGAGAATTAAATATAATGCTTTTTTTAACGGTATTTTATTTTTATTACCTTACATTTAGGGGATAAGTATTTTTAAGTCTAACGTATTTTCATTGTTTCAATAATACCCTTATCATCTAATTTGTACAGTATTTTTTGCGTGGTTTTTTGATTGCAAGAGAAAAAAGTTCTGCTGTGTGTCTTTCTTTTAAAAAAAAAGTTTTATTCACTTGTTAATAGTGACGCTCTATTTCTTTTCATTCTTGAAATCCTTTCCATTCTGAATTGTACTTATTCCAATTTAAAAATGGGAACTTCCCTTTTTCTAAGTGCAATCAAATTTTCTGTTCATGTGACTTATTGCAGTACATTTTTAGCGATAGAAATTTTTAGCATGATTGCATTTTTCTGTTCGGAATTTTTGAAAACTTAATTTTTACTGGTTAGTGATTAACAACTATGGATTTTATGCATTTTTAATTTATGAAAACTTTTGGAATTTTACCATGCCAAAAGGAATTTTTAAAAAAGTGAAAAGAAAAGTTTATATATTTTTAGAAAGAAAAATTAAAATTTTGGACTGTTTAGATAAAGAATAAAAAGTGACAACTGTTGCTAAATTTGATTTCGTGAAAGAATCAACAAGAAAAAAATTAGTAATATTAAAAAAAAGAAGTCAATTTCTACTCAGATCAACAAAGAAAAATTTTACTTTAGCTACTTTTTATTAAATATATATATATATATATATATGACAGAATCACAACATTAAGTGGTAATTAATTTTTATTATTTATCTGTAAAGTATCGTATTGTTATCCAAAACAATCGAATATATAAAATTTCAGTTAAACTCAATGCTTTAAGACGTGAGAAAAAAAACCTGTTCACAAGTTTTGACACATGTCGCCAAAAGGGTCGTTAAGTCGCCAACGTGGCTGTATTTGTAATTCTTTAAATAATTAGTTTTATTCAATTAATTTTTATTAATTATAATTAAATTATTGTATTGTCTTCGAAAATGATCACGTACTTAAAATTTCAGCTCAATTGAGAGCTTTAAAATGTGTTTTATTAACGATTGAAAATTCCACCAAGATAAATAAATAAACAAACAAGCAGGCAAATAAATATATAGAGAGTGTGAGTTAATAGTAGGAATTAAACAAATACTCCATTAGAAAAGTGTATTAACTGGAGCATCTACGAGCTAAGAAATATTACAATGAAAATAGAGAAAAATGTATTAATGATGTCTAGAAAACGCCACTTAAAAGCAGATTCCTAGACATATTAATGTAATTGCAAATTAGTTTTATCTTAGGTTGAAGTAAGCCACTGTGAATTATGCACGTTTTTGTTTGTTCCCCTGATTTACACTGTCTCACGAATGAAAATCTACGATTTCAATTTACGAGGGTTTTCGAGGCTCCTGTAACAATAGAGTATCCGCGAGGTCTATCCTCTGTAACTTAAGTTCTTTTAAGGCTATCTTCGGGTAATGTCAAAGAAGAGGGGCCTAATTCGGAATATTTTTTCAGATATAAAAGTACTCAAACATTAATATTATATTCTGACTACACCATCCTGTAAAGACCTGCTTATTCTATCATAGTACTCATTTTTATCCGAGTTGACACATTTCCTCTTGTATAAAATGTGTTTTGCATTTTCCCCCTATACCGTAATGCTAAATGAACTATCCATTCACATGTTGAAAGGAAAAACTAATTATTTATGAAATATTTTGAAATTATAAAAACACTATATTATAAACAAATGCATGTGAGTTACAATGTCACACATTTTTATAAAAATTGTGTGTGTGAGGCATTTTTTTTCTGTCTGAAAATGTGCTCCACGTCAAGTTCACGCTATCGCCTTAAACACGCGTTTATTATTTTCACCTGTATGTAACGAAAATTTTTTTTAAATTTTTTATTGAGAACATTTATAAACCCGTGCACCATAAAGTATCCCAAGGGGGCTTATGTAGAAGTAAGCATGAAGCACACATCAGAAAGAAGAAAAGGATTACAACACAAACATCCATGTCTTACCCGGGATTCGAACAAAAACTCTACGGCACCGCAGTCAGCATTATTAACCACTGTACCGGATGGACGACTAACGACAATTTTTACCCGCTTTAGAAGGTCAGATTCATTCGAAATTTTGCACACTTGTCAAGGACTGATGTCAATACAATAATTTAATAATTTTGTTCCATTGTCCTGATCAGGATCATCAGGATTATGATTTCAAATTTCTTGATTTGGCTTATTTTGGATAATTTCAGATCTCATTACCATATCTGGCGACTAATTCCAGGTCCCAATTCATGATTTGGCGACTAAAAGATTAAGATATAACCCTAAAGCAAAAACACTTTTATTGTAGATCGAACTGAAAAATAAAATATAAATTATAGTTTAAAAAAACTAAAAACACATTTTTATAGTTAATCAAACAAGAAAATAAAAAATAATTCTTAATATAAGAATAAAATGAGTAACGAGAAAATTAAGGTCATTGTGGTAAAAGCGTGTGCGGTGTGTGCTTTGTACTACATTTTTACACTAACTCTGCATTTCGGAATAGAGCTAATAAGAAATTATAGCAATTAATATCGAGCACCCCACGTTTTTACCGCAATGACATTAATATATATATATATATATATATATTTTCGTTAACCCTTTTATTCTTATATAAAGAATTATTTTTTACAAGCTTCTGTAGGTATAGATTCGAACCGGGCACCTTCCGTTCCGAACGCCAATACTTTATCAATCACGCCAAAACGATCGTCTTCGCGTGATGTCTAAGTATTGGTTTATTTAGATACCGCTACACTACTCTCCCACCAGTGAGGTGGATAGGCGAACGATTTTTTCCCGTTCGTTTTTTTTGAGAGAGCATTGTTTTTATTTATTTGTTTTATTCTCTCTCTCTCATTATTATTTATTTATTTTTACTCTTATTTATTTTCTTGCTGAGATGAGAGAAAGATGATCTATCGTTTGTTTCGGAGAGAGTATATGTTTTATTTATTTATATTTTTCTTCTCTTATTTATTTATTTTTTTACTTTACTTTCTTCTTTTTTTATTATTCTTGCGGTAGATGGCGCCACGACAGTTCAGGAAGTTGCGTTTTCTTACTTCAGTCCAGGGTCACCAATGTAGGTATAGATTCGAACCGGGAACCTTCCGATCCGAACACCAGTACTTTATCGATCACGCCAAGACGATTGTCTTCGCGTGATGTCTAAGTATTGGTTTTTTTTATTTAGATACCGCTACACTTCTATTTAACTTGCAATGTAAAATGTTCGGGTGGAATCTTGCAACTCAATTTTGAAGCTGATGTCTTCAACCGATTGAGCTGAAATTTTGTATACACTTTAAGGTTGGATGACAATGTTTGTTTTGAACATTTATATCCCGATATCTCCATTAGTTAAAAAAGATATCAATTAAAGTAAAATGTTCGGGTGGAATCTTTCGACACAATTTTGAAGCTGATGCTTTGAACCGATTGAGTTGAAATTTTGTAAATACGTTTAATTTGGATGACAATGCATGTTTTGTACATTTATATTCCGATATCACAATTAGTTAAAAATATATTAATTAAAAACTCTTACCCATGTTAGAAGCTTACTTTACCTCTTTCCACTAGCCCTCGTGGCCTAGAGGTTAGAGAAGTTGACTTCAAAGGAATTACACAGGGTTCAATTCCCGGGATCTCGCAGTTTTTAAATTTACTTTAAATCACTTTAATTTTCAATCGAAAATTATTTCTCTTGAACAAATTTAAATTTCCGCGTTCTTTCCGATTTGTTTACTAGCTTTTTTTCACTTTAAATGTAAAATGTTCGGGTGGAATCTTGCTACTCAATTTTGAAGCTGATTTCTTCAACCGATTGAGCTGAAATTTTGTATACACTTTTAGTTTGGATGACAATACATGGTTTGACCTTTTATATTCCAATATTGACCTAGTTACTGTAACGATCTCGTTTAGGTGTCAAGGCGAGCATATTTACAATAACACCGGTGTCGACCAAAAGCGTAGCTCAGATGTTAGAGAACTTGCTTAGCATACGAGAGGTTCAGGGATCGATACCCCGAGCCTCCAATTGTTACTCTTTCGTATAAAATATTTTGGAAATTCGTTTAATTTGGTACAA
Source organism: Trichonephila clavipes (assembly GCA_019973935.1). Taxonomy (NCBI): domain Eukaryota; kingdom Metazoa; phylum Arthropoda; class Arachnida; order Araneae; family Nephilidae; genus Trichonephila; species Trichonephila clavipes. Next base: position 124,344 of record BMAU01000115.1, on the reverse strand, counting down.
CGAGATATATTTTACAATACTTCCACTCTGCATGCGTACAAAAGAATGTTATATTTTTACTGCTCTACAGGGAACACTAAAAGACAGACCTATAAAACTATTTACTTTGAAACTTTCTAAGATACATATTTACTCGATTCTAGTTTCTCCCTTAACACTTAAGTCCTCCAGTTGGTGTGGTGTGGTAGTTAGGAGAGGGGGGTGCCAGCTCAGGTGTCGTCCACGTCACTTGACCATGGTTCAAAATTACGTGGTAGCGTCGCCAAAAGCCCTCGTGTAGCTGAACAGTGCGACGTTAATATTAAATCAATCAATCAAAATCAATCAACCCTTAACACTTATAATTGACCTAGTTACTGTAACGATCTTGTTCAGGTGTTAAGGTGAGCATGTTTACAATATAACACAGGTGAGCGTAGCTCAGATGGTAGAGCGCTCGCTTAGCAGGGATAGATACCTTGCGCCTCTATTTATAATTTTTTCGTTTCGTGTAAAATATTTGATTTGTACTACGAGATATTTTATAATTCTTCTACTCTGTACACGTACAAAGTATGTTATATTTTACAAGCTTTTATTTAGCTTGCAATGTAAATGTCTTCAACCGATGTATGTAAATGTCTTCAATAATGTCTTCAACCGATTGAGCTGAAATTTTGTATACACGTTTAGTTCGGTTGAAAATGCATGTTTTGACCATTTTTATTCCGATATCACGTTTAGTTAAAAAGGTTAGCTGTATGGCCCGGTATTGCACGGGCTTTCTCTACTTTTATAAATTTTCCCTTTTCTTCACAAAATCAGCACTTCTCTCTCTCTAATAATCTTTTTCAAAATGAATTCCACCCCCTCCAATTTGGCCGATATTGCTCGGGCTTCTACCTAGAGTATAACTTAAAATTTCCTGTTTCGAAATTTTTCCGCTTCTTTTCTTTGTCAGACAGATTTACCCCCCGGTGTTGTATGAACATATTGTCATGAAAATTCCCCTTCCTCTGTCGCTATCAGAGCTCTCGAGAAAGTGAACACTCAACGATTCTTAAACAGCTTGATAGGTGCAGCACTCTAGTGGCACAATGAATTATTGCACAAAAAATTCGTAAAAAAGTATTCGACATTTTATTTTTTAAATCACTAACTGTTAAAAGCAAAGTATGAGTTTTTTAAAAATCAATTTGATATTAATGAATCGATAGTGATTCATTTTAGAAAAAGTCATATGAAAAGTATTGCTGTTTTGAAAAAAAAGAAAAGAAAAACGTACTATATCGTGAAGAAATAAATCTTCTTTCTAATTACAAAATTGCTGGCAAAGTTACTAAATGCGAGAATAAAATTTTGAGTATTTTTTAAAACAATCATAAAACCTTAGCGATGGTGTTGTTTATAACCACGGGGCAAAAGTTAATAATCCAGCGTTCTAAGCATTAATTCCACGTAATCTTCGGAAAAAAATAAATAAAAGGAAGAGATATTCAATTTCGCATAGCTATAATTGTTAAAATTTAAAATTTGGGGGGAGGGCTTCATTTTTCATTTAACGCCTTCGAACTTCATATATCGATTGCAAACATCGGTAATTTTTAAATAAAAAATGTAACAAAAATAATGCTTTAATAATTCTCGCAAAAAGGGGATAAAAAAATGAAAAACAATTTTTTTAAACTGTAATTTTTAAGCAATATTTTCAAACTTTGTTCATATTACGGATAATATCGTTCTACACACGGAAAAAATTGTCATGGGATTATTTTTATAAATAAATAAATTATTAAGTATTTAAATAAAAATTGGAGTATATTTTAAAAATCGTAAAAAAAATTGTCATTTTATTTTTTAAATGACTGGTTGTGAACGAGAAAAGCATGGATTTTCTTAGTGTAGAATATAACTTCATTAAATTGAAAGAAAATTTAATTGGAGTGATTTAGAAATCATTTTCATAAAAACGTATCGATTTTGACTCATTCTAGAAAATATCGTAAAATAAAAAAGAAAATATTTTTTGTAAAATAATTTATAACGTATCGTGGCGAAGTAAAGGATGTTTCCAATTCTGTAATTTTTTTTTGTTTGAGTCTCATAAAAAATTAGATCGTATCTCAAAAACTTCTGGGATAAAAAAAAAGTTCGGGAAATTGAAACTTCGGCATCTTGCGGGAAAAAATAGCAATAATTATGCGTTTTAAGGTTTTTAATTAATATCTTTTTAACTAATTGCACTATTGAAATATATGTGTTCAAAACGGATTCCTCGGATCAGTTCCGATCTTTTGGTACCTTTGGCAAGTTTTTGCATCGTGCGGTTCGTGAGAAGATACACCTAGTCGTATAGTTGCATACGTTTGTTTACCTTCGAGTTTTAATAGTGCAGATATTAATTAAAGTAATTTTTTCGGGTTGAATCTTGCAACTCAATTTTGAAGCTGTTGTCTTCAACCGATTGAGCGTAAATTTTGTATACATGTTTAGTTTAGATGAGAATGCATGTTTTGATGATTTATATTCTGATGTCGCAATTAGTTAAAAAGATATTAATTAAAAACCTTTTACTCCTGTTAGCTTTTTATTCTGCCCGGCAGCTTATCGGATAGAGCTTAAAGAAGTTCCGATTCTCTCTCTCTCTTCGACCTTTCTTAAAAAAACCATCTTATTCTTTCTCTGAAACTGAGACAAAAAAATAATAGCCTAATGTGAAAGATAATTTATTTCGCTACGATACGGTATAATTTGTTAAAAAAAATAATGATGTTTCTATTTTTTACAATTTTTTTCTAAAATGTGTCAAAATCGATGCGTTTTCATGAAAATGATTTCTAAATCGGTCCGTATGATTTTTTGCGTGTTAATGAATCGATATTCTGCACTAAGAAAGTTTAGGTTTTTTTCTTTCAGAAGCAGTCATTCAAGAAATAAAAGATCAAAAACTTTTTTACGATTTTTCGAAAAATACTCAAATTTTGAATAAAACATTTAAAAACTTCGTCATTTTTAAATATAGTCGCACGAAAATATTTTCTCGCTTGTAGATTAGTATTATCCAAATTTTGCACAAAAATTGAAAAAATTGGTTTAAAATTACGGATTTACAAAAAAGTGCTTTTCGTTTTTAATATAGAGTTATAGTAAAAGCAAAAAAACAAAAAACAAAGAGAATGAGTTTTAATATTTTAATTAATTTTTCTTCGTCCCATGTTGTTTTGATCTAACAGTGTTTATCTCCCCCCTTCCCATTGGCCTCTTGTTGCGGCCCGAGTGACATATCTATATGTATGTAGCCTCGTGGAAAAAAATTTTGAGTACCCCTTAGCTGGACTGTTCAAAATTAACCTGCAAACGACCTTTCAACGAAGATGCGTTGAATGAGATTAACAGACTGAGAAACGTCTGTCTAGCGATAGCTAAAAAGTAAAAAAAAAAAAAAAAAATTAAAAACAAGCTTTTATTTAAATGCTTTAAAATGAATAAAATAAACATTTCTTTTAAAACATTTTTTGCTATCAACTTATAAAGTCGTTATACAATTTATGATATAAAAGCTTGTCTCGAGATTTACCTGTGTACATAAACATGCAAATTGATAGCAAAAAAAGTTTTAAAAGAAAAGTTTATTTTATTCCTTTTAGATCATTTAAATAAAAGCTTGTTTTTAAAAAGTTTTTTTACTTTTAATTTATTTACTTTTTAGTTTGATTAATTATAAAAATGTTTTTCAATTCCTACTATTAGCTCACACTTTCTATATATTTATTTTGGTGGAATTTTCAATCGTTAATAAAATACATTTTAAAGCGCTCAATTGAGCTGAAATTTTATATGCATGATTATTTTGGGTGACAATACAGTAATTTAACTATAATTAATAAAAATTAATTGACTGAAACTAATTATTTATAGATTTACAGATACAACCACGTTGGTTTTATTTTTAGCGAATTGGGTCAAAAGTTTAAAAGATATTTTTTCTCTCGTTTTAAAGCATTCTGTTGAACTGAAATTTTATATACACGATTGTTTTGGATGATAATACGATACTTTAGTGATAATTAATAAAAATTAATTACCACTTAAATGTCGTGATTCTGTCCTATGTATATACATATTTATATTAATTGTAACTATTTAATAAAAAGTAGCTATAAAATAAAATGTTTCTTTATTGATCTAAATAGGAATTTACTTAAAAATTTTTAAATTGCTTGTTTTTAGTTTTTTTAAACTATAATTTATTTTCATTCAGCCACTTTGGCAATTTAAGCTAGAGCAACGCCACACCAGAAATGAACGCCACTATCAAATAATATATCAATGGTCAGTGAGATAGATCGTATATAGATGATTTTTGAGAAGAAAAGATATTATTGGAGGATATGCTCTTTTAATTAGTTCTCCTTAATAATATTTGCGCAGCTACTTGACAGTTAGAAGATCTAGGAAGATCTTTGTATGGCAAAGTCGGAGAAATTGCATCTAATTTCAGATAAGTAACAATTGATTCTTACTTTTTAGCTTGTCTTGTCCATACATCGCGTGCTCATTTCAAGCGTTTAAGGCAGTGGTTCTCAAACTTTCACTACTGGCGACCCAATTTTCAATCATAATTTTTATCGCACCCCCCCTAAAAATAATAATGAATTGGATGCAATAATAATACACTTTGGCTCTAAAGCTACAATACGATCATAATTATAAACCGTACAAATTAACAAGATAAGTTACTTTTAAGTAATTTTTTTTTTTACATTTTAGTTCGAGTCACTATAAGAGCGTGTTTTTTAGTTTGTTTCAAAACTATAATTTATTTTATAGTTATTTTTACTATACACGATAAAAATCACAATTTTAGTGAATAATTTAATCAAGAGAAAATATACTTACCTACTTTCAAGGACTTTTCAATTTTTCTTAGAAAATATGAGAAAAAATCCAATAAAACTAAAGAAAATGTTCCAAATGTGCGTGTCCTTAATAAAGGACATAAACCACAGACACTTTTCGCTAACACAGGACGTTATTTTCCAGCAAAACTGTTATATTTTGTTTACGTTTTTGTAGTTTAACTGTTGTTTGATGATCTACAAATAGCATTTTGAACTTTTTCTTCCTTGTGTCTTTTTGACAAGGCGAAGTGTTACATTATGGCTTCATAGTTTTCTTCATAGAGATCTTTAGGCAGCATTTGAAAATTTCAAATCAACTAAAACGATTCATGTCTAACTTTTTTCTGATATTTACTTTCGCTATATATATATATATATATATATATATATATATATATATATATATATATATATATATATATATCTTGATTAATATGCATTATTTCAGTAAGTTCGTCAATTGCTTGATCAGTTTCAACTTCCTTCAATAGGGATCACAGATGCCCATTTTTTTTAATATTCTGCTTATTTACATTTATAAACTATAATAAGTCGTACAACACAGCAATCAAAACTACAAAATTGCTCACGGGGAAAGTGTAGCATGTTCTAAAAAATAATTCTGTAAAACGTTTTTCATTATGCATTATATGTTTCAGAATACTCATGCTTATCCATATATCATAAAACTCTTTCACATGGAAAAAGATGAAACAGAAATATATTATATATCTTTACAACTTCCCTAAAAAAAAGACGGAGATAACCATACCAGTGAGTTCGAAGGTCAGCTAAAGTAATATTTTAGGTTAAAAGAAACATAATAAAAAAAATCTCTTATCGTTTGATATCGTTAAAAGAAACGTAAAAAAAAATCTCTCATCGTTCTCATATTGACCGCAAAGCAAACAAAATATATTTTTTAATTTGGTTATAGGATCAAAGATGGCTAATGAGCATTTGAAGTGGGATCTTTTATTTTTGATGATCACCAGATGATAAAAATAAATTATATCAGTGTAAATGTGTATTTTTTATTATGTCAGAAAGCATTTTGTTTTACTTCATTCGAAAAAAAATTATTTTTTAAAACCTTCTATTTTTTTTCAATATGCTCGCGCCCCCCTCGCATGGTTACCGTGCCTCCCAGGGGGCGCGCCCCACAGTTTTGAGAAACACTGGTTTAAGGGGTGTTGGAAACCTCTCTCTCTCTCTCTATACTGACAATGTTAAATTGGCTGTTTTCGATGTACCTTTTCTCAAAATCTGTTATATGTACATGCTTGAAATTTTTCATACAATTAAAGTACACTTTTCTCAATATATTGAAATGAGCTTTTAGCTAATTTTGAATTTTTCATAATTTATAAAATATTTTATCGAACATAGTGAATTTTTTAACCCATTTTTCACATAAAAAATTGGCAAAAAATGAATTTTTGAGTTTCTTACAAGAAGCTCATTTCAGTATATATTAACCATCATTATAAAACATCATAAAAATTTACATCTCTGTGAACAGTAGTTTCTCAGAAAAGATACATCGAACATCAAAACTTACATTTTGAGATAAATTGATTTTAATGTATACAGTGAGGCTTTTAATCAGCTTGAAAATAAAAGGCTCCCTTTACAATAAAAGATAAATTTTTTGATTTATATAAGACGTTCAACTTTTTTAAGCAAAAACGAAGTACTTTGTTTACATTTTTTCCCATTCAAATGAAGGTGGCCCATTTTCAAATATTATTTAAAAATAGGTTTTATGGCTTCTAATTACCCTAGAGGCTAAAGTAAGGTATTTTTAGAAAGGTTTACATCTATACAATTGAAAATGTAAAAATCTCAAATTGTCAAAAAAATAAGATTGTATAGCTTTCCAATACCTCTTAAAATAAAAAAAGAGTAAACTATATTGCAAATACCTGTTTGCAGCCATTTCATGTCCGATTCAATGGCTTCTCCATCCATGCTGCATTTGAATACCCCTTCCCTCCCGGGAATCAAATCAATGAGCGTGATCTTTATTTCAATCATTATGAGAAGAATGTACCATAACAAACCTATTTTATGTATAAATCGATGGATAAGAGTATTGAAAACTTATTTCTAGGAGAAATAATAATTAAATTAGGAAGTAAAGTCTCAGCAAAGGCATTGCAATGAACCACAACGTTAAAAATAATTTCAGTATTGTAATAAAGCCAGCTGGGTGGCATAGTTGGTTTGCCGCTGACCTTCTGTACCTAAGGTTGCGGGTTCGGTCCAAGTCGGTGGATTTTCCTGATGCAGAAAATCGACAGCGGTCATGTCGTACGATTATACGGCATGAAAAAGATAACTTGAGTGTCCGTTTGGCTTGGATACTCTCGGCAAAATTAAATTTCTAAGTACAAATTTCGCCTCGGCAGAGCTCAGGTGCCTCCCTCTGGGGAAGAAACTGGGCGTCAAAATTACTTGCTGTAATTGGTATCGCCTAAATGTGGAGGCGCACTAAAAAGGGATACCAGCTCCTGTGGAATGTACTAGGTGTGCAAATTTAGAAATACAAATACACAGCCCCATTACATAAAAAAAGTATTAAAATAAAAGTTAATGTGCACTTTTTAGTTATGCTGTGTCTTAATCTTACGTTAAAGATTAGAATCTCAACTTAAAACACTTTTTCAGAAAGAAAGAGAGATCAACAACCACTTACCCTGTATTCATTAATTCTATATTTTATCTTTAATATTCTTTCTATAATTCTATTAATTTTGTTATCTTAATAAGTGATTATCAAATGATACAAGAACTAACTTTTATGGAAGCCACACATTCCCCATCTACTCCACATTCATTCTAAAATGTTTCATGCAGCGCTATCTATCTTACATTTAAAAGTTCGATAAAATGAAAATTTCCCATGGTAGAAAAACATCATCAAATAAATAATTCTAGATCACAATATATCAGTTAATTGTATTGAATGAAAATATTCCGCGTAATTACGTATTATACCATCGACCAATTTCGTTAAATCAAAAGACGTCGCGAAGTGCAGTAAGAAAATGAAACCGTTCTCGCGCTCATTTCAAGAGAGTAACAATAAATATACCAGCATTTGGCGACATTTTTTGAATTAGCAATGTCTTTTTGTGCGGCGAAATTGATCGACAGTAAAATACATAAGTATCATAATTCATTATACAATATTGGCTATTAAATATACTGTAAAATATCAGCAAACATTCCATTGTTCAAAATTAGTAAACAATTCCAATATGCAACATTAGTAAACAATTCCATTATGCAACATTAGTAAACAATTCCATTATGCAATATTAGTAAACAATTCCATTATGCAAAATATTTGTAATTAAATAACCATTTGGCAACATATAGTCCCATAATGAAAGAGAAGAAGAACAACAAAAAACAAATATAATCGTTAAGCAAAATCAACTGTCAAATATGTTATATAAAAAAAATTTAAGTCAATTCCTACTTTGATCAACAATGAAAAATTTTATTTTAGCTACTTTTTATTAAATAGTTACAATTAATATAAATATGTATATACATATGACAGAATCGCAACATTAATTGGTGTAATTAATTTTCGTTCATTATCATTAAACTATCGTATTGTCATCCAAAACAATCGCGTGTATAAAATTTCATTTCAACTGAATGCTTTAAAACGTGAGAAAAAACCTATTCAAGTTTTGACACAAGTCACCAAAAATGTTGCCAACATGGCTGTATTTGTAATTCTTTAAATAATTAGTTTTAATCAATTAATTTTTATTAATTATAATTAAATTATTGTATTGTTATCCAAAATAATCATGTTTGTAAAAAATGTATTTTATGAAAGATTGAAAATTCTAAAAGATAAATAAATAAATAAATATATAGAGAGCGTGAGCTAATAGTAGGAACTGAAAAAGGGATTCTTTGACTTGTCTAACACAAGATATTATTTTTTTATTCAAAATTATTACTGGGAAGGGTATGATGAAACAAAAACAAATTTTGACTTTTGAGACTAATATTATAGATGATGCTTTCTTATTTCGTCGATATAAATTTAATAATATTCTACAACCTTTTATTACAACTAAAATTTGAAATTTGCCGCAGGAATAAAAATTCTAAATTTACCCAGAGGTGTTTTTATAACAACTGAAAAATGAAAAATAAATCGAAAGAAAGTTAGAGTAGCCCCATGGAAAACAAAATAACAAATGTAAACAAAAAACGTTAAAATTTAAAACAGTTTTTGAGGTTCGAAAAGGGGATTTTAACAATTTGGTTTTTATTCTAAGAAACAAATTGTTGGTTTATACGAAAGAGAATATGCAAAGAAACTCTCTGAATATACAAAATTAACTGTGAATACTTCGATATTATTTAAATAAAGGAAAGGAACAGTATGGAATTATTCTTTGTATTGCGAAGAATATTCTCATTTTGTGAAGAATATTCTTAAACATTATCTTTTGATACCCGACGGGATGTCTTATTTACATATAAAACACGCCATTTGGCTTTTTCCTATTCCTTGCTGGCTTAAGACGACTTTTTCAGTCACAAACACAACTTCTTTTTGCTAACCCTATTCGAACAGTTTTTGAATTTATTTTCTATCATTCGATTTAAGTAGTTATTGTTATTTATTTATTTTTTTATGAAAAGGTACTTAGCAAAATTATGTGCATGATTTTCGGACGAATATTTAGCTTCCGAATTAACCATTTGTGTGTGGAAATAATAACATTTAAGTGCTTTTCAACACAGCGTGATAAAAAAAATGGATGTTTTTAAGTAAATTATTGACATTTCGATTTAAGTAAACATTTTTACTCACGTTTTTTAATGCAGAAAATATTCGATCATTTCTCACAAATGCTAGTGTAAACATCATTTTACTTTGAGGGAACTCAATAAATCTGCAGGCTGAGAAGATTAATGATGTACATAATGATGTGAAGATAATAATGGCTCTTGTATGAAAGAAGGCTTAGTTTAGAATTTTTGCTTTCATGATCTAATATGTTCTTTGAAAACTGATTGCCCGTTCAAGAAAATCTTGTAAATGAGCGTTCGAAAAAGCAAAACCAAAATCTTGGAAATGAAAAAGTACAAACAGTCAATGACCAGAAGTGAAATAAATATTAATAATGATTGTCGTAGTGTGTTTGATGTTATATTTATAAAATATTGAAGTTTATCTTTATTATTACTTATTGAATTTTGGATTATTTTACGCAATAATAATATTGGAAGATAAATTTCACATTTACTGTACGAAAAGGTAAAAACTTAGCTTGGAATAACATAATATTTAAGAAATTCTTGGGAAATTCAGGTTAGGAAAATAAATAAATAAATACTTGTGTGGGTATAGAATAATCATCTAAAACGCGAATAGTTCTTTTTAACTTTTTGGGGAAAACGGAAGCATCAAGCTTTTTCTTTGAATGGAATTCTTCACGCGATTTACATTTATTATTCTAAAATATCAAGCAAAAATGAAAAAAAAAATGTTTTACTTAGCTAATAAGCACGCAATATTGTTGGTGCCTGAAGTATACTCTTTATATATTTTCATAATAAAATCGAAGAAAAAGTTTTATTGTTTTATTATTATTATGTATTGACCGACTACGTTCGGAAACGTTATTTGGAAAAAGCGTGTAAATAAATAAATTTCTTGATGTTTAGTGCCAACCGAACTAGAATATAAACATAAAAGTGTTTTGAGAATATTATAACAAGAAAAAATTATTTAAATGAACTTTTTGTCTTAACACTAGAACATTCATCGGTGTCAATTTGGCACAGGAGTCTGTTCAGTTTGTTCTCCTTTCTACATTTTTGCAGGGAATTTGAAAATTTTTCGTGACTTTTAATTATTTTTCATGGTAATTATTCAGTTAAAGTTTTGTGGTTCTAGGCTAATTAGGAGAAATTTTACTAAAAATACCTAGAACGTCCGCTGGTGTCATTTCGACATTAAAGCAATTTATGTCATCATAAATAGCTGTGGTTCATCATTACTATTAGTAAAACAAACTTACCAAAATACTATGACACACTTTATTTGACCTTGAACGCAGTGTTTTGGGGTTAACAGCGGAAACGAATCTTATTTTTCTGAAATTGCTGTGTCTAAGCGTTTCGTTACATAGCATTTGGTTATCTGCTCATAAAAAAATTATTCGATTTGCGAGCCTTGTGCAGAACAGACACCCTCATAGAAAAGGTCTAAGCCCTGATGAAATTGCTAATTTATTGCGAGAGATTTCTGAGAATTAATTGACTCTAATTTAGATTCTGATGAAGACATCAGATTGAGTGAAAGTGACTGCGAAGAATATGAAGAAAAAACAGACATGGTAGATTATATTCCAGTAAATTATGATTTATATATCGCTAGAGATGGCACAGAATGAATACCGCATAGTAGTAATATTCTTGGGAGATTTGAGAATATAAATGTTTTGCGACAAACCAGTGATCCAACAAGCTTCGCGAAACATAATGTCAACGTCAGTTTCCTATGATATTAAGAACCAAAAATATGTTAATTACATAAAATAATATTAAAAAGTCTTCAAACTAAACTCTATACTGAACAGTAGTCCTGCGATTATTTAGTTAAAAGAATTATTTTAGATATTTTATGTCGCGATGTCAAAATGACACTGGTAGACGTTTAAGGGTAATCGAAATCCAGCACGTTCTAGTGTTAAAATGAAGAATGGCAAATGAAAAATGCTTCGATAGTAATATTCCGTCTGTATATCATTGGACATCCATACTGTGGGGCTAAACTAAAAATTATGAAAAATCCCATTACTTTCAGAGATACGATCAATAGGAATAATAACTGGTGTTTTTTGTTACAGTTTTTCTACTTTGATATAATAAAATACGAATAAATCCACTTTTAGATTATATATTAGAGAAACCTTAGTTCAACTCTGGTATAGAAGTCTAGCCATACATGCAAAATATTATTATTATTATAGAAGCATTTTTTACATGAGAGAATGTTTTGATAATATGTTATTTTTTCTTCATTTTTTGTCCAAAAAATTGCATTTAAATAATCTAGTATCGCAATAATTTTCTTAGAACAATTTTATGTGTGTATTCTAATTTAAATGACACTAAATATGCAAAAATATTGTTTTAACGCTTTTTTAAAATCATGGGTCCAAATGTAGTTCACTTTAAGGCAGTGCTTCTCAAAGTTTCAATATCCGCGACCCAATATTCAATGATAACCCAATATTTAATGATACTCAATTGTCATCGCGCCCCCCTCATACAATAACAATGCATTGAATTCAATAATACTATACTTTGACGATAAAATTACGATATGACCTTAACCTCTTAAATGACACCGCTGTATATAAACGTCTCGCTCAGTGAAGGCGCTAATTTCGCAGGACGTATATATACGTCTTTCTGCAGTGCAAACTTTTCTCTGCACTTCTATCCATAAAAGTATTGCGAAGGCTTTGAAATGCAATAAAAGAACCTTGACACTGTTGAAACTGTACAAATTATAAAGAAAAGTGTTAATTTTTGTACATAATTTTGTATATGACAATCCCATGGAGTTACTGGCAATTATTAAACTTGCTCTTAGTATGGTTAAATTAATTATAAAATACATTGTGTAGCACTGATACATTTATAAGTGTAATATATCAATGTAAATGTGTATTTTATTCATTTTTTGTCGGAATGTATTTTATTTGATTACTTTCAGTACATTAATAATTTTTAATAATATTCTTTTGTTTTTGACTTTTTAATATGCTCGCGCCCCCTTGTATAGTTGTCACGTCCCTCAAGGGGCGCGCCCCACAGTTTGAGAAACGCTGCTTTAAGTAATTATTCGTGATTACGCTTTTAAATTGAAATGCACTGATGGAATTTTATTACATTGAACAAAAACTATACAATTCATGGTTGTAAGTCAGAAACAAATATTAACAAAAGCAACTCGCAAAAGTAAGAAATCACCATAGCGAGTCTAAAATATATAAAGTTTATAGTTATTATTAAATCTGTAATATGTAAACATTAAGATATGGCGTGAAGAGTGAATGAAGATTTTTTTATACGAGATTGCAAAAATCTACATTTCTGTCTTTTATTTTTAAATCATCATCAAGAAGCCCACTTTTTGTTTAAAAATTCTTTTCTCTAAAGAAAATTTGATATTTATTTTTCTGTTAATTCTTTTTTTTTTTTTTTATTACTTATTTTTTTGATAATATACGAACTCATTTATTATTATATATCTTATTTAATAACGTAAATATTTTTTATACTTCAATTATTACTTATATAATTATATAATCTTTAATTCAAGATCGAAAACTGTTTCACATTCCTTTAATTTTCAATAAGTTTTAACAATTTTACTTATAAACTTTCTTACTTTAAATTGGGTTGTAATAATTACTAAAAATTAATCTAAATAAACATTAAATGTGAAAAATAATTTTAATTTAATTTAATTTAATTTAAAAATTTTAATTTATACATTAGGAAAATGTGTAAAAGAGGAAAACAAATTTCGTCATTTAGATTTTTTAGAAGAATTTTTTGAAAAATAAGAAAGAAAAGAGAGAGAGAGAGAGCAAAGAATATTTCTATCTAAAGAAATTAAATAATATTTATGAATTGAAAAGTTTAATTTCTATCTTCGGTTTTACTGCTAAAATAGTTTTTGAAATTCGAAAGTTATAAAAAGTGGACAGAAGTATAAGTGTTTCTTTTTACCATAATTTTAAAAACCATAATGCCTTAAATTTAATTCAAATCGAGTTATATAGATCGTTGTTCTATTGTTGGTCGTTTCGAACAAACTTCGATGTTAAAATATGATAAGATTCCGTCTGTGAGTTCCTTTACCATCGATTTAGAATGAGATCTACTGAAATATTGATTACGTCAGACCGGGAGTTTTCTTTTTTTGTAAAAGTAAATTTAGCTTTGAAAAGTTAACGCAATAAAACCATTCTCATTCCATTTTTGTTCAACTCTGTTTCCTTAATTTATTCTTGAACTTTCCTATGATAATCCGTGAGAGCAATTTCGTAAATTAAATTTCACTAAATTTAGGTTATTTACAGTTTGAAATGGAAAAAAAATAGGTAATTTCATTAAGTAACATTTCTATGTATATATTATTCTTTAAAAGTTTTCTACAGTATGTTGTAAATACGTATATCCTTATATTTTATTTGCTATTTCATTTTGTTCTGTTCTGTATGAGTGCTTTTTTTCACCAACACACTTACATTCATTTCGCAAAATTGTTTGTGCAAATATGCTAAAAACTGAAATGAGTATGAAATTAATATAATATGAAAACGGTTTGCTCAGATATCATAGAAAAAACTTCCTCTTTTGCCATTATACAATGAGTCTAGAAAGTATATATACGGTAATAGTTATAATATTAAAAAACCTCATTGTGAGTGAAAAATTTCTTAACTGTGGATCAGCCCTCATCGTATAAATGCTGCTCATACTCATAACTATTCATACTGGATGCTTAATACTTTAATATTTCTTTCTGTTGTATTTATTTTATGATAACAATCGCGTAATATTCACAAGCAATGCTGTCCCTTACATTTTTATGGCTTTTGAATGGAAACTTGGCGAATACTGACGATACAGCCAAGTTGGCATCTTTTTTTGGCAACCATATGGATGCTTCTTGCGCTCCTCTTTAGTTAAATTCAACTTTTTGCAACCCATTTTTAATAACTATATCTTATGTATAAATAAATTTATTACAGCATCATGAAAAACTTTTTCTTGAGAGATATCATGATAAATCTAGCATTATGATAGAATACAATTTACTATTTCCATCTAAAACCACATAAAAAATATAAAAGTTGTAAAAAAAAATAATGTGAAATCTCAGGTATTGAAAACATTTGGAAAATACGCGCAAGCTCGAATGTTTAAAAACTGCGTGACATTTTATAATTAATACCTTATAGAACATATATTCTTAGTATATCTTACACGAATTAGCTTGAATCTTATTCGTATGAATGTAATCACATTTGATATCGAAACTAGAAGTGGAGTTCCATTCTTGTAAGATAAATAATTTTTATCAAGTTATAGCCCGATGTGATGAATCAGAAATCATTCAATAAGCTGTTATAATTAATCTCTGAGCTAGTATGATTTATTTTCTGTACACAGGAACTATTCTATTGAATAAAGTATAACAGTTCTGTACATACACTCATGGACTAAAAAAAATTAGCGCAACAAGAAGGAGTCGTCAAAATGAAACGAAATTTTGCATACGTAATGACTACTTTGATATAAGTAAATGATTAGAAAATCAAAGAAAAGGGATCCTTTATTTCAGAGAAAAAGGCAAAAGAACGGAGGATTTAATACCCTGTTGAACCCCTCTAGCGCGAATGCACGATGCGATACGATTGGGCATTGAGGCATACAAGTTCTGTATGATGTCTTGAGACATTTCATTCCATATTTGCTGTAACCTTGCCTCTAGTTCGTTCAAACTCGTGGGATGCCCAACTCGCCGTCGAAAAAGATCCCAGGTAGGCTCGATTGGAGACAAATCTGGAGATCGGGCAAGCCAAGGAAGGGAAGTAACAGTGCGGAGGTAGTCTTGTAACACCCTTGCCATGTGAGGCCGAGCATTGTCTTGTTGAAAAAAGGCTCATAGGAGCCGTTGCATGAGTATCAACACATGCGGTTGCAGGATGTCGTAGACTTACCGCTGGGCTCTCAGTATGCCACGGATTAATACTAGAGGTGACCGTGTATTCTAGGCAATGGCACCCTATACCATCACACCAGCTGTGGGAGCAGTGTATCACTGTAAATCAAAGTTAGGATTGAGGCGTTCACCACGGGGTCTCCGCATAAGACCACGATTGTCATCACTGCTGAGATTGAATCTGGATTTGTCTCTAAAGATGACCTAGTTCCTTTCCGATGCATTCCAGTTTCCTCGTGCACGTTACCACTCCAAACAGAGGCGCCGATGGGTGGGGGTCAAGGGCAGCACACGTAATGGGCGCTGCAATTCCAAATGTCCTTCAGCCAGGTGCCTTCGTATGGTTCGAGAAGACACGGAGGCCCCGAATGAAGGTGCTACCTGTGCCTAGATGGCACCCTATGAAGCAGTTGGCTGTACGCATGCATTTCCTACGATGTGGTGGTCTTCTCGACGACTGGTCTGTCCTGAGCCTAGTCTTCGTGTAAATGACACCTCTCGAATCCGCTGTTCCAACACCTCCTCACAACACAATTGGAGCGGCCTAATTGACGAGCTACTCGCCTATCTGACCACCCAACTTCCATCATGCCGATGATACTCCCCCTCTCAAACTGCGACAACTGCTGATATTGTCTTCGAAAACGGTGTAATAGCATGTCTACTTCAGCTCTTACTTTGTAAACGATTCAGCACACTCAAACAAGAGCTGGGGGGTCATTGGGAAACTGGGTTATTAGATAACCCTCCGTCCCATGTCATAAAGGTATATGTTTCCTTAGAGTGGTTATGGGAGTTATTGATATGCACTTAAAACATTTTAAATATAAAATACAAATAAATATGGAAAAACACAAAATAAATAGTCCTTGTCTGCAGTAGAAAGTCCCTTAAAGTATCACAGTTTTTCACATACGGTTGGTGATAGCAAAGTCCATTAATGATGCACGCGACAGTTCACTGGGAGCCGTGCGACGCTTATCCGGTGGGTCTGTTCATGATGATTTATGGGGTGCAGAGGAAGTGACGTCATCGAGGTGAAGAGTCCAAAAGTCCAGAAGTGATAAATTCCCGTCGTCAGGGTAGAAGAAGCACTGTAATTGGTCTAAAAAGTAAGTGAGTAAACCTCTCTATTGGTTTTGCAAAGTGCCGCGGTCGTTGTAAGGGGGAGGGGTAATAATGCTAAGGCGAGATTGAAAATAAATAGAGTAATTTAATAGAATAGACTAAGAAAAATCTTAGTCACTCGCTCCATCGTAATGATTGAGGAGATTATTAATTTGTGCTATAATTTGCGATTTCGTGAGTGGTGTCTCTGAAGTGTTTTTGTTGGGGCAGGGTGTTGGTTGTACAGAAGCTGTTTGTGGTGATGTTAGTTGACTTATATGTTGAACTAGTGTTGAAAGTGCATGAATGGTTTGTTGGAGCGTTTGAGTAATTAAACTAAGGCAATCTGTTTGTGTGTTAGAAGTTTGAGTAGGTACAATGGGGGGTATTTCCTTAGAAGTTGGTGTGTGTCAATTGGGGCAGTCACGAGTGGTGCCATCTGTAGTGTTGTGTCGGAATGAATAGTTTGTTGGGTGACTTGAGCATATGAGATATTGGGCCTGATAAAGTTATTCGATATGGGAGGGTTTGATTTAATGTTAGTGCCTTTGCGTGGCTTGGGGAAGAGGGGGCATTTGCTGTAATTGGCCATGTGGCCGTGAACCTGGCAGTTAACGCAGAAAGGGGTATCCAGCCTCTTGATCTGGGAGTCCCTGGTTTGGTGTTTCTCTCCGCATTTTAGGCATTTGGGCGTCAAGTGGCAGTGTTCTGCCGTGTGGTTGAATTACACTCAAACAAGCTTTGCTTACCTGTTTTTATACTCCACAGGGAGCGACGTTAAACGCCCTCTACCGGCTATACGTAATGTGCCATCTCGCTGCATTTCTAATTATTTGCTTATCTCTTCAACATGTACCTTTATGCCAAGTTTCGTTACGATCCCGCTATTATTTCTTGGTGCGCTAATTTTTTTTTTGTCAGCGAGTGTATATATACGAAAAAAAAAGCAGTATAGAGAGGGATTCCCGCACGATGCTGCACACCAGAATTTCAGCTGCCTGATGAGTTACGCTTTGTCTTCCGATCCTCCACCACAGGAAAGCCATATAAGTACTCTGTCTGGTGGTGCCATCTAGCAGTTATTACATTAATAAATGATATATATAGCCACTGGTTACAAAGTCACATTTTAATAAAAAATCAGTCTATTTCATACATTCTAATAGGCAGAAATTACATAAATTTAAGTTATATAAGATTCGCAGCCACACACACATACTTAAGAATGTATGTCTAAGATTATTACCCTGCATGAAAGAGTAAGCCCGTTGAATTCTGTTAATGAAGATCTATTTGTACCACATTTGTACCCCATATAGTAAATTAGCTTCTCTCAAAATGACGATGTAATACTGATGACTCATGATTCCTTCAATTAGGACTAAATTTAGGCAAATTTCTTTTCATCATAGGATAATCATAACTTCCAGTTCCTTTCATTTGCAACTTTTTTTCGTGCAACACAGTCTTGGAAATCTAGTGTTACCTACTTGTTTTTTAAACTATACCATATTGTTATTTTTCTTAATTATCTTTTAAGCTTTGGGTTCTTATTTTTGGGTTTTCTACAGAGAACTGGCTAGAAATCTCCCGTAGACAGAAGCAAATAGACATGAGATTGTTGGTTTGGGTCAAGATGTCTATGTCAGTAACGCACATAAAGGCTGTGTTTGGGGATTAACCCCCTAGACAGACAATTAATTTTTAGCATAGAGATTACTTCTAGGCCCTTTCATCTCCTGTTTCTTACAGAATTTCCTTTCTAAACCCTCATTGGGTGAGTCCGGTCTTTTCTTGGGGAAAAATGCATCCTACCCTCATAAAATAAGTCTAATTTCACCACTGATTTATGTAGTGATTAGAACTCACGCACCTTTGAATAACTGATTGCACTATCGAACGTGGAATGGCAACGAATAATGGAATTTCATTATGTTCTTTATCGTCTTTATAAGGATTTATAATCAATTTTTTCAGAATTAACAAATTTCTGTAGAACCAATTGCTCCTATTGAACATTGTTCGTTGTCTATCACATTTAAATCGCATCATATTAGCATGCACAAGCCCTAAGATAAGTGCTTTTATTCATTGACAAATAATTCCTTGATACAATTCAAACACTCACAGAAATTTCTTTTGTTTTAAGCCTCAAATATCGTTTTTACGTCTGAAAAATCACATAGCTTTCTGTACATTTGAAAAACAATTCAATATTTATTCCATTTTCTTACCTTCATCCATATTTACAAAACAGTGTGTTGCAAGATTTTGGACGTTTCCCCTTAAGTTACCTCCGGGACTACTTTGCAACGATGTTTGATACGAGAAACTCGCCTTTGATTGGACTATGATGTATGGAAATGAGCCTTTTCTGTTTAAATAGAGATGTAGCGACTGAAAGTAATTAATAAGGAAAGAGGTAAGACAAGAGCAAGGATAGAAGAATGAGAAGGTGTTATTGAATTTTTACTGAGATCTGAGCAACCTAATAAGAAATTACAGTTAATAGAATTCTACAGTTAAGAGCTTCTATGATAATTAACCATATTTTAAGAAGTTAACCTGCTCTGAAAGAGGAAGACTAAGTTATTTTGCTCGACTTATTTCATATCATTGATTTAAAAAATGAATAAATTAATCAAGGATAATATCTGAATATCACAGTTCTCACTAAAATCGAAACAGACTCGTTACAAGAGTTTTAGCAGATGTTACCTTTTTGAATTAATCTTATTCTAATTAGTATAGTAAAATCACAGTCTTTTCCTCTCTGAAAATACTCTTTTTCGACAATTTTGTAGGCTCATTTTAGTTGATGCGGATTTAACCCAGAAGTATGGTTTTAGTTCTCAAATTATTTGGTTTCAAGTACCTCTTATTCTCCATTCTGCTATGAGATTTCCCAAAATTTAACATAAGTTTTTGAAATAATAATGTATAATATTTCTTTTTTACATCAGTAATTACACTATTGAAACACTCAACGTATGTTTTTTTCCCTGCAGTGATACACTGCGTGTGAAAAATTTAGTTTTCAGGGAATGTCCGCTTCCCAGGATGAACTGGAAAAATGATTATAGCAGCCTTAGAAAATTACCAGATTGGTAACTTTATTACCCTTTGTGATAAAATTGGCGAAAAATAATATCGCCAAGGAACTTGGGCTTGTCATATATGAAGTTACTAGCTGGTATACCAGTTCTTCGCACGGGTGAATTGAAAAATTAAACAATACAGTTTGAAGGATAAAGAAGTTTTTAATTAGTTAATTTTACTCGAAATGCATATTAAGCGAAAAAAAACAACACATGTTTGTTAAATTTTAAGTCTGTAGATCTAATAACTGATAAAAATGATTTTTTTTACTTATAACGCCCCTTAAATCTCTTGTGGGTCGATTATCGAAAACACCTTCCTAAGCTGATCTCTGCCCAGCAAAAGCAAAACATTGTTACAAATTTTGTGTAATGAACGCTTAAAGTAGTGTAAATAATTTATATTTAGAAGTGTAATACGTTTATATTACTTTCTGTTGTATTTACTTTATGTTAAAATTGTAATATTCGCAAGCAACTCCGTTCCTTATATTATAAAGAGGATAGCACAAAACTCTTCTCCATAAAAAATACATATACATGCCATTTTTCATAGTGATCAAGTGAACAGTGTTGGAGTGAAGCGAGGTCATGCATACATGCAAACATCCATTTTTACTTTTAGATAAACAAAAATGGCATTAAGGAATCTTAAAGTTCAAATCATTAAAATAGTTTATAGAAAATTTACATGCAGTGAAAATCGTTTAACACAAAACTGAGAGGGTATGAATTTTTTTTTTCGTGCTAAAAGAATTTCATGTTAAAGAATACTAAAAAAAACCCCATATATTTAACAAAATTAAATTTATTAGAGTACAGTTTATTTACATAGATACGTATATACATTATATAACTGGTGCCCGCGATTTCGTCTGCGCAGGATTAGTCCTTCGAGTACCTTTTATTTTCTTCTCCAAAGTTCTCTCTATCTATCTTTATACCAAAATTCATCAAAATTGGTTCGACGGTTTAATCGTGAAGGCGTAACAGACAGACAGAATTACTTTGAGAGACCCTTGTTCCATGTTGTGTAATGTATGTAAACTGAAACTAAGTATTTTTGATGATCTCACTGATAGGTATTATAAATTCTATATTTTGTGTTGATAGATGTACGGCTGTATATGATGATTGATAGTAATGCAAAAGTTATAGGTAGCTATTGCAATATACTCCTATAAACTATGTAAAACGATTTTTTCGTTCAGCATAAACATGCAGATTTTTCTATTCAGAAACACTTGAGCAAGCCACGTAGAGCTGTCCGTTTGAAAAACACGGCGAGCCCAAATGTATGCCTGCTACCTTTAAGGTTTGGCCTTGCGATTTGTTGATAGTCATTGAAAATGCAACTTTTAATGGGAACTGCAGGCGTTTAAAATTAAATGGTAAGTTATTGGGTATGATTGGGATGCGTGGTGTAAGAACATATTGTCTCCCTTGGCCTCTCCAGTTAAGATTGTGGCTACTTCCCCCAAATAACACATGCCTGCAAATTCCTCTTTCCATTTAAGAGCACTGCAAAATCTGCATTCTTTATTCATCGCTTCTATTTTTATAAGCTTGTGGCTTTCGTAATCAAGAGTTTCGTCATACCTCGAATGCAGCTTTATCGAATACCCCCACGTGTTTTTGTGAATATTAGACGTCGCTGTTGTGCCCTTTCAGCAACAGCACGTTTGCGAGATTCAGCTGCTTCGATAGTTTCTGTATCTCTCTGAGACGCCATGTAAGTTGCATGCTGAAGACGCCGAGCTTGGGACTGTTCGGGTGTCTCAGCAGCCTGTTGAGATGCCAGATATTCTGTCTGACGTCGATGCCGAGCTTGGGACCGCTCTGGTGTCTCAGCAGCTCTGTGAGCTGCATCACGCTCCACCTGTTCAAGCCTTCGCAGTTCGGCTTGCGGAAACGTTTCGTTAAATCTAGCTATTTTCATAGCTCGAGCTGAATTAGAGCGTTGGGAAAGATTAGACTTACGCTTTCGCGGCATAATTCTTAGTAGGTGCCTTTTTTACACTTCCAAAAAATACAGTACGGCAGTTATTATTTTTATACTTAAAAAATACAATGCCTGCCTATTCAGTTAAAACTGTAGCGTTATAATTAACTACAAACCACAAACAAAGTAGCAAATTTTTCCAAATGATATAGTGTAGTGTGAAAGACTTAACTTATCTAATTTAAATACCAGAAGCGATAAAAGTAAGTTTTATTCTGAAATAAAAAATAGCGATTACAAAGCAAAAAATTAGAATTGAGCACGCAGTGGTTGCTGGCGTAGACAAAACAGAGGGGTACGTTTTACATCATACATGAAAGATAGAAATATGTTGACGTGACACTCTAGAAAAGCTTGCAGATGGCAGAATTTTTTCCTACTAACAACCGCTCCCTTCAAAACTTAGTTTTATTCTGAAATAAAAAAATAGGCATTATTCTGATCACAGGAATTAATTAGAAGCGAGCCTTGCGTAGCCAAACAAAAGAGTTTTTCATAAACAAAAAAGATAGATATATGCTGACGGGGGCTTTTTTACAGCGCACGCTAGAATTGCTAGCAGATGGCAGAATTTTTTCCTACTTACTTGACAAATATCGTTATATTTTGGACACTTTTCACAAATCTTTATAAATTATAGTCTATGCTATAAATTATAGCCTATGTGCTATTCTGATGTATAAGCTATGTTACTGTAAAGTTTCATCAAAATCCATTCAGTTGTTTTTGCGTAAAATACCCACAAAGATATTCACAAACTTTCGCATTTATAATATATATTAGATATAAAAATTTAATACTTGTGAGAGAGACCTTGATAATTTGTGCGGTTTATAATAAAAGTCGTACAGTTTAACCTGTTTTGGGGCGGTTGATAAAAACCACATAAAAATAACCCCCCACAAAAAAAAAATGTTCGAAAATTTCATGACTTTCTTACATATAACAAGCCAATTCGTTGAAATACTGCAGAAATGGTTTTTTATGCAGTCGCACAAAAATAAAATCGCATAAAATAGGACCGCACAAAAACCGGTTCGACTGTATTGTAGCTTTACATCCACGTACATTATTATTGAATTTAATACATTGTTATTGTACGGAGGGGGCGTGATGTAAATTGTGTGATTTAATATTGGGTCGATAATGTGGAAAGTTTGAGAAGCACTATGTTACAATATTTCTTTGTGTACAATTTGTCTTAGTGTAGTCATTAGTGCGTCCTTCGTCTATTATTAAATCTGTTATTATTCAAATAACTAACTAGAGTCATCAACTGCTTCTCCCACTTCCGTCCCCTCGAAAATTTGTAACAATATAAAAAAACTGAAAATAAAATCTGAATTCCCCTGTATATAATTCTACTTTTATGCGAATGACAAGCTTTTAAAAAACATTTTTAGGTAATAAACTAAAATTAAGAATAAATTAAGGTATTAAAATAATGAATGAAAGCCATTTTTCAAAAACCATTTACCTACCAAGTACTTATGTATATTTAAAAACTTAATTCAAGGATTAGTTGTTTGAGAATATTTGCATTTTCTTAAAAAAGAGCTAGGTTAGTTTTAAACTAGAATCAAAATTGTGATCCCCCCGTGAGATCTGAACGACCGGCAGCGATTGTTTCAAAAGTAACTGAAATAAATTTTATTTGCGTGGTGCAAATGCTTTCATTATTTTTCAACTTTTCAGTATAAAAGATCAAAAATCCCAACTTTGTGGAAGTCGAAAGACCATTTCAGAAATATTTGAGATCCGAAAAAGATCTCTGCGAAAAGCTTTGATGTTAAGTAAAAGCATAAAAGTATATTTGTATAGAGACAGCTGCGAAAATAATGATGACATGAAAAGATACGAAAAAGAGATTTTTATTTCGATATTTTCAACCTCTCTTAAAGTTTCACGAGGTGATATTTTATATCTCAGCCATTGTTTGATATGTGATTTATTCCAAAAGGATGAAGATAGAATTGTGTCAGTTTTTATCCGAATATTTTTTTTGTTTGAAATGTTGTAGCAGAATATTAGAAGATATTCATTAATTACTGAAACTCTCTGTAATTAGATCACAGAATAACGCTATGGAATACTTCGATACCGATACGTTAAAATTTTTTAATACTTAATTACAGGCAAAATAATCGTTTGCCTTAATTATGTATGATTTTCTTACAGATGATTATAAAAATTAGTTATATTAACTAATATATAATATGCAAATTAACTTTTATTAGAGTTACATTAAATTTTTATTCCAGATTTTTTTTATCATAGCTACATAGTGTTTTTCTTATAAAAACTTACGATTAATTTATATGAAGCTTCTTCTAGATATAATTCTTTACTACAGATTTTATTAGACAATTATTTATAAAAATGCAGATAATTTTATCTTTTAGAATACAGTGATTTAATAATGAAGCTAAAGAGATAACTTGAAGTCTAATTACCTTAGTACTTTTACCTTTTCACCAATTTATTTTGTCTCAGTAAATCTAATGATGCACGAATAAATTTTTTTCGTCCCTAAAAAACTAAATGCTATCGGGTTTTCGTCCCTAAAAAAACTAAATGCTATTCCGGTCCAATACCAGGGCTGCGGGTTTTATCCAACCATGGCAGGCATGTCATGAGTTCATTTTATGAATACGTTAAAGTCGAGAGCTGAAACGTCCTCCCTTTTGGTAGTGAATAAATATTTTCCATCACTGAATTTCAAAATATATGGTCCGTCGCCAAAAGCCCTCTATTGCGACGTTAATATTAACTAATACTAACTAACCGGTCTTTCGCCATCTTTCTGGCAGTAGTACGATTCCAAGCACATAAAATTTTGTTCTTTCTGGCAAAAAACTTATCCAGGTGGTTTTTGACCACCTTATTTTAAGTAAAGGTTTTGCCGACAAAAAATATTTTGCAGAAACTGGAACAAATAATATTCAGAAGGTGCCAAATCTGGAGAATATGATGAGTGAGGCAGTGTATCGCATCCAAGCTGTATAAGCTTTTGTCGAGTTAATACACAACTGATCACACAAAATGCAACACTCTTTTAGGAAACATGCAAACCGTGTGAAATTTACATCATGCGTTGGTGGTGATGAAATATGCAAATCATTAGCATTAACGGGCAGACACACATCACGTGCGGCATGGCGCATGGCAGTGATGGATTGTGCAGCTACATCTCGAACCATAACACAACAGCTTCAGTTTGTTATGTATCATTCGTTGTGCGCTCGTTCCATTTGACGCTGTTTACGGCAGAGTGGAATGACCGCAACGAGTCCATTGCTTCGTTTACCCTTGACTGGAAACCAATGGTGCGATGAACGGTGGACATGGACAACGGAATGGAACGACATTGTGTTTACTGACGAATGTCCCTTTTTCCTGTGACATTACGATGGACGGATTCGACTCGAGTTTGGAGACACCGTGGTGAAAGGCTCTTGAACTGTTGCGTTATGCATTGTTACACTGATCCTGCACTGGGTATCATAGTATTGAATTTCACTGCTACACCCTTCTAGTACGTATTGTCGGTGAACTGAACAGCCAGCGTTACATATGTGAGGTATTGGAGCGCTGGTCCGCCCATACATTCAGCGCTTGCAATTATCCATATTCCAATTGGACAATGCGCGACTATACGTTCAAGAGTTTTTCTTTACCCATCAGATTGAATTGCTTCCTTCACCTGCTTGTCCCCCGATCTATCACCAATCCAAGCATGCACAATGACTGGCCCCGAATGCCCCCCCCCGCTGCTACACCAGATCAACTTTGGAAATATGTGGAACCGCATGGACTGCTGTACCCCCAAGGATACATCCAAAGCCTCTTTGATTCTATGCCGAGACGTGTGGCAGTGGTTATAGCCAACAATGACTATTACACTAACTACTGATTTTGTCTTCATCCACACGACACAAGGGGCTGTAATTTTAATTTATTGGTATTTGTACAACATATTATCTGCTAAATTATGACACCTTTCGAAGTTTGTTTTAGTTCACCTTTTTCACTCCATGCCTCTTACGTTTAACATAATTGTAGACAGCCCCTTTCTCGACGCCAGTGATGACTCGTTTCAAAAACAGATACTTTTCTTCGAGTTTGAAAACCAAATCACATACGTCAACTGGACGGTACAAATTTGTTTATGTGAAAACAAGAGGAACTCACCTGTCGAGCTTTGAGATTAAACCTTAGCGTATCAAATGATCTCAATGCGTTAAATGTAATTTCTCAATTATCTCATAAGTTGCTATTCGCCGGTTCGCATCAATTATTGTCTTTATTGTGAACAGCTTCAACTGGTCTGTTGTTGTCATTTTTGTTAAAAAACTTTTTACAGGCTCAAGCCGTCAGTTAAGGTATAAAAAAGAGTAACTTGAAACATTTAATCCTAAATAATTACTAAACAGTCGTTATTTTCTTAATGTGGTTTTTGAATGTGTAGTTGTTTTTTAATCCAGCCAATCACACACATGAGCACAAAAATGCACCGGAACCCTACAATGAACCATCATGCACCACATGCATTTTCATTCAACGCATTTTTCTTTTAAACAAGGCGGATCACACATTTTTTTTTACTTACTCCCAATCAGGTATCTTATCAGTGCTTCAAGTTAGAAAATTCTTTTTCCAATTGGAAATTCTCAGCTTGTCTTCATGCAAATAAAGTTTTTAAAGTAGGTTCCACAATTGTGTGAACAGTCCCTACTTTAGAGAAAGGGTGGGGAGACTTTTCCAGGGTTCGGCTTTCAAGGTGTTGCAGTCCACCAAATGTTAGTGGCCCATACAAGGGGGGTGAGGGGTCTACGAGTCCGGACCTTCCCTCATAGCCCTTGATTTTTTCCCCGATTCATTATAAATCCATGTATATAGTACGTAAAATGTAATTAAGTATTTATTATTAGTAATTTTTTTATTAATTAATGATAATTATTCATTCAATAGTTAATTTTGTGATTCCCCTTCCGTTGGGGACACCCTTTCCCCACTATTAATGGGACCTACGTCTGAGGGAAGGAAGGAAGAACCACTAAAAAAATCAGTTTATTATGATCTTAGTTGATATATAATACAAGAATGCTAGTCTAAGAGGATATTGATCACGAGTGAGTAGACGCAACACGTATTACTGATGCTTAACAACTGAATCTATATTTATATATTAATTCTAATCTAAGAGTAACCGCACTAACCTTATAGTTTAGATTAACTAGTTTACTGCTATTTCCTGAGTAAACAGCTACGATCCTTAAATCGTCTATTCCACCTTTAATCAGGCTGGCTCTGGCTTAGGCAATGTTCCGTTGATTTCGGACCCACTTTTGACTTATCTTCATCGGCACTGTTTGGCCAATTCCCAGAATTAAGAATTCTCTTTCCAGACTTTTAGATCACTTCACTTAGCTTACTTCTAGCATTACTTCTCCACTTAGCGACCCTCGCGAATGCTAACTTTCCAATATATATGATTCCTAATTTGCATAGACACGTTCTCTTCTTGAGCTGGTTGGAAAGAATTGCCATTCTTGCACCCAGAATCCCAAGAGGACAATTAGTGGAAATCGCGATAAAGCCCGTCAAAATTTGTTGCTGTTTTTTCCCCGACAATCGACAAAATCAAAAAAATATACTTGGCTGCGTATTGGGGCATGATACGAGAATGGTAGACGCTCGACTTCCCCTGCCCCCTTTAAAAATTCTTGTGTGCACAACTGCCCAATGTCGTAAGTGACGTGAGGTAAGGATAAAAATTATAATAAATAAATAAATTTATTATAACTTAATCATATAAATACTAAATATGTACTTACCTTCAGAACTAAAATAAAAAAACACCTTTAAAACCACGTTTAAAGTAAAATGCAAAAGATACAAACTTAACAATAATAACCACAAATATAATTATATAAAATGAGGCATTTATTATGAAACAGTTCAAAATACATTAAAAAATAAAATATTTTTATCTAAAGTTTGTTTTCGTCGTTATAGTCAGTAGAAGACTTAGTCTGCTTACTATCAGCCAACCCCTGAATGTGTGTTTGTATATAATTACTACCTCCTAAAATCTTCAGGTAGTCATCTTAATATGTCTTGGCGGTCCACCAGTCGTTCGCGATCGACGTAATGCCCATCCCGGCTTTAGAGCTTCATTATGGGGACTGACTACGTTCGGAACCGTAATTTTGAAGAAAAAAAAACAACAACATGTAAATAAATAATTTTTTTTAAAAAAATTTAGTGTTAGTCAAATTAAAATATACATATAAAATTGCCTTAAAAATATTATTACTTGAAAAATAATTATTTGAATGTAATTTCTTTGGCAAAAAATGAAGAAAAGAATAGTCTATTTTCAAAACATTATATGGTAAATGCTTCTGTAGTAAGAATAGTTTGCCTATATATTGACCTAAGACAACCCTACAGAGCCTGAACTTAGAGTTTTGAAGTATACAGCTTAGAAGTGGATTCACTCATATTTTAATATATTAGAGTCGCGTAAGGCTGACCAAATGACCGCAACATCTGCTCTTGCACCTCAGTGCCTGAGGCTACGAAAACTGAGATGGGCATAGTAGGCCTTGGATCTCAATGGGCTGTTGCGCCATTGAGTTTAATTTAATAGACCAGAGTAGTAAAACTTTAGCAAAAAACACCGGTTATTATTCAAATTGATCGTAACTTAGAAAATAATGTGTATTTTTCAAAATTCCTAGTTCAGACTCTATAGAGAAGTTCAAACTGTATATATGGGCAACATTATATTATAGAAGCATTTTCCATTCAAGGAGAATGTTTAGAAAATATGTCATTCTGTCTTTATTCTCGCCAAAAATTGTGCACTGAAGAGCCAAAAAAAAAAAAAAAAAAGCTGGTACACTGGTCTGCTGTTGGGAGCTCTTTTGGAGCATTGCGCATTAATGAGTGAGCACGAGCATGCGCATATTGAATGTAAAAAATAGGGTTATCTTTTTATTGTTTTTTAACTTTAGCAAAATCAAAGTCCAAGACCATATCATTCTTGCGTGTTAACATTATAAAACGAGTTATGTCCCTGCCAACTTCTTCCACTACATCTCTTGCTGTGAGGAAGTTTCCTGATCTTTTGGACATCTTAACAGGTTTGCCATTCTCGAAAAAATTCACAATATTATGCAGTTTTACCTCTATTTTCGCTTGATCATCACTGAGCGCAGAGACGACTGCTTTGAGTCTTTTTACATAACCCCCGTGGTCACTACCAAGCTCTACGATCATATTGTTAAAACCACGTGATATCTGCTTAATATCATGTAAAGCCCCCACGAGCACGCAGAAGTACCGCAACACGACGTGGCATGGATTCGATTAATGTCTGAAATAATGCTGGATGTAATTGAAACCATGAATCCTGCATGGTTGTCCGTAAATCAATAGGAGTAAGAGGGGGTGGAAATCTGCTCTGAACAGCACGTAGCAAGGCCTCTCAGATGTATTCAATAATGTTCATGTCTGGGAAATTTGGTAGCCAGCGGAAGTGTCTAAATTCAGAAGAGTGCTCCTGGAGCCATTTTGTAGCTATTCTAGACGCGCGTGTGTGGGGGGGGAGGTGTCGCATGGTCCTACTGAATTTCCCCAAGTCCGTCGGAATTCACAATGACATGAAAAGGTGCAGGTGATCAGACAGGATGCTTATGTACCTATCACTTGTCAGAGTCGCATCTAAACGTATCAGGGCTCCATATCACGCCAACTACACACGCCCCATACCATCACATAGCTTCCACCATCTTGAACAGTCCCCTGTTGACATGTGGGGTCCATGGATTCATGAGGTTTTCTCCATACCCGTACACGTCAATCAGCTCGATTCAATTGGAAACGAGACTCGTCTGACCAGGCAACGTGTTTCCAGTCATCAACAGTCCAGTGTTGGTGTTAACGCGCCCAGGCGAGGCGTAAAGCTTTGTGTCGTGCAGTCAACAAGAGTACACAAGTGAAACTTCGGCTCTGAAAGCCCATATAGACGATGTTTCGTTGAATGGTTCGCACGGTGCCACTTGCGAACCATTAAAATCTTCAGAACCCAGCATTAAATTCTGCAGAAATTTGCGGAAGGGTTGCACGTCTTTGACGCTTAATGATTCTCATCAGTTGTCGTTGGTCCCGTTCTTGCATGATCTTTTTCCGGCAGGAGCGATGTCGAAGATTTGATGTTTTACTGGATTCCCGATATTCACGGTACACTCGTGAAATGGCCGTACGTGAAAATCCAAATTTCATTGGAACGTCAAAGATGCTATGTCCCATCTCTCGTGCGCTGACAATAATACCACGTTCAAACTCATTTAAATCTTGATAACCTGCCATTGTAGCACCAGTAACCTATCTAACAACTGTATCAGACACTCGTTGTCTTATATAGACTTTGCCGACCGCAGCGCCGTACTCTAATTGGTTTCATGTTTCTTTATTTAAATACGCATGCCTGTACCAGTTTATTTATAGCTTTTTAGTATATTTAAGGTATTCGACTACTCTAAAATTGTGACCACCAATCATTATGTACAATAAACAGATCCCCTGGTCTCAGGAAGCTAAATACCTCGGTATAATTTTGGATACGCACCCAACATGGAAACAACACATTTTATACACACCCGATAAGTTCCGGAAAAAATTATGTTTAAACTCTACCCCCTAATAGGCCAGAACTCTCATTTAAGTATAGAAAACAAAGTGCTTCTCTATACAGCCGTTATGCGTCCAATTTTAGCCTACGCAAGTCCAGTATGGGGTTACGCCGCTAAAACAAATACCAATATTTTAGACACTCTGCAAAATTCTTTAATACGTATGATTGTCAAAGCCACAAGATATATGCGCAATGATGACATACGTAAAGCATTAAAAATTACCAGCTTTAAAGCCCATATTCAGAAAATTGCAATTAACTTTTTTGATGATCTGCCTGCAACCAACAACTATAATATGCAAAACTTAATTCCATACATTCCTAATGATAATTGTAAAAGACCAAGAAGAATATTTCTTGATTCGTACAATCCTCCTTAACTTTAATTTTTCGTGCAATATTTTTATTGCACCTCATTTTACATTCTTTAAATATTTTTGTCACTATTTCTCTCTTGCCTTCCCTACTGGACTTGCGCTTCCCATTTCTTAAATCCCAGCCTCCAGGGCAGCCAATTGGAGTCACTGTTCACTGTACCCAGCAACCAATCAGACAGCAGTCACTAAGCTCTCAGCCAAGTCAAAAACTTTTCCAAATTCACCATCCAGACGAAGCACCGAAGCCACGCCTCCTGGATTCCATCGACCATCCAATCGCCATCATGCCACCTAGCAGAATGTAAAACTCCACTCTCGCCATGCCCCTCATCGAAGACTTGTCCAGATATGGGATTGAGCCCAAAAAAGCAACGTCTATTCAACGCCTATTCTAAAATTGTGAATTCTCTCCCAAAAAATGACAATTTTTTCAATAATCTTTTTATAGGTCATTTTATTAGCTTTATAAAAATACCCAATTTATTTTTTTTTCCCATTCACTAGAACAAGAATTACACAAGTGTTTTAGTAAAAAAGCAGATGCCTCTACTTTAAGCAAGATGTCATACTTTAAAACACGTTTTTTTCGAAATGTGTTTTTTTTCTACTTCAAAAGGCTCAAACGAGGACAGCGATTGCACAAAAAGTTTTGAAAATAATTATATGAAATTTTTGAGTAGGTTCTCAGAATAATATTAGAAGTATTTTAACCTTCAGATTTATCAATCACTGTTTTATTACAAAATTTACAGACATGTGAATATAATCACTGTTTTTTAAGCAATTTTATATAATAACCAAGATAAAGTGCTCTAGTTTTTGTAATCCTAGTGAACAATCGTCACTTTAAAGTTTCCTCCTAATAAGAATCAAATCACAATAATTCTAATATTATACCTTCAGTTGCAATCTCACCTGGCTCGAGTATATCTTCTCTCCTTCTCTCTCTTAAGCTAGAAAACCTCGCCTATTTATAGTAAGTTAATTTAAATACCACGTTCTCTTCTTCCGAAGGGTTGGTTGTGAATAACATGAATTGATAGACCAAAGATTTCCCAAGAGCGCGTATAGATCGGTCACAATTTTGAAAAAAATGTGTAGTTATTACCATTGATATTTTTTCACAAATTCGCAAAAGTACAAAAATCTAATACCTTAAAAAATATAAATAACTTTTTTTTTCTCATTCGACTGAATGGCATATTTGGA
The DNA here is from genome assembly GCA_019973935.1 of Trichonephila clavipes. Classification (NCBI taxonomy): domain Eukaryota; kingdom Metazoa; phylum Arthropoda; class Arachnida; order Araneae; family Nephilidae; genus Trichonephila; species Trichonephila clavipes. Next base: position 92,172 of record BMAU01000115.1, on the reverse strand, counting down.
AATGCTCTACGAATCTTTTTCAAGGTAACTAATACCTGACTAAGGACCTGCGATATCTATAGAAGCTATAAAAATTTAAGCTTTTGCAAAATCTAGAGTGTTTCATTTCATCTTATATACGTTATTATTATACTTTAAGTACAATATTGTGTTCTTATTTGATGACGTATTAACTTAAAGGGATTTCTAATAAAAATAAGATTCGTCAACCTTGGTCCAAAGTTCTGAAATTTATTTCATGAACTTCTTCATAAACAGAATCATTATTAGTTTCGAACGACAGGCTCGACTTCAAATGACTCTCATATTTTACTAATAATCGCTCCTCAAACTTCCAATTTATTCATGTATAGAGCATACTCCACGAAGAATCTAAAATTCATTTCCAAATGCAGTTTGATAATTGTAACTTCATTGCATGTGCCTTTAGAAGTCGTGGGAAAGAGAGTTTTGGTATGAGTTATAATTATTTTAGTAACAGTAAAGGATTCCACTGGAATGAACAGTAATGTTGCATATATTCAATCAAAACCAATCAAGCAAGAACTGTATTAATACAAGTTACGAATTCAGCATTTATATTAATATATGTCGGGGATAAATTCCCTTCTAACGTAGAATTGTTCGTATGACTGGATAAAGTAGCAAAGTATCTTTTTAATATTGTTTAAGATCTAAAAAACTGTGCAGACTTCTAAATATCAGAATAGTTTTAATGATAAATTTTGGAACAGATTCAAATTGAAAAGTAAGATCCTATTTTGTGAATTAATAACAAGTTAATGTTACAAATTTACAAATGAATTGAAAATACGATTGAACACCTCTTAAAATGATGAAAGTTGTTGAATGTAATTCTTTAAACCTGTTTTTTTATTCCAATGCAGGAGGTGATACAGACATTATATTTTGGCCGACTTTAAAATTTTTTCCTTTTCAGAAACTAAATATTGCTCATTAGAGAGCATCGAAATTTTTTTTTCATAATTTCAAAACCTAACTGTGTGGAGATGTTTTATGTTACATATACAAAGGGAAAAAATAAGAACTTAATTTTTATGTAAAGTACTGCCACAAGGAGAATATAGTTTAAAAATTTGAGTTTTCATGTAGTAAAAAGTCAAAGTGTGTAATTTTTGTAAAATTGTGAAGCAGGTATTTTAATACTTTTTGACATTTTTTGCGATGAAAGGACGAATACTAAAAAGTTACAAGAAGAAAAAAAAGACCCCTCAGATATATTTAGCAGTTTCTTTAGTATTAAACTGCTTAAAAAATTACCTACTGTCGAAATTGAAGTTCACGATAAAGCGGAAGATAGAAAAAACCATGGACAGGGCTGATGTGATTGGTGGACGGAGAGATGGTTTATGAAATGTTACAATGTTGAACTATACTCACCAATCAGTAATCATCACCATTAGTTATTCATGTAATGGTTATGGGTATTGGATTTTTTTCGTTAGCCAGTAAAGACTAAGAGTTAACAAACAAAACTGTTTATTCTAACAGTTAACAAAAAGGGGACAGCACAATTACACAAATACTATTTTAAGTTAAACATTTAAACGCGAATCGTTACCAAGAGACTAAAAAGTTCATCTTAAGTAAGAAGAGTTATCTCTCTCCCGGCTGGCTCTGGGGAACACCGCTCTTCTTCCCCCTACGAAGCGAGCTGAGTCACGTGTCAGGTCGTACGCAGTGCTGCCCTCCCTGGGCTCTTCACATTCATATTGTAGAAAAATAATTATTTTGATTCTAAAATAACTTAATCAAAATTAAGACTTTTTTCGAAGATTTAACCCCTTTGAGGCACTACTAAATTCTGAAATTATTTTTTAAATTACTTTTCTCCTAATCCTAACATAGAACATTTTGTAGGTTCCAATTAACAACAGTTATTTTTTTTCTCCATAAACCCGTGATACACTCTAATGTTTACATTTCTTTGCACTCACATATTTGTTTAATATCCTTCATTAAATAAGCTTTATTCTAATCATAATTTTGCTTATTGAATGCATCTTCTGATACTAGAATATAATTTGGAAAACAAACTTGTTAAAAAAATTTTAAATGGTATTAATTTTTAATGGCCAAAAATGATGCCAACATGGCTGTATTTGTAATTCTTTAAATAATTAGTTTTAATCAATTAATTTTTATTAATTATAATTAAATTATTGCATTGTTATCCAAAATAATCATGTTTGTTAAATTTCAGCTCAATTGAGCGCTTTAAAATGTATTTTATGAAAGATTGAAAATTCTGAAAGATTAAATAAATAAATATATAGAGAGTGTGAGCTAATACAATAGTTCAAATTTTCAATCGTTAATAAAATACTTTTTATTCATCGACTCAAATTCAAATACATTTTTTTAAACTTGTAGAGGATGACACTTAATTTTAATACAGTTTTTACAATTATTAATTCATTAATTAATGAATAAATAGTAAAAAACAAAAGTAATAATCTACCCCTATATATAAAAAGGAAAATCACTTGTGTCGCTGCAGCGCAGTGGATAGCACGTTGGACTTAAGTCCTAAGGTCGTGGGTTCGAATCTTAACTGGGGTGGTCTAATTTCTGAGAATGTGATTTATGAATAAACAAATAGTAGCACAAATGCAAAAATAATAGTCCAACACCTTATAAAGAAAGGAAAATCGCTTTCTGTTTTGCCACTTAATATTGTGATTTTGTCATATGTATATACATATTTATGCTAATTATAATTATTTAATAAAAAGCAACTAAAATAAACATATAAAATTTTTCTTTGTTAACCTAATTAAGAATTGAGGCTTAAACTTTTTTCATATTACTTGTTTATTAAATTAACTGTAGTACTACTGTTTTTATTTTTGCAATCCATCACTTTAAATTCGAAGCTATAATTTTTTTTTATCAAAGACATTATAACATAACAGACGATAAGAATTGGAAAGTGGAGTAAAATATTTTAATGAAATATTGGAAATAGAATTATTTAAACAATGCGCTTAATTTATATCTCCTATCGTATTTGATATACATGAGATAAATTTAGATTCGATTAATTTGGAAGCAATACGTCGCTAATATTCTAAAATACCAAGAAATGTACAATACGTTCTGTTAAACTTACGTATTACTTTGAAAATTCTCCCGATGATATAATATCTAAAGTAGTATTTTTTGAAGAGAGTGATAAAAAAGCTTTATGCGTCAATTTTTAAGATTTCTCAGTTTCAGTATCTTCAAAAAAAGAAAAAAGAAATACCGATAACTTTTTAAAAGTGTATAGCTGGAGGAACTATTCATAAAAGATCCCCCATATTAATGATTTAAAAATAAATAAAATAAAAAAAGTTACACTTTTTCAAAATTTATAATCTTGTGAATACAAACAAATAAATAAATAATATTAAACAAACAAGAAAATAAGTAAAAATTAAATGTTTTTAAATTTGCATTTTTATAAATTTATTTAATAATTTTGAAATTCCTGTTTCTTAGTGAATTTCTTTACATCATATACATTTCAGTAAAAATACTTCAAACGATGAAAATGAAAGAAGAGAGAGAAAAAAAGAATGTGATAAAACCTTTTAAATGAGTGAAATGAGTTTAATCGTATAAAAAAAGAGTTAAACTAATACAAATATGTGGTGGTGGTGGTGTGTGTTGTTTCTTAATTAACCACAATATATATCCTTTTAGTTCTATTATGAAGGGCATTTAGGCTATGCTTAAGATTTGTTTTAGTAATTTGCACACTGTTATTGATTGTGCTTCATTATATTTACGCTTTATAACTAGCAACATTTAAAATTCGATTTTACAGAAATGTGCATTTTAATTTTAATCTCGGTTCTTCATCAGCTCTTTTTTAATTATGTATTGTAATTACTTGGTTGGATCATGAACTGAATTTAAGATTATTCAATACCCCCCTCGTAATTATTTTGTTATTTCTGTATGAAAATATAATTGTCATGTAGCTTGATTGCATTTATTTTATTTGTTTACGTGAATAGAGAAAAATTCAAATATCTGGCACAAGTTTTTTCTGCCTTTATTGGATATATATCCAAGCATCCGGCAAAAGTTTTGCTGCCTGTTTTCCATCGTCATTCGAATCTCAGAATGAAGATGGATGTTGAAATTCAATTATTGTTTTTGTGCTTTATCCGATGCTATTATTCCCTTGATTCAACTTTAATAACAAGGACTATGTTTCCGTTCGTTGTATTTGCTTAGTGATATTTCATGCAATATTCGAATAAATCACTTAAAATGTAGACATTTGTGTTCGAAATCGTTTGTCTACAGGTCCTCCTCTTAATTTTCTGAGATTAAAATTATATCTCGACTCCTAAGTATAGATCATTTTCTTCAATTTCAATGTTGCAGTCATTCTTACGATTTCAGGTGTAAATATGACTTGAGATGCAGGACAAAAAGTATAGTAAAACCTATTTCCGTGTGGTAGATAGGGACCACATAAAAACAAACCACACAAAAAAATATTCGAAAATTTCATAAATACTTACGTATAACAAACAGCTTTGTCGGCATACTAAAGAATTTTTTTTATGCAGTGAAAAGGGACTGCTTAAATAAAAGTAATTCTTAAAAAATACGTCAATTATATTTACGAAATTTATGAGAAAGTACTTCCAAGCAAAATTAATAATGAAATTCCACAATGGGAACATTTTTAAAACATTTAATTTCTCATTGTATACATGGAGAAGTTTTCACAAAATGCGCATACGTAATTCACTTATACTGATCGTAATCTAAATACGCATCCTTCTGTGATAAATTCGTTCAAAATCGCTTTCGTCACTTTAAGATACAATTTCAATTTATTTGTTTTTTGGCACCATAAAGTAAGTGATAAGTTTTTGCGGTGACGGTCGGTTGGTTCAGTTGCTTGTAAACGTCACGATAACCAAAAACGTATGATCGAAGCTCTTTTTAGAAATTTAAACTCCTTTCGGAATTGGTATCAATTTTAAGAAAATATTTTTCCGATTTGTTGGAAAGATGGATCCCTGCATATGTTTTATCCGCTTTCAGAGAATCCGGCTCTTCTTGCCCGTCGTCTTAATCTATAAAATTATTGATAATGTCATTATATTTGAAAATTTCGTCTTGAATCAAGCGCGGGCTGCTAGTACATTGAGAGAAAGCAATTGAACTTGCATTGTCGAGAGACTTTTAAATAAATGAACAGAGCATCTTGAAGTGTATATATTACGTTAACAGAAAGCATTTCAGTGGCACTAAAATCTTTGAAATTCATATACCGCATAAAAAATAGCATAAAAAATATGGCACAAAACAAATCACACAAAAATAAAATCGCATTAAAAAGTACCGCACAAAAACAGGTTCTACTGCATTAAAAAATAGAGTAACTGTGTTTCAACTTTGTACATATACTGTAAACTGACTTCTTCGAACTCAAGACGAAGCTATTTTTATTAACACCCTTTTATAAGCTTCACTTGTATGAAATGGAATCTTTGAATTTGATTTTTACCCACTTGAAAAAGTCAGATTAATTTGAAATTTTGCACAATTGTTAAGGACCAATGACAATACAATAATTTCATAATTTTGTTCCATTGTCCTAAACAGGATAATCAGAGAACAGGATAATCCAGATTTGGCAGTTAATACATTATATCATTTTCAGATTCGGAGGCTATAAGATTAGGAGTAACCCTAAAAGCGCGGAAGCGTTTTTTCGCGAGTGAGTGAGTAAGTGAATATTAACGTCGCACTGTTCAGCTACACGAGGCCTTTTGGCGACGGACCACGTAGTTATGAACCATGGTCAAATGACGTGGATGACATTTGAGCTGGCACCCTCCTCTCCTAACTACCACGTTTTTTCTCATCAACAATTTCTTATCATAATATAAGCAAATTGTCCAGTCTTTCTGAAAATGGAAATAAAAAAAGACTCGCGCATGTGAAAAAAAAATTGTTCTAACTCAGGGATGGGCAAATGTTTTAGCCCGCGGGCCAAAAATTAAAAAAAAAAGGTATGAATAAATGATAGTTATAAAAAAACTAGAAATATACATGCTTTTACTGTAGAATGAAAAATGAAAATAAATTATCGTTTAAAAAAACTAAAAACACGTTTTTATAGTTAATCAAACAAGAAAATAAAAAATAATTCTTAATATAAGAATAAAATGATTTACGAGAAAATTAATATCATTGTGTGGTAAAAGCGTTGTGTGCTTGTATTACATTTTTACACTAACTGCATTTCGGAATAGAACTAGTAAGAAGTTATAGCAATTGATATAGAGCACCCCACGTTTTTACCCCAATGATATTAATTTTCTCGTAAATCATTTTATCCTTATATTGAGAATTACTTTTTTTTACTTTTTAGTTCGATTAACCATAAAAGTGTGTGCTTTAGTTTTTTTAAACGATAATTTTTCAGAAATTACTTAGGGAAAAAATTGATACCTAATTTTCCCTACGTGACGTTCATCGATCGATATTATTCGGCAATAAAAAAATAAAGTAGAAACTGCGTGGCGCCTGAATACCTTAGGACGACCGTTACCGCATGGAATCGCTGCAAGTACTTATCCTTCACTTTGGGAAACATAACAATATACTTCTTTTGGATGAAGAGAGCGGAGACATAATCTTGCTGACATTAAATCCTACTGAGGCATATGTCTCTTTCTTTCTTTCTGGAGGTTTTCTGTAACTGTTCGCTCTGTTGTGTCTGGAAATTAACATGTAAATTAGTTTTATTGTCGTACTTTAGTTGGATGCCTGCCCATATGGTGCCATTATTTAAGAAACTACTTTATCAGCTTTTTAAATTTTGGTACAGATAGTTTAATCACTTATTAACTATTTTGTTAGTTACAAATTATATTTCAATAGACCTAAGGAACACGTTTTTCAAAATGTATTTCTTATTTACCATTGCATCATAGATTTCTTGATCTATCAATTTAAGTGACCAATAGGGAAAAAAAGTATTGTTACGAATTTTGTGTAAATAGTATAAATAATTTGTATTTGCATATGAAATGCATTTATATTACTCTATGTTATATTTATTTTATGTTAAAATTGTAATATTCACAAGCAAACGCCGTCCCTTACGTTATAATTGAGGTTCAATGGGAACTTGGCGAGATCTTGGTGATAGAACCAAGTTGGCATCATATTTGGCGACCATATTTGCCGTACATTTGGCAATATTGACGACCACGTTGGAGAGTTCGGGGCCCTCTGGATTCTTCTAGAAACTTGTGGAAAGATCCACTAATTTCACGCTCTATGACGCAAGCGGATTCTTTCTCGAAGTTTCCGCCGGACCTTTTAATAGAGGTGCTCGCCGGTAAGAGACCTCGCAATTTTGAGCCTTGGTCAAGTGACGAGGATGACACATAAGACGGCAATCCACTCTCCAAACTTCCACACAACGCCATCGGGATGACTTTGAGCTATGACCGATGTAACATGCACCAGCTTCCTACGCAGTGGGTCTTCAATAGCACCAGCACTGGACAGCCTCCAGTTCGTGACCATGACCACTTGGCAACAGTGGCCACTTAATATACCCTGATATATATATATATATATATATATATATATATATATATATATATATATATATATATATATATCTGGATTTCTAACTTTTCTAAATATATTTTTTCATTCTAATGTAGCATATATACTGTTTTAAGCTTAGACTTAATTTTGCAAATGCATTGACAATGAAGTTAAAAATTCCCCGAAGAATTCTTTTTGCAACCTCCAGAGGTCGTTTGAAAGCTTATGTAAGAAGAAACTTTGTTTCTTGGTTTACAAACACTCTGTACTTCCGAATGTAGCTCTCTATAGGATTATAGCCTTTGTTGCTCCAGATCCTACAAAACCTGTAGCTCTTTATGCACCGAAAGTGGCCAGGCCTCATAATACTGGATAAAATAAATGTTAAGTTTTGTTAAAAACTGCTATCCTCTATTGATGTCTCGCATTTAATGTCTGTCCATGCCATTGCATATGATATATACTGCTTGAAAATGAGAACAAAAATTTCATATATGTTTTAATGCTAGGGTGTCAAACTCAAAGACTAACTTGGCTAAACTAGTAAAGTTTAACTTTAAGTGGGCTGTAAAAAATCAATATTTATATAAACATAAATTTATTTCGAATAATACATTATAAAAAACATGTATAAAAGAGAAACGAAAGTATAATGTTTGAGTCCTGACTCTTGACATCTCTTCTCTGCGACTATCTTTCCTACTTCGGGAGAAAATTTGTTCGCAGTGATTACTTTCAAAACTGACCCAAGGTGAGGGTTATAAATACTACTTCTATAACAGGGGAATTATATTTCCTTTCATAACTCAGAATAACTGCTCTCACCTATAAGTGCATCCAAACTTGGAAATAATTTCATATGCGAATTTTCGAATATTCTCAAAGTTGGCTGGTAAATATTTCTATAATTCGGGCACACCCACTTCAATGAATTTTGCCTTTCAACTTGAATCGCACTGAATCTGGATCACCTCCATTTCCATATGCCTGGGTACTAAGTCTATATTTATTGAGAAAATCGAAAAAAAAAAAAACAAAATTTGTCATCCAAAGAATTAAAATCTTTAGATCTTGTGTTTCAAATTCAGTTCTAAGATTTGAAATATTTTCTACGTATTTTTGATACAATGGAGTATGAACTAAACTGGATTTGTGTTCATGTTGTACGTTAAGAAGTGCGCGTTAAATCATCCTTTTTCAGTTCCTTTTTTTAAAGATTGTATATCATTGTGTGCTGATATATAAAAAGTTATCGAGTTTGACACCCCTGTTTTAATGTATGTATTTTCCCGCACCAACTGCGGCCGCGGTAATCTAATGGTTACGCTCATGAGTTCGAACTCTAGTGCCATTTAAGACCCGCCTTTTGTAGAGGGGTTGAAGCACATTAAATTTGTTGTGGTAATTTTGTTGTTGTTTCTTTTGTTGAGTGTTGTTGTTGTGTAAAATTTTGCTATTAGTCCTATTTTTGTTTTATAGTGCGACGTTAGTAAAGAAAGCCCGTGCAACGCCGGGCCATGTGCAGCAGGTTTTACAAATTAATTGATGATTAACTTTTAAGACAGTTTTATTCATTTTACGCATGAATTAATTGATAATTATAATGAGAAAACCAGTATTGGAATATTACTACAAAATTAGTTGTAGTTAGAAACAGAATGTATATCAAAGCTTAATTTTTTACTAATTAAATAAATCATTATATTCAGTTCTGCAGGCATTGTGCTGTTAAAAATAATTCAAACACTTTATCCAGAACGCAGGATTTAAATACTTTAATGATTAGGTGCTCATTATTCTATAAAACCCTTTTTCTTTTTAAAAAAATGGAGATACGTAAATTTTTTTGTGATTCTTAGATTTGTTTTGCATATTTTAATAAATATCAATTGAGATACCATTCTGAAATTTCAAATTAAAATGCTTTTTGTTCTTATAAAAATTAAATTTTTGAAGGTGTTTGTTTTCATTTCTCCCCTCACCCTCTAATTTACAGTCTAAAATGCTTTTATTCTTGCGGTAAGAAAATAAATGAGGTGTAAGATCTTACTTCTTAAGAATTAAAAACTTTTAAGGGAGGGCGTGTGTGTGTGTGTTAAAATACAATCAATGCTCCACATCAATTTAAACAGCAATTAAATGCAGTTAACTCCTGAGCTGGAAACTACTCTTCACTTGCGCATCATGCAAACTTGAGGACTTTTACTTGTGACATTATATAACGTACGTCAGGGCTTCTCGAACTTTCAATACTTGAGGCCCAATTTGCAATCATAATTTACATCGCACCTCCCTCCCACACGATAACAATGTATTGAATGCAATAATAATGTGCTTTAAGGTTAATTCTGGGGCTGCGGTAGCCCAGTGGTCAAGGTATAGAATCATGACAGGTATGTCACGAGTCCGAGCCGAGTACCACTAAAGACCCCCCCTTGTTGGGGGCGATGCACGTTAAATCTGTCGAGAGCTCAAAAATCCTCACGTTGGTGTGATGTGATAGTTAGGAGAGGGGGTGCCAGCTCAGGAGTCGCCCTCGTCACTTGATCATGGTTTAAAATGACAAGGTCCATCGCCAAAAGCTCTCGTGTAGCTGAACAGTGCGACGTTAATATTCACTCTCTCTGTCTCTCTCTCATTCATTCATTCATTAAGGCTAATTCTACAAAACGAACTTAATTATAAATCGTACTTATTATCAAGATAAATATTAAATTTTGTACATGTTACTTTTAAGTAATAAATATAAGTAAGTTATTTTTAAGTAACAGGATAAGTATTATGCTATTTTCCAGCTTTTGAATTAGAACAGATTGAAAAATAACTTTTAATTGGAGAAGATCCTATGGTTAGCAAGGATAACCTTAGGTTAGGTTATTGAGATAGATTTCAATTCAAGTGTCGAAATCAAAAGGTAGTTTATTAGTAAATCACCCTTTGAATTTTAGGCAGGGTTGGATGATGAATTTTCTGCACTGAAAGCAAAAGTATTTCGTATACTATTAGCGTTTCCGACTCTTGTAAGCATAATATTGATAAGCTTAATATTGATAAATTCATTATGAAATACGTAGTGCAGTTCTGATACTTAAGTAAATCATAAAAGTGTAAATGTGCATTTTATTCTTTATTATGTGAGAATGTATTTTGTTTTGCTTCCTTTCAGTAAATAATTTTTTTTAATAATCTTGTATTGTTTAGAATTTTCGATATGCTTGCTGCCCCTCCCCCTCCGTAGAATTATCATGCCCCCTAGAGGGGCGTCCTCCCTAGTTTGAGAATCCCTGACTTACGTTAATTTCCGTCATTGCCTTTGGTCAAGACTGTTTAAATCACGTTCAGGAACTTCTTTATAATTAACTCTTCCTTGTTATTCAATGGCTTTCTTGCTTTTGTACTCTACTATAAATGAAGCATCTTTGTTCATTAAGACAATAACTGAAAGGTAAATTTTAATATTAACAATATTTTATTAGCGTCCCTCCTAATAAACACGTTGAAATGACCAAATTCGATCAAAACACTTTTTGTTTTGTTTTTTATTTATTGAATACAGTTATCTTTGGGCTTTACCAAAAAATACTTTGTTTTATTTCTACGTTAGCTACAGGCTAAGTTACAATCAATTTTATAAAATTAGAAAAACTGGAAGTGGGTATTTAAATTGTTCAGAATTTATTATGGCGAATCTGATAACTCAAAAAGTTATAAATGTATTTCTATAAAACTTTTCGAACCTGATTTTTTATATTATTTTCTAGAGAAAGTACTAAAATACTTCTTACTATATGAATGTTTTTTGAGTTATGGCCTGTTATTTAAATAATGGTCTCATATAAAGACTGTCACATTTCTTATAATATTTAATCAGATCTAAAAAAAATTTTAATTCTAATAAAACAGTAAAATTTTAGTACATTCTCTAGATAAATGAACCTACAGTAGAACGTCGTTTATCCGAACGTTTATTATCCAGACCAGTTTTTTATGTCAACTACTATATCAATCCCAGGATGCGATGAAGAAGATGTAGAAGCCTGGATGGCATGCGATTCAGAAGACTGTGGATTTCAAATGCTAAATGATGACGAGATTGTGACTTCCATGCAAGAAAAATCCGACCCTATCGACAATGAAACGGATGAAGACGAGGACAACAACAGCCACAAAAGTAGCTAGAGTCCATCAAATGCTGACGTGTTTTCTGAGCTTGAGACAGCTATGGAGTGGTACGAACAACAATCAGAGTGCTGTCCTATTCAACTACTGCTGCTCAAGAGAATCAGAGACGTTGCAGTGAGAAAACGAATGTGTACAATGGTACAGCGAAAAATAAGTGATTATTTTCTACAATAAAGGTAAAATTGCGACATTTTGCACCTATTTTGCTTTTACTTTAAGAATGTTTTCCGCATGTGATGATTTTCAATATTCGTCTAGTGTCCGGTTTCATATACTACATGGATCGCATTCGGTTTTTGGTTATCCGAACGGTATCCGGTCCCAATTGATTCGGATAAACGACGTTCTACTGTAATTTGTTTTAGTAATACATTTACTGATATAAGTTTATTATTTTTCTCTTTCATTGCTTTGAAGTTTTTCAAATGCATTGCTAAAATTTCCCTTATAATTGCGATCTTTGTAAAATTTAGGTAATTGTTTTTAATATTGTTGTAGTTAAATATTAGAGTATCTTTAGAGGTATTAATTCCTAAAAAAGCGTTTATAATGTTTTAGCATACTATTTTTTAAAACAGTGCTGCGAACGTGACCGGATACCTTAAAAGCAACACGAGGACTACTTGTTACATATATTATAAATTTGAGGCGCAACCGGGGGACGAGGACAAACCTGAGCTGGCATTCCAATATCTAAATTTTCACACGACACGAATGTGAGGATTTTGAGCCTCAGTACATTACATCTTTCATACGCTGAATTTTTGACAAAAATAATGTACTAAAGAGAAATAATTACAAATATTTTAGATAAACCTTACAAAATTATAATTAATGAGCAAAAGCTGATACATATTAATAAGATTAAACACTTTTTTAAATAAAGAGTATGCAAAGTTTTAAAAAAATAGGTGGTACATGTTTTGTAGCACCATGTTTCAAGTAGCATGACAGCTCTGGAAATATGATTTTCTTCCCCAGGCACAATGGAATTTTGAAGACACAAAACATCTTTTCCTACAGTTGGAAAATAAATAAATACACTTCTTCATCTTGTACTGTTATTCATCCTACATAATTAAACATTCTCAGCTTTAACTAATGTAATGTTGAAAACGTAAGTTTAGTTTAGTCCTAATTTACCTAATGTTAGTTTTAATTTTAAATATTTTATTCTATACCGGTTGATTCAAAATAAGTGTGACCAATTTTAAAAGTATATAACTATTTATGATGAATTTTTATCGTTTCACTACTGGTTTTATTTGAAAAATTAAACATTTAATTTAGAAATCTAACCATTTTTATTAGTGGGAGTAAGTTACAGTACTGAAATTGGATCCTCAAACCCGGAACAAAATTTTACTGCTTTTGAAGGATGGTTGTTTAAATTCTGTTATAAATAAAGCATTTAAAAATAAAAATAAAAGATATTTTTCTATTGTATTACTATCTAAATTTCAAAAAGAAATAAGATTTGGCAAGCAATCAAAAGCTCCAGGTATAAAATGTGAACGAAAGGAAGTCCTTAATGAAAGAAAAAAAAAGATGTTGAAAAGAATTATTGCTATAGAAAACTCTTTGCCTCAAAAACCTATGGCATAGAAGCAATAGATATAGCAATCGACGATTTACCATCCGATAAAAAAAATTGGCTTTAAAAAAGTAAATTTTCCAATCTGTCATCAAATGTCTGTTAAGACCGTAGACAAGCGAAGAAAACGTTCTTGGCCTCTGTACTTAATGTTACGCAATGGTACACTCAAAGCATGGATAACTTCTGATGAAACACAATTTTATCTGTCATTCACAACTGGCAAAACGAAGATTCAATATATTTCAAGCAAAAAACGTCGCAAAGACGCAGCTGTTTTGAAAAGTGCAAGTTGACCGTCAGATGTTATGGTATAGATGGAAATGACCTCTCAAGGCTTAACAAAACCATTTTTTGTGGAACCAAACTTTAAAATTGATGCTAAATACCAGCAGATTAAAGTTTTGAAACACTTGATCAAAAAAAGTAAACGTCTTTACTCTAAAGGAAACTTTGTTTTTCACCAAGATTCTGCACTAAGTCATACTGTAAAATCAACTATAAAATAGCTGATAGATTAAAAAATAAATTTTCTGCTTCCTGACAAATGACTATCACTATCTACTGTCTGTATTCCTTGCGGTCAGTAGCGCACACAGGAATTTTTCAAGGGGGGTCCGGGGTCGAAAGTTCACCCTTCTTGTATTATACTCCTTTTGATTTTGTCGATTTTCGGGAATAAAACACAGTAAAAAACTAATTTTGAATAAATAATTAGCATTAATTAATAAAATTAATCATTAATTAGAAGTAATTAATTAAACTTTACGGACTATATACTTAGAATTATAATCAATCGGAAAAAATATCAGAGGCTTTGGGGAGGGGGTCCGGACCCCCAGGACCCCCCCTTGTGTGCGCTACTGCTTGCGGTTATTTTTTATGGGGATACTTAAAAGAACAATTAAATACACGTAAAGTAAGAGCATTTCACACAAGGGCTTCAGAAAGCTAAGAGTGAGTTGGAAAAATACCCCAAAAATGATCGAAAAAACTCTTTTAGCTTAGCCGAAATGCTTACGAAAATTTAGTGTGTTTGAGGAAACCGCATTGAAAATTTCATGTAAATAACTTTATTCAATAAGCTCCTCTGAAATTGGTCACACTATTTATGAATCAACCGGTACATTGTTTTATTTTACCTAGTTTTTATTAAGTCAGCATCTATAATAAATGTATTAGTTGCATTTATTTCTTCCTGAAAACGAGCTATAACTCTTTCAGGACACTTGTGTAATTTTTTCTGCGTGATATTTTTTAATAAATATTATTATTTTAAAAAATTTAATTTGTATAGATTAGTTAGATAGATTTGATATAAATCTATCTAGCACAATAACCATGTCCATTATTGAGAAAAAGTTTTGTTTGAATTTGTATTTGCAAAGAAGATGGCCTGTAATAGTGCGTAGTGGTACAATTTTTGGACTCTCAGATTTTCATACTAACAATGTTCGTGTGTGAGATACTAATTATTGCAATATTGACTTATTTAGTTACATAATATGTGTACCTACCTGATTTGTATCAAATATTATAAGAATCACTTTCATTTACGCTTAAAATTACACAACACAATCACTTCCAAAAAATACCAGTCAACAGACTCACAGCTGATCAAAGAATGAACTACTGCATAAATCCATTGCGTAAAATTAGCTTCTGACATCTGTGTTGGCAACTTGAATAACTGCTGGGAGTTGACCTCTGTGTGGTGGGGTTCAGAGAATGTACCATCTAGCATCAATTTCTGAGGCATTCGAACAAGTGGTACGTTTAATGTACCATCACGCAATAAATGAATACGAATTAGTGGTACAACATATGTACATTCAAACATGAAAAAGTTAAAATATATGAGCTACCCTACTCTGCAAGCAAGTCTTCAGTAATATAAGGGCTCGTGCAAGCGACTCCAGAGAAGAAACATTGATTACGAGCCTCACACAATAAGTATTAAAATAAAAAGTATTTATTGTGTTCATTATTCTGTAATCCCTCATTATCTATAGGCATTTAAATGAACGCAAATACAATCGGACCTCTAATTAACGAAGTTGCTAAGCCCTTAAATAAAGTTCATTTTACGGAAAATTTGGTAAATAAAGATTCATCACTTACTATATCTTATAAACCAGATAAAACAAATATTTTAAATTCATAAACACTATATATTATTTAGAAAAGTAATTATTCACATTTCTTTCTTCAAAAAATTTATATCTATTCATTTTATGTGTATCTTAGCCATCAAAAAGAAATCTTTTAGAAAAACAAGATAAAAAAAAGACATTGTTCAGCAATGTAATTTCAATTTTAAATTTTTTTTATATTGAAACTAATTAATTTTTTTAACGACATTTTCTAATTTTAAGCCTATGAGTAATTTTAAACGTACATTATTTTATAACCAGTCATTTCAAGCATACAGTACCACATGCTTCCTTAAATTTAATTACTGACAAAATCTATTAGTTTAATTTGAGTTTTTTGTTTGAAAAATTTTGGCCATTTCAATGCTCTGGGTGAGTTAGGCTCCTGGTAATTCCAGTTCAAGGACACTGATCAGAAGGAAATGTACTAAAAAGGAGAAAAATTTAAAAAATGCCCTGAAATATTTTAAAAAAGGAAGAAAAATAATTGAATTACAAAAGAAAAAGTTCGTTATATAGAAAATGCACTTCGCTATTTGGAGGTTATTTTACGAGGA
The DNA here is from genome assembly GCA_019973935.1 of Trichonephila clavipes. NCBI lineage: Eukaryota > Metazoa > Arthropoda > Arachnida > Araneae > Nephilidae > Trichonephila > Trichonephila clavipes. Next base: position 76,084 of record BMAU01000115.1, on the reverse strand, counting down.
AAATATTAAAATGTTCTTGGTTACAGGAAAAGTTCGCAAAATAGAGATTCATTATATGGAGATTCAACTGTATTTCTTTACTATTGATCGCTAATTTGTTGAGTATTTAATATTTTATTCTGTTCGATTTTCTCCAATGCAGGTGAATATGTGTTTTTTAAGGCTTAAATTTTTTAGATGATTTTTAATAGCTTTTTTAATCTGAATAAATTTAATTTAATTAAAAACACACAGAGACATACATAGACATATTGCAATGTCAGAATAAATATAGAAACAGAACAAAATGGAAACGATTTTTATTGTGAATTAAGATACTAGTTGTATAAAAAAGTATGAAATCTCATGAATCAGAGATAAAGCATTTACCCCAGGAAAAGTGTATAATATGTATGTAACTATTGTGAACAAGCAACTATACAAGCATCGCAACGAACTGCCATACTGTTTATGAAGGTGCCAATAAGTATTTGTGGCAACAAAACCCATTTCTCCCAAAGTGTGACTTTTAATTCTTGGGGGGTGCTGGGAGGGTAGCTACGATGAGAAATGGCTTTTCCTAGACCATCCCAAACATATTCAATAGAATTGCGATCCAGAAATCTCGAGGATAAATCCATGCGGCGCATATCCGCTCCTTCATGAAATTCATCAATAATGTGAGCTCTTTGTAACCACGAATTCTCGTCTATAAAGGGGCTGCGGTATCCCAGTGGTCAAGGTATCGGATCATGGCAGGCATGTCATGAGTTCGAGCCCAGTACCACCAAAGACCCGCTATGTAGGGGAGCGATGCACGTTAAATCTGTCGAGAGCTGAACAGTGCGACGTTAATATTCACTCACTCTTTCGTGTATAAAAATGTAGTCCGGGTCCCAAACACCCGGAAAAACCTTGCATAGGCTTCCAGAATCTCATCCCTATAGAGCAGTGCTTCTCAAACTTTCAATACTGGCGCCCCCTTTTCGATCACAATTTTTATCGCGCCCCCCTTATACATTAATAATGCACTGAATGCAGTAATAATGAACTTTGATGCTAAAGCTACAATAGGCGATCTTAATTATAAACCATACAAATTAGTAACATAAGTATTAAATTTTGTGTTCTACTTTTAAGAAATAAATAAATAAAATAATAGGATAATTATTGTTTTATTTTTCCTTTCTCTAATTTTTAAATTGAACATATTGCAAAGTGCGGTGGCTGCTTAGAAGACAAAATATAGATATATCTGCTAAATATAGAAAAAGAACTCAGAGGGTGAATTTCTAATCATAAGCATTTTTCCTTATAAAAACTTTGCTTTGCAAGACAAGCCCATGGAAGTCGTTAATACTTATTAAACTTGTTCTTAATTTAGTATTAATTAATTAGTTATAAAATACTCTGAGCAGCACTGATACATTAAAAGTATACCGGCTGAAGTGACCACTCTTCGCCCGAGTTCATTTATAAGAAAATAAAACATTATGGATATAATAGTTGAATTGTAAGGAGTGCAAAGCCAAATGCTCGACAATGTTTACAAAAATGTAAAATGATTTTTTTTAAATGGTTGCTCAAATTATAATTAGTTATAAGCAAATGGTAATTTTAAGCCTCACAGAATTAGCATTTATATTTGATGTTGAATAATGAACAATAATATAAAATTCCTATGAAGAATAACTGTATTATTTTTAATATTTAAAGCGAAAAGACTTCAACATGTTTTAACCCGGGAGCAGGCGTGCACTCGATACGGTCGAGCGGGGTTATTGAGTCAACCTAATCCTTTTTTTTATAATTATTTTATTGTACACGATACAAATCGTGATTCCAGTGAATAATTTAATTAAGAGAAAGTTTATTTACCTACTTTGAAGGACATTTCAATTTTTCTTTGATAACAATTAAACAGTTTTGCCAGAATTAACGATTTCGTAATCGGTGCATCCCGCGCAACCACTTCCGGGTAAAAAGTGTATTCATTATGATTATATGAAATTGTGTAAAACGTTTTACGCGTTATGATTTATATGTATATAATACTCGTAAAAATAAGTCTTGGCCAATTAATTCTTCAAAGTGTGTGTGTATGTGTTCTCTCCGTGGTTTTCCAAATATCATAAAACTCTTTTGCATGGAAAAAAGTGTAACAGAGAAATACATTACATACAACTTCCCTAAATGAGAAACAAACACATAAGAGAGAGGTCATAACTAACTGTACCAATAACTTAGAAGGTTAAACAATTACAGCTATAATGTGCAGTATTTCAAAAATAATGGCAGTGATGAGTTTTTTATGTTTCTAAATTTTTTTGATTCTGCGTCTGGGATCTGTTTTTTCTCTAAAAGAGTTGCATGTTAGGTTTAAACAGAAAGTGTAGTAAAAAAATCTCTCATCATGGGATTACAGCAAATCAAATAAAAGTTTTTTTATTTGGTTATAGGATCAAAGATAGATAGTTAGGTATTGAAGAAGTTTTTATGTTTGACGACTTATATAATATCGCGCGCGTGCGCCTATAAATTATATCAGAGTAAAAGTGCATTTTTTTATTATGTCTGAAAGTATTTTGTTTTAATTCATTCCAGTAAGTTAATTATTTTTAAATCTTTTATTTTTGATATGCTTGCGCTTCCCTCGTAGGGTTATCGCGCCCCACAGTTTGAGAAACACTGCTATAAAGCTGTTAATTGATAACACTCACATAGAATACGTACTGGAGTGTACGACTGCTTAACATTATGCAACCACACACAAGGATTCCTTTGTCACCAGATCTGCCGATTTTTGTTGCATAGAGGGATGAAAGCGAGTTTCATTTTCTCTCCTGGTGAACACTCGACGAGAATCACTCTTTCTGGTACATTTAATCTCATCACTGTTAAGAATACGGCTCCATTCTTGGGGTGTCCACAAAGGATGTTTTCAGCTTCACAATATCCGGTCTTTCTTGCTGGATGTAGTCCAAGGGACGTACCAGACTGTACGCCAGACGTAAAGGCCAGTTTCTGAAAGACGGCTGTAGACTGTTTGTCAGAAAATTCTTCTTCCAGACACAGCAGCAAGGTCACGAATAAACTGAGGAGGCGTTGTCCGTCTATGTTGTCATGTGCCTGTCGCCAAGTATCGATTCTGTGCATATGTCGATGCATGGAGTCGACCTTGGTCGACCTTCCTAACGATAGTACCACTTGTTTGAAATTGATTTCATAACCAAAAGACCATTTTCGGGCCACTCGTAACCATCGAATCACCTCTGTTTAAGACTGGCCAACTTTAAGCCTTGTAACGTTTGAAAAGAATAACGGTAGCGTGATCTTTTGGTTAATTTAAATATTAAATCTATTTACGTCACAGCTATTATTTTTAGAATTATACATTGAAATTATTAAACTTATTAAAGGATTGTCAGAGTCCAATAAGCTTTTTGTGAGAGGAGGAATCCTATTAGACACCGCTCCCGTGTAAGTTCAGAGCATCTTGCCGGATGCACGTGTGAATGTCGTTTCCACAAAAAAGACACAGACCCCAGGTGCGAGATACTACGTTACATTCCGCTAACGACTCTCCAGCTCAAGGAATCATGGAAACGATTATGAGAAGTCATTCTCGTTGCAAACAGACCAACTTATTTGTTTTAATGCAATATTCCCAAAACTGGAGGGGAAATTCCCATGTGCTAAACAGCATCTTTCTCTAAACTAAAGGTTGATACTGTACTACCCATTCATCAAAGTATATAAAATAAAAATTTTATCAGTTATGTTAGAGGCATTTTAAAATTATGACGGAAAACCTGTTCGGGACCTTAATTTTTTACATGAGTACAGGATTCTTGTAGATTATAAGGCGACTGACTATGTTCAAAACCATGATTTTGAAAAAGCACATATATGAATTATTTTCTGATATTTGGTGTCTTTTGAATTATAATATCCATATAAAATTGTTTTAAAAATATTATTCGAAAAAAAAAATATCTGAATGCAATTTGGCTAAAAATAAAGATAAATAATGACATGTTTTAATCTCCTTTTATAAAAAAATGCTTCCGTAATAATAATGTTTCTTCTATATATAACCAAGAGTTCTCTACAGACCCTGAACTAGGACTTTTTTAAACTTTCATTATTTTCAAAATTACGATCAATGGTAGTAATAACCGGTGTTTTCTGTTAAAATTGGTCTACTCCGATATATTAAAATACAAATTGATCCACTCATAAACTATATACCATTTTTATTCGAACCTAAGCCACACCTTTTTCCGATGCTAATAATACTGAAAATAGACTGCGGCTTAGAATTGAAGACAAAAAAAATTCGTTGGATGCGGGAAACTGAACATGATACTGTGACGAAGCCGGTTACTTCCCCCAATTACTACGGACCCCTTGCCAACAAACGTGTGACATTCCAGACGGTTCCCTAATTGCTGGGAAGGAATTTCGGAACTGGGTTCTCAGCGTCAAAAAGAGACGCATTAACAATATGTCTTCGTTTACCCCCGATTAAGGTGACGACAGCGCGTCTGAAAACATACAATGTGTACCCAGACATCGACGACCATGGGGCAAGAGATGAAATGTGTCGATATCGACAGGGTCGGCAGAGGGACAACAGATCAAAAGAGTTGAGACCGACAGGGTGGCAGAAAAAAAAGACCAAGAGAGCCGAGTCCGACAGGAGCGGCAAAAGAACAAAACAACAGAGGATGATTAGGCGATGGATGGGATGAGAGAAAATTGGGATTTGGAGGGTGCTGTTGTGAAGCCCCTCGCAGCGATAGGGATTGAGAGTTTTTAGAGAGAGCCATTGTGAAGCTCCTCCAGCGAAGAGACTGTGACAAATCTGTATGGAACCTTTCCACTAATATTCTTAGGCGTCTTTTTGAGGATTCGCGTATATTTCCAATCAACTCTAAGAGGAGAACGGGATATGCAAAGTAGATAAGGTATTTAAGTAGAGCGTTGTAAGTTAGCAAAGATGAAGGCTATAGAGCCGGCAGCAGTAGAGTCAACGTTTAGAGGATTGAATTGGATTACGATAGAGAATCATTACTACTAGTACTCTACGAAGGAATCTTAAGAAGTAAATATACCTGTGAAGATATCAAAGTATTACCAGGTGATATACTATAGTTTAATATCGCTTAAAACAAGAGTTAGTTTAATAAAATTAGTTTAAGTTAATGAAAGCTAATAATTCGAGTTGCGTATATTTCTCAGACCTACTATTTCGGTACATCTTATTGATCTTACACAAAGTTATTGATTAATTTCATATTTCGTACTTTAATTTAATATTAAAGGTAAATCCCTTTTGTTTGACGTAACATAGAAATACTATATGCCATTAGAGTTTCTAATATTTGAATCAAGTGAATAAATATAAGTTATTATACAAATGGCTTTTGGTCATTCTTTGCCTCAAATTAATCTTGGTGTCCAGGGTGGAACTCAAGGGGGTTCTCACAAGACTGATTTTTGAGGGAGCCCTTGTGAAGTCCCTTCCGTGAAAAAACGAGGGAAACCGCGAAGTCTACGGAATCCGAAATGGGGAGATCCGGGAACGGTCTGATTCCCGATCAGTACCATAGTCCGCGAAGTAAGGCGGATTCGGAGCCAGCGAACTCTCCCGACTCGGTGAGCAATTACCGAGAGTGAATTACGACATTATTTTAGGCGAGGATGTGAGAGGAAACAGCTATATATGCTTTTGCTCATCCATTGTGCTAAAATATTTTCTGATTACGCATTGAGCTGTGTGAAGTCATTGCAATACTGATGGTTAGAGTAATTGCAGGTTCATGTATGTATAAATAAACATTCTTAATACTGGACAAATAAATTAATTATGCCCTTTTCATTTAAAATTTTTGTAATTTTGTAAATATCGTTCGATAGACATTTTTGAACTATTATTTAATTTTTCACAAAAATGTGTTGAGAATTTGGGTTATGGCTTATAATGGATGGCGGCTTAGATAAAAAAAAATACAATACAAAAACCCTAGTTTAGGCTCTGTAGAGAACTCTAAACTATATATAAGCAACATATTATTATAGAAACATTTTCCATAAAAGGCGAATGTTTTAAAAAATGTCATTCTTCATTTTCTTTCCAAAAAATTACATTTAAATATTTTTTTATTTAAATAATATTCTTAAAATAATTTTATATGTATTTCTAAAAGAAATACTAAATATTAAAAAAAAATCCTTTATGAGACGCTTTTGCAAAATCACGGTTCCGAACGTGTGGCAATTCATTTTAACTCCTTTTATTTCTTTTTCGTGTATGGAAACCCATACATTTTCCCTTTCTTCTCATATTACGTATGTGATATTTTATAGTGAAACATTTTATATTTTCTGTAAAAAAAACATTTCCCAATTTTTTCCTACCATCTTGCTACTACATATATTTTATTTTATTTGAAAAAAAATGCAAGTACTTTGATAACCTGCACATTCATACATTTTTTTAGAAAAAAAAATATTGTGTATGTTATTACCTCCCTTGATCTGTACGATTTGTGTTAGAGAATACAAATCAGTGTGGAATTCGGATAAGAACATTACATAGCAATAAGATTTTATCTGAGTGATAAACGCGACAATGTTGGAGTTATTTACATTTATTTTTTGTAAAAGTTTATTTTATTTTATTGTGTTTACACACACACACACACATACATTAGCAGGTTTGGATATAAACACCCAATTGGATATAAATACCCTCATGAAAGGATGAAATAACTATAGCTAAGAAAATATAAATCTACACAGTGCGACAAATAAGTTTTAAGATTCGTCCCTGAGTGCAGGCTGTATGGGCGCCATGAGTGCAAATGCGCATGCGTCATAAGGTCCATGGTCTTCTGACATTTTGCGAACAAGTCGATAGCATTTGATTAAGTAGCTGAGAGAAGACAAGTGTTCGTGGTAGAAGTGAATTTTTTTCATGTTTTTTTAAAAGGGAGAAAAGAGCTGTATAATAAAATTTTACACAAAATTTGGTAAAAGTGCTTCGGAAACATACCAACTCATGAAACAAGTTTACGGTGACTGTTGTTTAAGTAGATTAAACGTTTTGTGTGACACAAACGTTTTTTGGATGGTAGAGATGCGGTAGAAGATGATCAGCGGAATGGAAGACTAATTTCATTTAGAACACCTGAAATTATTGAGAAGTGCAAAATTTAGTGGCAAACGATCACTGAGTGTCATTCAGAATGATGGCAGACTCTTTAAACATCAACAAAGAAACAATTCGAACCCCCTGCATGAAGCTTAGGGCAAAACAAAAGTGTGCGCTGAATTTGTTCCACACACTTTATCCCCTGAACAAAAACCAATGAGAAGTGCATATTGCAAGAGACATCATTTCAGCCGCTGAAAACGATCCAAACTTCTTGAAGTCCATTTTTACAGGTGATGAAACCTGATGTTTCTAATATGACCTTGAAACAAAACGACAAAGTGCGGAATGGAAGTCAGAAATCTACTGCAAACCAAAACAAAAAAAAACAAAAAACAAAGAAAATTCCATCCAAAATCAAAACAAGGCTTATTACATTCTTCGATATGCTAGGGGTATTATTCACAAAGAGTTTTCTCCAACTAGATAAAAAATTACAGGCCATTACTACTTAGCTGTTTTAAAGCGTTTGATGGCCAGAACTCGTCGCATTCGTTTAGGATATCGGACTGAAGACAGTTAAAGTTTGTTACACGACAATGCACCCAGTGACACCTTTCTTGTTGTTCGTCGATTTTTGTCTAAAAATAATATCTGTGTGTTGAACCATCCACCGCATTCATCTGATTTTGCACCCTGTGACTAATCCTTTTTCCCAAAACAAAATCATATTTAAAAGATGGTATTTTTAGGATATTTCGACTTTACAAATAGCTTCGACGCATGCCTTGTATAGTCCATTCCACAAAGTGATTTACAACAGTCGTTCAATTCCTTAATAAATTCTTATAACAAGTGCAATGAAGCCGGAGGGTCCCATTTCGAATAAAAAACCAAAACAGGAATTAATTTCTTGTTTCTATTTTTTTTACGGATACAGTCTTAAAACTTATTTGCCGCTGTGTATGTACCGTACATTCCAGCGTACAACGCACCTGTACTTTCAAACTGCTTTTTTTTTAAATTTTAGTATGTTCGCCATATAACATACACCTTTTTATACGAAACCTGAAAAATATATAAATATACAACGGTCTTATCTTTGGAAGTCATTTATTAGGAGGGTTATACCAGGCTTTCTAGCAACTGTACACTTCTTGAACAAAGGAACTAAAGAGCAAGAAAGGAGATGTTAGAAAATATGTGGATGTTAGAAGGGGAAAAATTCTTTACCAAGGGGAAGCCGAATGCGTCATGCACGTCTGAAAACAATGCATTAGTGGATAAAAAAAGAATATAATGAAATTAATCCCAACGTATTACAAAAGTCGCTTAAAAATGTAGAATATTTAGCTCTCAAGAAGGAATCGATGATTATTTATTTAAGATATCCGACTACCCTAAAATTGTGCATTTTGCCAAAAACGGACAAATGTTTTTGATTTTATTTAATAGGCCATCTTATAAGCTTTATAAAAAATACCAAGTTTATTATTTTCTATTCACTAAAACGAAAACTACAAGTGTTTTAGTAAAAGCAGATGCCATTACTTTAAGCAAGAATGTCATGCTTTAAAATGCGTTTTACGCGAAATGTGTTTTTTTAAAATGCTAAAACAGAAACAGCGATTGCTTAAAAAGTTTTTAAAATAATCAACTGAATTTTTTTGGTATGTCCTTTATAATAATACAAGTGTTTTAACCTTCAGATTTATCAAGCACTGCTTTATTTCAAATTTACAGTCCCTTATGTGAATATAATCACTGTTTTTTCAAGCAATTTCATATAATAACCAAGGTAAAGTTCTTTATTTTTTTTATAAAATTTAAAATATCTCTCATCCTGTATGTCATTTCCAAAATGAATAGCAAAGCAACGCATCAAAATTCAAAAATTGTTCATAAACTTTTTGTACAAAATAGGCCTCGTTTACGTAATTTTTTTGTAAATTTTAACTATTTTTTCCCATTTTACTAGTAATAATTTCTTTTTCTCTTATTAATCATAGCTTATTCTTCTTAAAATGTACTAAAAAAATCCCCGTATCACCCTTTTTTTTGAAAAAAAAACCCCGCAAATAGTCGGATACCAGTAGTCAAGGATCAAAATAACAATAATAGTTAAAAAAAAAGATGTAACAGACTTCGGAGATGTGCCTGAAGATATAACGGAAGACTAATGCCAACCTTTTCATGTTATCCTCTAATGAAAGTTCATAAGGAATGTCATTTCCATTAAATAAACAGTATTTAGATTTATATAGAAATAAAATTTGTCATGCTCATCTTTTTTTTATTTTTAAAGCTATCATTATTCTATCCGGGGTATAACGCACTCCCATAAATTTCAATCTCAGTTCTTGTGTTGAAAGGGCACGTTATGCACCGAATATGCGATAAATAATTTTCGAATATCGTTTTCGTTACACAGTTGAAACGAGTGTGAAAAGCCGATTCTCCTGTCCACTTGGTGTCGGTGCTCCATAAATGAAAGGCATGGCACACACAAAAAAAGGACACTAGATGTTTAGTTTGAAAAAAAGAGTTGAGTTGGCAACAACTGTTTTAATGACATCATCCCACACACTTCTTCTGGATAGGACATTTGATCAGTTTCGCCTTAATCGATCTCGCCAGTTGGGAGTACTTCGTCAATGAATGAATACGTGCAACTGCATTCAGCCGGAAAAGTGTCGATCAAGGTTCTAATGAAGCTTAAGAAATCAGCTAAGAAAACATTTCAAATATTAACCGAGGCTTATGGAGATTAAAATTTGTCTCGTGAACATTTGTTTGAATTATATAAGAGATTTTCAAAGGGAAGGGTCAGTGTGGAGAATAATGAACCTGCTGGGCACCCAAGGTCTGCAATTACTGACCAAAACATTATCAAAATTCATGATATGAGAAGGCTCCCACTCATATCAGTGGTCAGACTGTTAAACAACACTACTAAATCGAAGTAATAAAAAGTTAGGGGGAAAAGGCCAGAATTTTGGGGAGTGATGCCTGGCTGTTGTGCCAAGGCAATACGCCCGCTCACAAAGCCCTATCTGTCAAGCAGTTTCTGAGCCATGCGACTTTTTTTTTTACTTCCTACAGTTAAATCTTGACTAAAGGGAACTCATTTTGCCTCAGCTGAAGAGGTTCAAACAAAAACGGAGAATCTCCTGAAAGGCCTTCCAAAAACCTCGCTCCAGAACGGTTACCAGCCATGACACCACCGAATGCAGAAGTGTGTGAATGCTGAAGGGAACTACTTTTAAAAGTCATAATTTCACAAAGAACTGATTCTTTATGGTATCCGACTACGTTCGGAACCGTGATTTTAAAAAAACTCATAAATGGGTAATTTTCATGATATTTAGTATCACTCAGAATAGAATACATGCATACAATTGTTTTAAGGACATTTTGACAAAAAAATGATTTAAATGCAATATTTTGGCAAAAAATTAACTTAGAATATTATTTTTTCCAAATGTTCTCCTTTTGTGAAAAATGGTTCTATTATAATAATATTTGGCCTGTATATAGCTCAGACCTCTCTACAGAGGCTCATCTAGAATTTTTGAAAAATTCGCATTATTTTCAGAGTTACCACCAATTGAAATAGTTATTCGCGTTTTTTCTTACAATTGCTCCCCTTTGTTGTCGTAAAATATGAATAAACCGACTTCTAATTTATATATTTTAAAAATTCTAGTTGAGCCTCTGAACAGAGGTCTGAGTTATATACAGCCAAAATATTATTCTAATAGAAGCATTTTTCACAAAAGGAGAACATTTGGAAAAAATAATATTCTAAGTTAATTTTTTGCCAAAATATTGCATTTAAATATTTTTTTTTGTCAAAATGTCCTTTGAAGAATTTTATACATATATTCTAATCTAAGTGACACTAAATATCATGAAAATTATCCATTTATACGTTTTTGAAAATCACGGTTCTGAACGTAGTCGGATACCTTAAGTACAAGCATTTATTGGACCAGTCTCGGTTATTTATGTCACACATCATATGTTTCTTTTACTATGTGCGTCTTAGTAAAGGCGGTCACCGCAAAATATTTTGGTGGATCACGATCTACTTAATGTCTTAAGCAGTACCTCGTAAGAGACCCATGTAAATGCAGATAACTTCTTCCCAGTAACGATCTAAATTGGGTTTTGTTTCATTCAGTATTGCTTAAAAGAATGCTTCCATGTTTCACAGCGTTTGAAATTTGTCGCAGTTCCCCGATATGCTTTTCTTGTACATGAGAATATTTTTTATCTATATATTGTTAAAAATATTTTCGGTCATTAGTTTTGACGAATTCGGTTTTTCATCTTTTAATAATTCAAACCCTGTGTTTTCTGTATTTGTTCGTCATCAAATTCTTTACTGAAAAGCATTCAAGTCTGTTGTTATGGTTTCTGATAATATTTTGCTTTGATTCATTCCTGTTCTCGAGGAAAGTCCCAAGAGAAAGAAAAAAAAATTCAGAATACTTTTTTTTCTTCTAAAAACTAATCAGGAAAAATAAAAATATTTATGGAATGGTCTTTTTCTTATGTTGCGTTAAACAAAAGGCTTCGTTTATTTTTAGCTCAGAGACTTTTCGTATTTTTTATAGGAAATAGCTATAAGGGGAACTATAGAACAAATAACAGAAAAAAATTAAGTTAATTCCTACTTATAGATCAAAACAAAGAAAAATTTATTTTAGTTAATTAAATTTAATTAATAAATTATAATATTTGAAAGAATGTATTAACATCAAGTATCATCCACGACAAGTTTAAAAAATGTATCTGAACTCGAATGGATGAATAGAAAGTATCAATACAAATGATCATATCATAAATGAATCATCATGAGTGAGAAAAAAATTATCAATATAAATTAATCTTACACTAAATACGTTTACAAAAAACATTTAAACCATTTCTAAATGAGAAAGTTCAACAGTCTTAGGATACCCCAGGAGTCCGTGTATCATAAATTATTTTCTTATTGTCGTTTATCTGTCGCATAATTTCAGTTGGCGATTACATTTCAGAAAGAAATTTTAGATTTTTCAAAAAATAAGTATTTGAATCCAAGACAAATTCGCTAGAAAAACCTACTGGTATCATCTGTTGCAGCTAGGTCTAACATCGTCAGAAATAATGCAGAATGAATTTAAAATTTAAAAAAATTAATTAATAAATTAAAATTTTTGAAAAAACTGTATTAACACCAAGTATCATCCACTATAAGTTTTAAAAAATGTATTTGAATTTGAGTGGATGTATAAAAAGTATTTTATTTATAATTGAAAATTTGAACAAGAAAAATAAATAAATATATATACATAGGAAGAGAGTGAACTATAATAGTAAAAATAGAATAAAAAATATAGCAACAGTTACTACAAAAATATCTAAATTTACAACAATATTTTTATTAATTAAAAACACTACTTATATCTGAATGCTTTTTTCCCACTAAAGAACTAATCAAGAAAAACTAAAATATGTATGGAGTAATTTTTTTCTCATGTTACATAAAACTAAACGTTTCAGTCATATTTAGCTTAGAGGTACTTTTATCTTTTTTGTTTATAAGAAATAGTTATAAACACAGAGCTAGAATTTAAAGATAACTATTACTCAAATTTTTTTAATTTCATCGATATTTTTATTAATACATGCATTTTTTTTGTCTATGGCATAAAAAATAATTTTGAAACTGGGCAATTTTGTTTGGAATCTTTTATCAGTTAAAGAAAGCCTGCATTTTTCGATAGCTTTTCATTTAAATTCTGTTTATTTTTCCAAAAATAAATTTTTACATTATATTTTGATTTAAAAGACGCTTTGTACGTCTGATATTGTTGAAAAGGACCAAATTTTAAAACGATGCTTCTTATTGTATGGCAAAAAAACTTTCAATACTGGCGCCCCCCTTTTCAATCACAATTTTTATCACGCCCCCTTATACATTAATAATGTACTGAATGCAACCATAGTGCACTTTGATGCCCCAATCTTTATTATAAACCGTACAAATTCATGACATAAGTATTAAATTTTGTATATGTTGCTTTTAAGAAAAAAAAAAAAAAAAAAAAAAAAAAATTAAAAATAAGTAATAAGATAATTATCATGTTATTTTTCCTTTCTCTAATTTTTAAATTGGAGCATATTGAATGTAAAGACAAAACTCAAAATTACACATTCCTTTGAAAAATTTGCTCTGTACCGCTAATACACTTGTTCTTAATTTAGCATCACACAAGTATGTGTTTCAAAATAATTGAACAATGAACAATAATAAGATGAAAATTAATTGCATTATTTTTAATATTTAAAGAAAAGACTTCAACATGTTTTAACCCTTGAATAGGCACGCACTCGTGCTATCCAAGAACCTTAAGATCGTAAAAAAACGTTTGTCACTCCCAAAAAGAGGGAGATATGTGACAAATATACGAGTATTTTTAGTTCACTTTAAGACCGTGATTTTAAACAGACGTTTTGCAAAAATGGATAATTTTCATAATATTTTTTTTCATTATGTGTCTCTTAAATGAAAAAAAATTAGAATATATGTATAAATTCCTAATTTTTTTTTTTTTTTTTTTGATTATGTTTTAAAGGACATTTTTGAAAAAGAAACGTAATAAAAAAATCTCTCATCATGACAAAAATCGAATAAAACGTTGTTTAAATACAATGATTTTGACAAAAAAAAGTCATGGCAGGATTTTAACTTTAGAAAAACCTTTTTCAGAGCCCCCTCGAAAAACAAAATGTTCTCCTTTTATAAAAAAACACAAGTATGTGTTTCTTCTAAAATAATAATGATTTTAAACAGCTTATAAAATGTTCTCCTTTTATAAAAGAAAATGCTTCTAAAATAATAATATTTTGCTTATAGAGTCCAGAGAGTCTGAACTATTTTTTTGAAAAATTCACATTATTTTCAGAGTTACAATGGATTGAAATAATTATCTGTGTTTTTTTCTTAAAATTTATCTCCTCTGTTGTCGTTAAATATAGATAAACCCACTTCTAAGTTATATATTTCAAAAATTCTAGTTGAGCCTCTGTAGAGAAGTCTGAGCTATATGCAGGCAAAATATTATAATGGAACCATTTTTCACAAAAGGAGAATATTTTAAAAATGGGCCATTCTATGTTCAATTTTTGTCAAAATATTGTACTTAAATAATTTTTTATTGTAATACTATTCTTAAAACAATTTTATATACATTTTTTAATCTAAGTGACATTAAATATCATAAATATTATCCATTTATACGCTTTTGCAAAAACTCGGTTTCGAACGTAGTCGGATACCTTAATGCTAGGACTTAGATATCAATAATTTATAAACAGGATATAATGCCACAGTACGATGATATATCGAGAAAAGTGCGCAGGTAACGGCTAGTATAAAAAAATAATTTCGAACCACAAAATAGCAATTCAAAATACATGAAAAAATGGTGAATATATATTTATAACTTTATATGTGTTACAGATATTCTTCATAAGAAACTTTTTTTATTTAACCCTATCTGTTACCACATACTTTGCTGGGTATTTCGTGGTGTTTCATGATTGTATACTGCTTATAAAGTATTGATATCTTAGCCCTGGCATCAAGTTTTCGATTGTTTTGGAACACATTATTATAGTCCTTCTCTTTTTGATTTATAAAGGACCAGATTTGAATTTCTAAACCCGATGATTAATAATCTTTTAAGCTCTCTTAATTCCTTTTTCTAAAGTTGATTTCCTCAAAACCCGTTCTTAATGAATATCTACTCAATGAAAGAATTAGGTCTGCCAAATTTCAAGTTTGTAGGTCTAATAGTTCCGAAGATCTCTTGATGAGCGTACAAGTGAGTGGGCGAGTGAATTAATGAGTCACACTTTTCTCCTATATAGATATAGATTTACTTGTAAAAAACAGGCCTTTCCGGTAAGATTTCAGGATAAGAGTATTTTACGTGTATACCTAAAAATTAAAAATTACGGTTTGAAAGTATAGCTGCGTGAAATACACCAGATATATACGGTACCTAAAATTTTTACAAAAAATCGAATAAATTATTAAAGTGCATTTAACAGTTAAATGCTACTAAATACAATTTTTAATGAAATAATGTAAAATGCTACTTTCAACAAAAAAATAACTAAAGATACTGCTAATGCTATCGATGTATAAGAAATTATAGCCCTGTCCAGCTCATATATATGATTTCATAATGCCATAGCCGTTACCCGACAGCTTCGCTGGGGGTTTCATGTTTTAAAATGAATATATATGGTAGTAACTTGCGTTATCAATTTCAGTGTATTTTGCGATAAAATTAATACAAGCGGATAATACAAAAACATGCACATTTATTATGCTCGAGAACGGCTGTGCACACTTGTGGTTCCTAGCCTCGAACCTACTGCTCGAAACTGAACAAGTGGGGTTGCCAGATACAATGTAAAATATGCAAATGTAAAATACTGAAACGCTACAGAGCCAGTCATCATGAATATGCAGGGCGGTTCCGAATTCTTGGTATAAACTTAAAGGGTTGATACAGGACATTGTAACAATAATTTATTGTATAGGAATGCAAGAGCACAAATGACGTAGTGAGGCTCTAACATGGGAAATAAAAGAAAAGAGAAATGGAATTATCGGTAGGTTGCGTTGCCGTAAGGAGGCAGTAGATGTCTAGCCGCCGTTTAACAAGATGCATCTCAGTAGAGGAAAGTGCCGCTCGTAATCGTGCTGACATCTACTGTGAGAGATTTTATGTATGCCAAAAATGCAGTATGTATACCGTACATGTATGCAGATGAGCATTGCATGTACAGCAGTGCAAATAATAACGGCAGGGTTGTACTGCGAATGTATCACGCAGTGATCCGACGAATGCCGGATCACAAAATTTTTCAGCGGTTACATCGTCAACATCGTGAAAAACGTTCGCTCCACGTCATCAGACATGATGTTGGTCGACGAAGGCCCGTAGCAAGCCAAGACTGGAAAAAAACCTCTTGAACGTTGTGGATAAAGTCAAGTATGAGAACTGTTGCTCATCACACAAGTGTGAGTCATCAGAACGTTTGTAGAATGTTAAATGAAAGTCGCTAACACCTGTTCCATTTTCAGCGAGTATAAACTTTGAATCCTGCACACTATCTTCTCTGACTGCCGGTGGGTGGTTCAGCTGCTCCCATTGCTGCTCCGCGACTTCATAGCTCATGTACTGAGCAGTTATTGTAAACCTTACACACTCTCTCTCTTCTCTCTCTCTCTCTCTCTCTATTCAACGACGCTTTCAACTAACACTTTGTCTTTTCTTTCGTCCCTTATTTTTTGTGTTGGTGCTTCACTACGTCACTTGCGCCCATATATTCTTATACAACAAATGATTGTTACTATGTCCTTCAGTTACCTTTAAAGTTTGTACCATGAATTCCGGACCACCCTGTATACTGTTTATATGTGTATAAATTACTAATATCTAAGTCCTAGCAATAAATGTACATTAATGTATTATTTTCATCTTTTGATTTAAAATGGAAAGGACTTCTAAAAAAATAATTTCTAAAACTGAAGCAGAAATATTTTATACACTATCGTAAGCCACTTACTTCCCCAAAGTGAATTTCCACAAAACTGATTTTTAATAGATTTCTACTGAGCAAAATGAACATGCTGGCTAAATTTTATGCCTGCATTTTATAGTTTAAAGCTACGATTTTTTGTAATCAATAAATCCCGTAAACCCCTTTGAGAGTCGAGTTCCGTGCGACCGTTCTTTGCAGAGATCTATTCAATAAAAGAAACATGCCTACTATATTTCATTACTGCAGGTCTAGTAGTTCGAAAACGGAATTTTTTTTTATCGATATATCCCAGCAACTCCCCGTAGGAGTCGATTTCCGCAAAATCCGTTCAAAACGAATCATCTGTGTTCAAATAAAGAAGCACGTTCCCCAAATTTCAAGTATGTAAGTCTAACAGCTGAAAACAGGATTTTTTTTTGTCTAAAACACCCCTTAAACCCTCTCAAACCCCTTGGGAGGTCGATTTTTGCAAAATTCGTTCTTAGTGGAACGTCATTTAATGAAAAAAACATGTCTACCAAACTGTAGATCTAATTAGTACCAAGCGGATATCTACTCCAAGAAAAAAAAACATGATTACCAAATTTCAAGTCTGTAGGTCTAATAATTCAGAAGATATCAAGATGAGTGAGTGAGTCGCTCTTTTCTCCTTTTATATTTAGATAAGCCCCATCCACAATGAACGACAAAAATATTTTGTAAACTGGAAAAAAAAAAAATCTGGATCTAATAAGGACAGCCATTCAGTGTTAAATAACTAATTTGAGACTATACAAGCAATTTATATGTAAATTTCCAGACAAAAAAGCAATTTGTTGAAGAGAAACGCAGAGGCTCAAGAATAAAATACACAAATGCATCGAGAGAATTTACAAATGTCAGTGAAATTATATCTCCATTTTCTTATCTAAAAGAAGCCTTATCATTATCCCTTAAGTGAGGGAAAATACTTTCAGAGATTTCATGATGAAAACGATCGTCTTAAGGTATTCCGGCGCCACAGGGAAGCGTTTTTTTTTCTTTTCGAAAAACAGCTATCAATTAATGCCATGTTAGAGCATTAGATATCTGTTTTTCACTTAGTAATATCTGGAAAGTAATACCGTATTTAGATACTAAATAAATTGTTGCTAAAATAAAATACTGTTGTGATACAGTTTCTCTTAGGAATGTGATTGTTACGAGGCTTTTTATTGTTTGTGTTTGATGCTTCAAATGGAATACTTTAATGGAATTTTAAGAATTTTCAGAATAGAACTACAGTCACTCAAAAAAGTATTGGGACACTTGGCATGCGTGCATAACTGTAAAGCCATTTATAACAACATTTATCACATTAAAACAAAACGAATTAAGAAATATTCTAACGTTTGGTGTACAGTATATAAGGAAATTTTATTGGTATTATAGAATTAATGTTTGATCTAGCTTTTCAATTACAATACAAAGGCACACTGGAGTAAAAAAGTAATGGGACACTTTTGAAAGGAGAAATTTAACAAATATACAGCTCATCAATAGAATTTAATTTCA
This sequence comes from Trichonephila clavipes, assembly GCA_019973935.1. Lineage (NCBI taxonomy): Eukaryota > Metazoa > Arthropoda > Arachnida > Araneae > Nephilidae > Trichonephila > Trichonephila clavipes. The sequence goes on along the minus strand of BMAU01000115.1, from coordinate 57,801 downwards.
CACCACTTTTTTAGACTAGAAGTTTAAACATGAGTGCGTTTATACAGATAAGATTATTTATAGAAAAAAATGGCGAGAAACAAAGATACATCGGTTTGTGTGTGAAATATCGTAATAAGTCATTGGAAAGAGGGGACAACAGTTCGCTATATAGAAAAAATCTTGAAATTGAGAAAGTCTACTGTTTTTAACATCCTTGTCAGGTTCAAGAAAACAGATAGTGTTGAAAACAAGCAAATATCAGGGCGTCCAAGGATATTTAATGAACAGGAAGAGAGGTAGATTGTGAGTGTGTGAGACACGTACACTTTAATCCAAGAACTAGTGCAATAAAAATGACTTTGCAATGTAAAAGTAGGTTCAGAAAATCAGTAAATCCTGAAACTGTCAGAAATGTTTTAAGAAAACATAAGTATCATGGTAGAGTACCTCAAAGAAAGCCCTACATCACAGCAAAGCAAACAGACAAGACAGGTTGGTATTTGCTGAAATGTATGTAATGCAGCCAACAGAATATTGGGAAAATGTAATTTTTGTTGATGAAAGCAAATATAACATTTTCAGATCGGATGGCAAGCAAAATGTTTGGTGGAAATCAAATACAGCAATGCATGTCAAGAATTTACGACCTACTGTCAAATATGGAGGGAGTAACCAAAATTTTTGGGGCTGCATGGCAAGTTCTGGTGACGGGAACTTACATTTTATTGATGGCATAATGAATAAATATGTCTATCTTGACATTCTCAAGTGAAATTTAAAGCAAAGTACGAGCAAGCTAGGATTCTCAGGATATTTTAAATTGTACCAAAATAATGACCCGAAACATACTGCAGATATTTACAAGTTATGGGTCTTCTACCACGGTTCTAGTGTTATTAAGAGACTCCTAAGTAAAGTACACATCTTAATCCCATTGAACATGTGTGGGATTCTTTGAAGCAAAAACTATATGAGCACCAAATTTCTAAGCAGCAGGATTTAAGAAAAATTTGGTCGAAGAGTGGACCAAAATCGTTAGATCATTTTGTAAAAATTTGATCCAATTGAGAGATCATAAAAAAGCAAGGGTGACCCAACAAGATATTAATTTCTAAGTTTGAATTGTGTTTCTTAATTTATTGGTAAGTGTCTCAATACTTTTTTGAGCCCGTTTTTTAACTCGGTTTCTTTTATTTTCAATTTTAATCATAATTGCATTCATGTATGAGTTTTTTTTTTCAAATTATTATTATTTGTATTCACCAAAATAAAATTTATTTCTTTTTGTTTGGTTTCATTTGTATGTTTAAGTAAAATATTACGATAAAAATTTAGGAACTGGTAGTGTTCCAATACTTTTTTGATAGACTGTATAAAATGAATTAAGATGGGCTGATTACGTTCAGAACCGTGATTTTGAAAAAGCATATAAATTACAATTTTTCAATATTTCGTGTTAGTTGAATTAAAATTTACATATAAACTTGTTTTAAAATTACTATTAAAAGAAAAAAAACAGTTTAGTGCACAATAGTTTTTTGGCAAAATGAAATAGGAATTATATATTTCACCTGTATATAGCTAAAACTTCTATAACAAGAGGTCGAAGTAATATTTTTGAAATAAATCCTTTAGATGCGAGTTTATTCATATTCAATTACTGAAAAATCCAGCACATAACTCGAACCCATACTTTAAAGCTACAGTTTTTAAATTTTTATGTATATTTTCTATATAACTCACACCCCATGTTTTATGATGGAACTTGATATGTGCGTATGCAATGTCATTATGTTTTGAAGTAATTTCTTCGAGGTATTATCCCAGGATTTTGAAAACATACTGTACTTCTAGAACTAATACCTTTTAAGTTCATTAGATATGTCATTTCTTTTAAATAAATGGTATCCCGTTGTATGTAGAATTCTAATTTTTGTTAACTCATCTCTTTTTTTTAAATTTTTGAAGCTATCATTTTTTTATATACGGTGTATAACGGGCACCTGTAAATTTCGATCTTATTTTTTGTGTTAAAAGTGCAGGTTATACGCCGGATTTTACGGTATATCAGGGTAGAGAAATTTTAATAGAAAACACACACATCTGTAATAATTTCAGTCGATCATAACTCAGAAAATAGAATGAAGATTTCAAAATTCCTACTTTATCCTTTTAATAGAAGTCCTAGCTTTACATAACCAAAATATTATTAATATAGAAGCATTTTTCATGAAAGGAGAATGTTTTGAAAATATGTCATTCTTCATTTCTTTAGTCAAAGGATTTACATTTAAATAATTTTCTTTCTTGTAATATTATTCTTAAAACAATTTTATACGTATATTCTAATTCAAATTATACTAAATATCAAATAACTTATTTGATATCTAATGTCATTTGACTTTAACTTTCCGAAATGATGTTTCCGAACGTAGTCAAGATACCTTAAAGTAATTATAGCGAAGTATAAAAAGAGAAAAAAATTAATTATGATTATGAGAAAAATTACGAGTTTTACTTCAAACAGAGGAGTCTACGGTCTTTTGACGGATTCAGATTTTGGGTCCTAATATCAGCTTTTGTTAAATCAATACCGAACCTCCTTCCTTTTCTTCATATAATATATTCCCTTCCGATTAATCTACAAATTAATCGATTAATTGTAGCTGATGATCATTCGATTGCCATCTGCACACAATTAAAAGTTATTTTTATACTGCTGTTTAATAAAGTCTATTTAGAAAATTTCGTTATCAGAAGTTCTTTGTCTCAGGTAATCATTAATTTGATTTAAAATTGATCAATTTTTATTTTATTTTTAAGAACAGATGAATAGGTATTATAATTCATTTACTTTAAAAGTTTGCAGTAAACATCAGAGGCATTAGTCTCGTAAGTGTTATGAAGAATATTATTTTTCAGCCTCTAATGTTCTTTTTCAAAATAATAAAAATAATGTTTACCACTACATATCTCAAAGGAATAAAAAATTTTAACTAAAAATTTCCTCATATATAATCAATGTTTCATGTATTATTATAATATGTAAAGACATTTATTATGATATAAAAATTGCCAGAAATAATATTTATTATTTGATAATGTTTTCCATTACGTTAAGTGTTTACAAACAACTGACTTTCTTAATCATTTTGTTTTATGAATTTGTACGTATTCTATGCATACTAATATAGCAAGGAATTCATTAGTTGGAGAACATGTCTGCGAAAAAAGTCAGTGGTTTCATTTAAATAATGTAGAAACTCTCTGACCTTGAAGGGTTGAAATTCATTGTTCTATGCTTTGATTTCCTTGTGATGGATGTAGTTTAGACACTAGTACATTCTTCTACAAGAGAGAATTTTTGAAAAAAAATATAGCAGCAAAATAAACAAATTAACAGTTATAATAACGAAATTATAATAATCATCTGTTTCAACTATGAGAAATTTAGTTATAATAAGTTCCGTTTTATGTATGAGTCTGTGGTAAATAAGTTGCAGATATGCAAATATGATAAATAAAGATAATATATGCTTAATGCATATTTCAGTTTAAGATTGATTGAAGATTTTTTGATTTGTGGAACAAAGCGAGTGGGACATAGATTTATAAAAATTGTAATTTAATTTATGTTACCATAGTCATAAAATATTTTTTTCCTTGTCTGACGTTCCTTTAGTAAAGTTTTTGTGCCAGCGACAGCAGAGTGGTCGTGAACTCGTGGCCAGCGTGGTCGAGTTGCTGGTTCGAGATCTATTCCCACCGGAGATCCCAGTTCAAACAATCTTGTGTCTGGTGTTCATGTAGAAGGGCTAATGTACGTAAAATATATCGAGGCTAAAAGACCTTCCTTAGTGTGGTGTGGAAGTTTGAAGGTGGAAAGCTCAAGTGTCATTGTAGTCTCTTGAAAATGGTTTAAAATTACAAGTTCCGTCACCACTAGCCCTCGTGTTGCTTCAAATTGTGACGCAAATTAAAATCAAAACAAATACAAAAGTAGTTTATAATGATTAATAGACAAACACTTCGCGAATTATTTCACAGTTATTCAGTTCGTGACTGGTCCACCTGCTTTAAGCATCAATAAGTGAAATGTGACCAAGCTTATCTTAAGGTATCCGAATACGTTTGGAACCGTGATTTTGCAAAAGCGTATAAATGGATACTGTCCATGATATTTAATGTCACTTAGATTAGAAAATGTATATAAAATTGTTTTAAGAATAGTATTACAATAAAAAATTATTTAAGTACAATATTTTGACAAAAAATGAACATAGAAGGACCCATTTTCAAAATATCTCCTTTTGTGAAAAATGCTTCTATTATAACAATATCTTTCTTGCATATAGCTCAGACCTCTGTACAGAGGCTCAACTAGAATGTTTGAAATATATAACTTAAAAGTGGGTTTATCCATGTTTTACGACAACAGAGGGGAGAAATTTTAAGAAAAAAACGCTGATAATTATTCAAATTGGTTGTAACTCTGAAAATAATGTGAATTCTTAAAAAATCATAATTTAACCTCTGTACAGAGGTCTGAGCTATATACAGGCAAAATATTATTAGAAAAGAAGTATTTTTGACAAAAGGAGAACATTTTGAAAAAAGGTCATTCTAAGTTAATTTTTTGCCGAAATATTGTATTTAAGTAATCTTTTTTGTCAAAATGTTCTTAAAACAATTTTATACATGTATTCTTATCTAAGTGACACTAAATATCATGAAAATTATCCATGTATGCACTTTTTTAAAATCACGGTTCCGAACGTAGTCGGATACCTTAAAATGTTGACCAGGAAGATTTTTACTTCTATGATCGAATTTATATATCCAGTTTGACCCAAAATACTTTTGGTAAGTGCATCACACTTTCTAAAAAGTGATATAAAATCAAGATAATTACAAATTATTCAGAAAGGATATCTTAAGAATTTATCATATAAATGAGTGGGGAAAAAGAGAAAGTGGTGAAATTTTTAATTGAACACTTCTCTTTCGTAAAAGAGAATTATAGCACGCATTTAGAGAAAAGCCCATTGCACAATGAATAAGTATCAATAATAGCATTAGGTATCAATATCAAAAATACGTTCAGCGTTTTTTGATGTACTCAGAGATGAAATGCATTAGATTTTCTAAAACACCATTTTACGGGATGTTTTTAATTTTTAAATACTTTTCGAAGAAATATTAAGCAATTTACAAAAAGATTTCGTTAAATTGGCATGCAAAATTATTTCTTTCTAAAATGTAATTTTTTTTATCGCGTGTTTTAAAATAAAAAAAACTTATTTTTAAATATCTGCAATTGTGTCAAAAAATTATGTCAAAATTCTCAGCAATTCAGTAATAGCGGCATTTAGTTAAGCTTTATAATGTATGCATTTTTGTGTGTAACATATTTTAAAAATACTTCCTTCCCACTATTATTTATTTACTTTTCGTAAGCTAAATTGGATTTCATACCATTTTCTATTTATTTACTAACTAATTTCAGAACTGTGATATTAAAAAAGGTGTATAAATGAATAATTTTTTTTATTTAGTGCTAGTTGAGTTGTAATATATTTTTATAATTGATTTAAGAATATTATTACAAGAAAAAATTAGTTAAATGCACTATTTTTTGGCAAATAAAGAACAAGGAATGTCATATTTTCAAAACACTCTCCTTTTATGAAAAATGCTTCAATTAGCTTTTACACCGAGGCCAACAAAGATTTTTGTAAAACTCTCATTATTTTCAAATTTACGATCAATTGAAATAACAAAAGGTGTTTTTTGTTAAAAATTCGCTACTCTGATGTAATAAAATATGAATAAATTTATTTCTAAATTACATATGCATCAAAAATTTTAGTTAAACCCCGGTGTAGAAGCTCTAGTTATATATAAACAAAACATAATAATTATAAAAACATTTTTAATAAAGCGAGAATGTTTTGAAAATATGTTCCTTACTTATTATTTTTTTTTGCCGAACACAGTTGCATTTAAATAACTTTTTCTGCCACCCATCCGGCATAGTGATTAGTAACGCTGACTGCGGTGCCTTAGGGCCTGGGATCGAATCCCGGAGAAGGTATGGATGTTTGTTAATGTATACAGCCTGTGTGGCATAGGGTTACTCTAAATAGCCGTCGAGCTGCAAGTCCTCTCGTGAGGTTGGTGAAAGGGGAAGATAGACGTTAGGCCTCTGATCACCTCCAGGATGCTCTCCATCAAAAATAGGGGTGGTCGCAGTAGCCTAGTGGTCAAGGTAACAGACTCGTGACAAGAGTGTCATGACTTCAAGCGTAGTAGCACTGACGACCCGCCATCTAGGGTAGCGATACACGTTAAATATGTCGACAGTTCATCGTCCTATCGTTGGTGGGGTGTGGTAGTCAGAAGAAGGGGGTGTTAGCTCAAGTGTCGTCCTCGTCACTTGACCGAGGTGCAAAATTACAAGACTTGTCACAAAAGCCCTCGAGTAGCTAATTAGCACGACGTTAATATTCACTCACTCAAAAATGGGTTGGAACCGAGCCAAAACATATTGTCACCTGTATGGTGCTCAAAAAGCTATGGCTAACGACAGGCGTAAAACTAACCTCTTGCCACAATGAATTTCGTGCGCCTTGATCTGATGTTACCTTCGATCAGGTGATATAAGTAATCCTAGTCAGTCAACTTAATGGAAAACTCTAAATATCTGGGAGAGGTATTAAAATAATAGTTACAAGCATGCACCTCAAACATCAAATAAAATCAAAAAAGTTTAAATGACTTCAAAATTAGAATAATTTTGTAACTGTGCCAATACAAGCTGACGACACTTTCTTGATGCTGATAGGAGATAAAGCGATTTCTTTAAAAGTAAAACAAATCAATAAGACAAAACGGAAAAGAAAATCCAAGCTTAAACATCTAACATTTTAAAAAGAATAAACTACAAGTATGAAACAGTCGTTTGTTAAAAAAATAATAAAAATAAAACAGTGAAATAATCTTAAATAACAGACCAGGCCTCACGATCTACAAATCATTTGTTCTTTAAAAAGTAAAAGGTTGAATTAGACGTTTGTTTTCACGTACAGCTGCAAACGTACATGAGTTTTTATAGCTTCATTTATTGCTTCTTTATAATAGAAACAAAGGGAGAAAAGACCCTTTCTGGTCCTTTAATTGTAGTCGCTTTTCATACAAGAGGATTTCCGTGTTGTGAGTCAGTTGGATGTGAAAGTTGATAACGCGGTCACGAAAAATGGAATTTTTCTTCTTTTTGAAAGTTAGGCTTAATTGTGATAGTATTCATAATTTATTGCTTGAATGTTATAATATGAATAATTACAATAAACACGACAGTAGAAAATAATTTTTATGTAAGTTACTCTAAGAATAAAAACTCTGTAAAAAAGGTAATAAAATGTTATAGTAAAAATGAATTTTCTGGCTAGTAATTTTCCAAAAGAGAGAAACGATATTTAATAAATAACGTAAATTTTTCCTGATAAATTTGATACTCTAAGAAAAGAAATGTTTCTCTTCGTTTTATTTGCGAACTATTTATTTAGGGCTGTCTGAATATTTTTTCTATTAGAAAATTGCTCCAACATTAATATTGTTATAAGTTTTGCGTGATGAATGTTTAATTTAATCTTTAGATAGTGTAAATAATTTATATCTGGATGTTTAATGCGTTAATATTAAGTTCTGCTTTATTTGTTTTAAATACAAATTGCAATATTTGGAAGCAACGCCATCCCTTACATTTTAACTCTTTAATGCGTTGAATTTTTGACAAAAATAATACACTAGAGGGAAATAATTACAAATATTTTAGATACATCTCACAAAAACTATAATTATAACAAAAGATGGTGCATATTAATAATATTAAGCACTTTTTCAAATAAAGGTTGTCCAAAGTTTTAAAAAATAGGTAGTATATATGTCACAGGAAAATGACGAAATTAGGAATTTCATGAAATCTCTAAGAAATAGGATCAATCGAAGGGAGGTGGATGTTGAAATAACGTTTCTTCTTCAATGTCATTTCCGTGATAAGAAAAAGGGATTTTTTCAAATCCCTGATCTGCTTCAGTGAAATGATGAAACGAACTAGTCAGGCTTTGCATTGGCAAAATGCTGTCTGGGGGGGAGACACCTGAGGGGTCGAGTCCTTGTACTTCCTAACCATACAGGTAGTATTATCGAACCCCTAAATATCAACTTCATATCTTTAAAAAAATGGCATCATAAGTTTAACATAGGGATTGATATTTTAGTGGGTAAACAACCGAGAGAAAAGATGCTACACATAAAAAAATACCAGCCTAATTTTCTAATTATTTGTTAATTAGTTTTTAATAAATAATTTGTATTTCATTGATTATTGTTGTATTGCTTACTTCTACGCTTAGTAATGCACCGCATTTGTTAAATAAACACTTTTAAACTCTTGACACTATTATTTCATCATTTCACTGAAACATGTCAAGTATTTGTTCAAATTCCTTACGTTTATCAGGGAAATGACTTTCAAGAGACGTCATTTTCACATCTCTCGCCAATTGGTCCTCTCCTTTAGGGATTGGATGATATTCCCAATTCCATCATCTTCCTGCGACATGTATTGGATGATATTCCCAATTCCATCATCTTCCTGCGACATGTATTTTGTACCACCACGTTTCAAGCAGCACGATAGTTTTGGAAACATGATTTTTCTCTTCCCTAGGCACAATGGAACTTAGCAGACAAAACACATTCCTTCTATGAGAACTTGGATTGCTTTTGTGATGTAAGCAGAGTACATCATCTTCTTGTGGATCTTTCTGGCCGGAGGATAGAACTCTCCAGGCGTGTTTTCTTTGGGGGGGGGCACATATAGGGCTTATTAATCTTAATCTGAACACTTATATAAGCTGCCTGATGCTTATTTCCTATTCTAATGTTGTAAGCTTAATTTTAGTTTAGTCCTAATTTACCTAATAATAATAATAATATAACTGTTAGTTAATTTTAAATATTCTATCACATAAATTATTTTATTTTACTTTATGCTGTATTAGTTGTATTTATTTTTTCCTGAACATGAATTATATAGCTTATTCTGGACATTTGTGTAATTTTGTGCGTATGTACTATTATTTGATATTAATTGTTATTATTTTAAAAAAAGGTATCCCCCCTACAAAAAATCTATCTGGCAAAATTAATCTGCCATAATTGCAAAAAAATAAGCGGAATGCATTTTGTATTTGTAAAGAAGGTGGCTTTCAATAGTGTTGTGGTACATTTTTTGGACTCTCATATGTTCATACTAGCAATGTATATGTGAGAAACTAATTATCGAAATGTTGACTTATTTAGTTATATAATATATGTACTTACTTGATTTGTATCAAATATTCCGAGAATCACTTTCATTTACACTTAAAAGTATATACAACACATTTATTTCCAAAAACACCACTCAACAGACCCACAGCTGATCAAAGAATGAACTACTTCATAAACCCATTGCATACAGGTACAATTAGTTCTGACATCTGTTGGAAACTTGAGTAACTGCACGAAGTGGTGGTTCAGCGAATGTGCCATCTAGCATCAATTTCTGAGTCATTCAAACAAGTGGTACGTTCTATATACCACCACACAATAAGCGAATACTAATTAATGGTACAACATATGTACCACCAAGCATGAAAGTGATAATAGAGTTTCAGTAGAAGTGGCGAAATATTGACAATATAGCCTAGTTGGAATCATTTTTGGTAAGCATTTTTAGCGCTTTGATGACCCTATGAATGTCTCTGGAAAAAACTTATACCATCATGATCTATGACGTAAGCGGAGTTTTTGAGAAGTCACTGGAAGGTAGCCGCGCAGACTATAAGTACTCGTTTGGCAGTGTTACTTAAGCCATTGAAGAGTTCATTAGCGAGTGATTGCTTGCGGATAAACTTTAACTTAACTTTAACTTTTTTTTTATATTGGTAGTTATGTAAGAGTGTTGGAGAAAGTTGAGAACCTTCTGAAACATATTGAACGAATTCTACTATTGTGTCCTAATTTTTAAGAATTGTTTTTCCATTATAAATTTCATCGCTCTTGGAGAAGTTAGAGAGTTTTGATCTTTGGGACTGATAGCATAAAATCTACGAACTCCAATCTATGTAACAATATTATGCCCAGAGACTTCGCTATCCGATAGAGCAGTGTTTCTCAAACTTTCAATATTTGCGACCTAATTTTCAATCATAATGTTCATTACCCTCCCTCCCCCAACCATGTATTAAATTCAATAATGCTATACTTTGACGCTAAATCTACAATATATACGAATTTAATCTCTTAGGTGCCACCAGTGTATATAAACTTCTGTTTCGGCCAAAGCATTAACTGTCCCGACGAATATATACGTCTTTCTGAAGTACGAAGGCTTAAGGAATGCAATAAAAAGACCTTGGTAGTGCTTGCGAAGGATTTACTTATTTCAGAGAAAGTTTTACTTATTTATTCATTTTCATCCCCCCCCTAATACATCACATACGCTCACCCAAGTTGAAAACGGTGGTATTAGGGAGCGAATCGCGTAACTTTTAATCGGCAGTTAGGAGATTAGTTATAAACCGTACAAAATATCAAGATAAATGTTAATTTTTGAATATAGTTTTCTCTATGATAAGCCCATTAAGTCACTGGTAATTATTAAGCTTGCTCTTTAACTTAGTATTGTTAGATTAATCATAATGTGCAGTACTGATACATTTATAAGTGTATTTTATTTTTTATCATGTTAAAATGTATTTTGTTTGCTTACTTTCAGTAAGTTAATACTTTTTTTATATATAAAAAAATCTTTTTTTAATATGTTTGCGCTCCTTAGTAGAGTTATCATGCCCCCTAGAGGGGCGCACCCCAAAGTTTGAGAACCGTTGCGATAAAGAACGGCATATTTTATCATACCAGTAATTTTTTTTTCTAGTTGATCCAATTTTTGTGGAATAAAAAAAAAGTTGCAGGTTTCATATTTTTTCTTAACCTGAAGGAATTTACATTCTATTAATTATAAGAGAAAAAAATGTTTATTTAAAACTTAACAGGGGGGGGGTCTATTTTTGGGCTAGTAATGTTAAAGTATTTTTGAAAATCCAATTAATAAGAAATTCTTTTAGCTTATTACCTTCTATTAATTTGGTTTTTGAGACCTTCTTTTGGTAGGAAATATATTTTCCTTCGCTCACTGGGAGCTGTTCAAAGGTAAGGCATTTTATCTTTTGAATTTCTTTTTATAAGACGATACGAGATAGTTATAAAATATAGTTTGTAAATACTAAAATCTTCAAAAAAGAAAGGAATTATAAATCTGATATATTTTGTATATTCGAAAGCTTAAGAATTTATATACATGTTACTTTCTATATTTCAGAAAACAAGGATTAACACATAGTGGGGCATTTCAAGCTGTGGGTAACCTAGTGGTTAGAGCATCGGACTCGAGACCGGAAGGCCTGGGTTCGATGCTCGATGCCACCAAATACTCTCCAAGTACACATGGAGTACGTGCTCGATAAATCAGTGGGTCTAAAGTCTTGTGGGAGGAGTCCCGAGCGCAGAGATTGGAGAATATTTCCCTCCCCTTCAGTTTCATACAGAAATTGTGGAGGTGGAGATAGGTGTTGTCGCCATCTATCGTCTCTTCGGGGAATTTCACCGAGCTAAATCGTACTGTCACCTGTATGGTGCTCAAGGCCAACGATAGGCGTACTTCTAGCCCCTTGGCACGATGGATTTCTCGGGCCTCGATCTGATTACGTCAGACAGGTGGCATTAGAAATATTAACAACAACGAAGATATCTTGCTCTCCATTCATGTGCTTTAGTTCAGCACAAAGGGTAGTCCGTATGGTTTTTATAAAGCTGGTATATAACCAGCAGCTTCAATTAATCATACGTCATCTGGAATAGTTTTATTGCTACTCAGGAAGCCTACAGGTGTTTCTTTGCATTCATGATTTTTCAATCCCAGAAATCACTTTTTGTGTTAGCCGCAGTGCTAGAAGCACAAATCACAGGGGGGGTTATCTTCCCATGGACATTTAAAACTTAATGAAGTTAATGGGAAGTATATTTTCCACTGCCTTTTAAAGCAGGCATGCCCAACCCGCGGCCCAATTGAAGAGTTTCTGTCTATATTATTTTAGAAATTTGGACTACAGACGGTTGAATCGAAAATATGGTGTTTTGACCCATCCCTACCTCTCCTTGTTCAGTTTTTACCGAAATAATTTTTTTCCTTCATTTGACTTCCAAGCAATTGTAATAACAGGTGTTGATGGATGAAGGAAAGCAGATGAGCTTGGGTGCGTTATTCCTCTTTCAACGAGAACTTCGTTGAGAGTGAGTAGTGTATTTAGTTCTATTTGTCAGAGAAATAATTTGTCTATATTTTTAAGTTCAGATTAGTAGTCTTTTTCTGGTTTTATTTGGCAATGAAAGAATCCGATGATGGATTTAATGAGTTGCCTCAGGACTGTCAGAACAGCTAGTAGAAATGTAAGATAATTACGACAGCATAATAAAAATGTTTAATATTTTAACCTTCTGAAATTATGTAACTTTTTCATTTTATGATATATATTTAATCACGGTGCAATAATTAATATCATACAATAAGAAACTAAACATTTGGCTATCGGGCAGAAAAAAAACTTTTTTTGACAAACTGTGTAATAATTACAAAGCTGTTCTTTACTTAATTGCTTTTTTGCATTTGAAATAAAAATTTTGAAAATCTAAATCAATTTTATGCAAACATACTGTAACACAAGTATAAAATGTGAAGATGTTACGCACATAGTTGTTATACTACGTAACCTCAGATGGCAGCATAAATCTACTGTAGATAAGGACCTTTTAGGTTAAGAGATATTCTTCCACCAACCAGTGCAATCGGTTGACTTTCAACTTTGTTGTGATTGTGATCCAGTAAAAGGTAAACTTGGTGGTTTTTTGATCATATCAATAATTGAATGCTGATCATATCATATTTTGAATGCTGTACAATAGTAAAATATTTTGAATATTTTTTTTTATTTTGATATGTGCGGCCCACCTCAGTTTAGTAAATTTTTATGTGGCCCACCAACCGATTTGGATTGGGCATCCCTGTTGTAAAGGATTAAGGCAACAGTTATAAAATGTGGATCAACAGCGCATCTTTATGGGTTCAGTGGAGTCTTTGATGTAGCGTTGAGATATTTCCCTCATTTTTACAGATTCTGAAAGGCATCGTAGAAAAATTAAAAGATGTTCCATACTAGACTAGGTAATTATATAGTGTCCAATGAAAAAACTGTACTAGAACTTGTATTTCCATCAAGAATGTTCAGTCGGGGAGGGATGTTCAAAATCTTGGGGTACCACGATGTCACGCTGACACACAAAAGTGAGAGGGGTGGCTATCGAAAGCTTAAGAACCGCTGCATTAATGTGTGTTTTCCAATTTTAAAATATCAGTTATGTAAATAGATGTATAAATTAAAGCGTTTTCTTGAATTTGCCAAAGATAACCTTAAATATTGAATGAAACAATCAAAATTGTGTGAAAAAAAATCAAATTTAGGCCAAACATTATTAAAAACATCGTGATGTTCTGAATAAATGTATGCGATTTTATTTTCAAATTTTTCAAAACATTTTTTTATGAGTAAACGTAAAGCATTATTTTCAGTCACTTTATTCTAAGGTTATGTTACGTTGCAGTTTGCTTTGCCATGAACGAAAGAGATAAGTTGGAATGACGAACAAGAGAATGAAGGTTTTAAACTACACTCTAGCTTAATTTTATTCAAGAGATTACTTAAAGACCAGAGGAAATATATTTAATAAATAAATACAATTTTTGGCTTTTGTTGATCTCATTGAGATCATTGCTCGAACACCCACCGCCCTAAGACACTTTCTTATCTTTAGAGAAAGTGGTCCTTAGGATGAGACTGAAAATCAATGAGAATAAAACAAAAGACGTGCCTCGCACTAAATCCTGTTATAACAATGTCCACTTTAAAATTGAATACAATTTTGAAATTGTTGACAGTTTCACTTATTTAAGCTCCGAAATTAACAATAAACACGATTGTGCTACTGAAATCCAAAAGAGAATTACTATGGCTAATAGATGTCATAACGGAATACGAAAATATACATGGAAAGGAATTTAATCAAAAGAAAAATAAAGGTCATGTTGTATAAAGGTCTTTAAAAATCAGTATTAACTTATATATGCGAAACTTAGTCCATGTCTCGAACAAATGAGATCATGATAAGTATCTATGAAAGGAAGATTTTAAGATTTATTTTTGGAGGTATTCAGGAAAATGGAACGTGATGAAGAAAATCAAATTTCGAGCTCTATCTCTCCTATAAAGAATCTGACATCGTTAACTTCATCTAAATAAAATGGATTAAAAGGCCTGGTCACATTGTCAGTATGGACGAAGGCTGCACCACTAAAAAAGTCTTCAATGCCCAACCAATTGGAACACGGAGAAAAGGCAGGCCAAATCTTAGATGGATTGATGGCCTAGAAAAAGATCTCATAGTTTTGAGAACTAAAAATTGGAGAACACTATTAGGAAGAAGGCTGGCTAGGAAAAAGCTTCTTGAGAAGGCCGAGGCCCACACTGTGCTGTGGAGCCACTGAGGAAGTAAGGATTGCTCAAAGAATTTCACCAATGACGCACGTTTTCGATAACTAAGACATTTCTAGTATTAACAGTAATATTGCAATCTTACGCAAACGTATCCTACTGTCGGAAAGTAGGCCGTGGATAGCGTAGTAGTTAGAGCATCGGAATCCAGACCGGAAAGCCTGGGTTCGATGCCCGATAACACCAAATACCCTCCGAGTACACACGGAGTACGTGCTCATTAAATCAGTGGGTCCGAAAGTCTTGTGGGCTGAATCACGAGTGCAGGGTGCTGGAGAATATTTCCCTCCCCTTCAATTCCATGCCAAAATTGTGGAGGTGAAGATAGGTGGTATCGCCATCTATCGTCCCTTCGGGGAATTTCACCGAGAAAATTCGTATTGTCACCTGTATGGTGCTCAAGGCCTAGGCCAACGACAGACGTACTTCTAGCCCCTTGCTACCATGAATTTTGTGGGCCTCGATCTGATGACGTCAGACAGATGGCATTAGCCACAACAATAGCAACACTGTCGGAAAGGGACAATGAATACAATTCTTTTATGAGTAATTCATATTATTATACTTATTTTTTATGTAGTTATTATCTGCCTAGTTGTTAATTTATTGGCATGGTTTTTTTTCAAATGCTAACTTACCTTGTATGATCGCGGTCATATCGCGAAAAATAAATTCTTATTAATCGGTATCTTCTTATGCGGAAAAAATGTTCTGTGGTGAGAAGATTAAGAGAAACAATTTTAATAAATTTCAAAATTTAATAATGCCACAAAGGGGTCGAATTTTGGAAAAAAGTGGGGAAAAAATTTTAGTTGAGTTAGATGATTTTAGACATAAAATAAAATTAATTTTTACAATATAAATAACCAAAAGTGATGTGATTATTGGTAAGTGAGCACTGAGTTGTTGTTAATTATATATATAAGCCACCTGATCAACACTAACATCAGATAAAAGCTCACGAAATTCATCACGGCAAAAAACTACATTTACACCTGTCATATCGTTTGTCGTAGCTCTGAACACCATACAGGAGACAGTGCTATTCAGCTCCATTCCCCCCAAAATTTTGAAGGAGAACACCTTAATGTTTGTCAGGGACCTCCCACTTTTCTGCTCCTTCCACCAACCTCACGAGAGGACTTGCGGCTCGATGGCTGTTTAGAGTACCCCCATGCCATGAAGGCACTGCACATTTGCAAACATCTGAGCTTTATCCGGGATTCGAACCCGGGCCCAACGGCACAAGAGTCAGCGTCACTAACCACAATATCAAATGGGTGACGAACACTGAGTAGTGAATAGTACAATGCACATTGCAACATTTCATAATCCCTACTCTCTCTCTCTCTCCCCGTACCATCGAATCAGTCCAATCCAAGTTTTTCCCGTCTTCTGCACTAAAATTATTTTGACAGTAGGGGTTTTTTTATGACGTTTTTTCTTGTAACTATTTAGTCGATGTCCTTGCAACGCAACATATGTTAAAAGTATTAAAGTACCTGGCCGTGGGTAGCCTAGTGGTTAAAGCATCAGACTCCAGAACGGAAGGCCTGGGTTCGATGCCGACAAATACCCTCCGAGAACACACGGAGTACGTGCTCGTTAAATCAGTTGGTCCAAATGTCTTGTGGGCTGAATCACGAGTGCGGGGGACTGGAGAATATTTCCCTACCCTTCAGTTCCATGCCAAAATTGTGGAGGTGGTGTCGCCATCTATTGTCCCTTTGGGGAAATTCGCTAAGCTAACACGTACTGTCATCTGTATGGTGCTCAAGGCCAACGACAGGCGGGCTTCTAGCCCCTTGCCATGATGAATTTCGTGGGTCTCGATCTGACTACGTCAGACAGGTGGCATTAGCCACAACAACATTAACCTCTTCAGGACGGGGCGATTTTCTATGAGACGCTCGCTAGGGACGGGGTTAATGAGTAAGGACTTGCACTTTAGGACGGGGCGTTTTCGTGTCGCTAAGCCTAACTTAAAGTACCTGTCTTTATTTGGAAAAATTACTTTGACTTTTTATTTTAAAATAGCTCAAATGTCTACGCTTCATTTCCCCTGTGGCAGTACTTAAAATAAAAACGAATTTTTTATATTTCACTCTACCCCCTTTATCTATAGACCAGAGAACCTTTTCGTATAAGTGGTTTATGAAATTCTGAGAAAGTTTCTCAATCTGCCCTAATGTTTAACTATCATCCATATAGTCTAACTGCTATTCCGAATTTCACAGTTCCTTATCGTCCACAAAATAAATAACTAAAATGTGATGATTATCGATAAATGAAAAGTACAACGTATTTTGAATACGATAATAGTACTGTGTTTTATTGCCTCATGTCATTAGTTCAGTAAAAACATGTAGTCACACAAAAGGTCCCTAAAACTTTATTTCATTACATTTTGTGACGCTTCATTATTCAATTACTACCATTAGTTCGCACTCTCCCTGTATGTATATTTATTTATATATCTTGTTCAAATTTTCAATCTTCAGTAAAATACTTTTTATTCATCCATTTAAGTTCAAATACTTTTTTTTGAAAATTTGTAGTGGATGACACTTGATATAAATACAGTTTTTTCAAATATTAATTCATTAACTTAAAATTTAACTAATTTATTATAGTTTAAGACATATAGTTGAGTAGATTTTTTCCTGTAAATGGCAGCACCACTGGATGAATCCTGTAAATGGCAGCACCACTGGATGAAACAGCTTTTGTTAAATTTGTGATGAAGATTTAACTTATTCTAGACATTATCATATGCTAGTCAAACGTCAGCATTCCTCTTTTACACTAGTTTTAAGATAAATTCCAACCTATTACATTCAACTTTGGTTAAAAAAATGTTATTACAAATTTATGTGGTTACAAAGTTTTTAATGTTAATTTTATATAAAAGGTGTTTTGCCACCTAATTCTGTGATTCTCTCATACTTATATACATGTTTATATTAATTGTAGTTATTTAACCCTTTATCTACCGCATTATGATTTACTGCAGTTTCTTCATGCTTTTTTTTGTACCACTGCATTGAAAAAGTTAAGGGATATACATAAACAAAATACTCAAATTTGGAAAATTTAATCCGTTAGAGCTAATTAAAGATATTCAACTGTAAAATTAATAATATACACTGTTCACTTAAAATAAATAGTCAAATCGTTTTCTTAGGTATTCATTAACATACAAAAATTTTTTAATAAGACATTTACCTTTTGAAATTAACTACTTTTTCGGAACAAAAAAATTACAATCTTTGCAAACCGATCAAAATATCAGTTTCTTTATTGAGAACATTTATAACCCCGTACACCACTAAGTATCACACGGGGGCTTACATAGAAGTAAGCGTGAAGCACACATCAGAAAGAAGAGAAGAGTTACAACACAAACGTCCACGCCTTACCCGGGATTCGAACCCAGACCCTTCGGCACCACAGTCAGCGTCACTAACCACTATACCGGATAGGTGGTAAAATGTCAGTTGAAAACGCAATTTCTGCTTTAAAACTATTCGCCTTCCCCGCTAAAATACTCGTCATAGAACACATGCTGGCATATATCTTGGAAGAGTGGATTGAAAAGAATATTCCAGCTAAAGTATCGTCAGAGTATTCGTAAAAATGGTTATTCTACGTAATTTTAAAGTTAGTGGTACTTATAAGTACCGTTGGTAGATAAAGGATTAGTGGCGCGCACACGAGAGGGGTGTCTGGACACCCCCCTATAGCCCTTGTTTTTTTCGATTGGTTATAATCCTATGTATATATTACGTAAAATTTAATTATGTATTTGTTATTAATAATTGATTTTATTAATTAAGGCTAATTATTTATTAAATAATTAATTTTGAATTGTTTTGTATTTGTCCCGAAAATCGACGAAATCAAAGTAGTATGTTGGGTATCGTGTTGGCGCATGATACGAAAATGGTGGACTTTCGACCCTGGACACCTCCCTTGAATAATTTTTGTGTGCGCTTCTGTAAAGAATCAATAAAAAGTGGCTAAAATAATTTTTTTTCCTTTGTTGACTTGATTAGGAATTGACTTCAAAAAGTTTTTTTTCTTATTATTTGTTTTTTCACTGTTTTCCTATAAATAATAATACCGAACATTTATTTCACGTTTAGAAACGTCTCACAAGTGCCCAGCACATTTTGATACAAAACTAAACAACAAAATCCCCATCCACTAACAATGGCGAATCGGATTTTTTATTTAGCCCTTCACTTCTCGTGCAGCGAAAAAGAATCTCCGACGGTTCCACCTTTTCCTTCCGCGCGGCGATTAAAATACCCCCCAATTACGGCTACAGTCGACTCCTGCATAACCGAAGAGGCTATTAACATTTGGTTAATGATCCATCCCTTATTTGAAAGAGATTTTCCAGTGTCTCCAAACACTTCTAGTTGGTACGGATCACGAATACCAAGTGGGGGTGAAGTCAATGTCACCTTCCAGGATTCTTTTCTGGCGATCGATCTGATTAATGAATGGAATTCATTAAACGTTTCAGATCTCTTGTTGGGGGATGTGTAAATCTTTAAAGAAGTGGTAATGAACTGCTCACGTCACCCCGGGATCACATCTACCGCCGTGAATGGTGTTTGCGTTGGTGACATCTAAGGGGGCTTTAATTAAATTGAGGGAATGTGAAACATACTAAATGTGATTTACGGTATTTTATAGGGGAAAAAACTTTCAAAAATACCTTTAAGATAAAAAAGCAATACTAGAAATGCTTTGAAGCATAAACGAGATTTTCTTTTTATTTGTATCTAATTTTAGTTTATTAACAGTCTGAGATAAACCAAGTCACGGTTGTCTTGGTTACGTGGAATGCCAAAAATTTCGTTTTCTGTCTTAGCGTTTCCGCTGTATTAAAATAGAATTAAATTGGATCTTCTGAATAATTAACACAGGAAGGCATATCAAGGCATTAAAAATCAACAATTAGTAATAAACAGGTAACATAAAAAAAAATTCTGTCAATTCCTATTTAGGTCAACACAATTTTTTTTCTTTATTTTAGTTACTTTTTATTAAATAGTTGCAATTAATATAAGTATATATATATATACATATGACAAAATCACACTAATAAGTGACAAAATAGAAAACAATTTTCCTTTCTATATAGGGTGTTGTACTGTTTTTTTTTGTTACAGTTTATACATTAATCAAATTTAATTATTCTAATAAAATTGTATAGTAAAAAAAATCTCAATCTCAGAAACTAGGCCATCCCAGGTTGGATTCAAACCCACGACTTTTGGATAAGAAGGCCTACACGCTATCTACAGCGCTACAGAGACACAACGAACGATTTTCATTTCTATACATGCTGTTGGACTATAATTTTTGTTTGTTACTATTTATTCATTTTTAATTTATTTAATGAATTAATATTTGAAAAAAAAATGTATTAACATCAAGTGTTATCCACTATAAGTTTTAAAAAATGTATTTGAACTTGAATGGATGAATAGAAAGTATTTTATTAACGATTGAAAATTTGTGCAAGATATATACATATATATACTATATATATATATATATATATATATATATATATATATATATATATACTAGCTGACCCGGCAAACGTTGTTTTGCCATATAAATAATTTCCTAGCAATTTCTAGTGTAGACAAAAAATAGCTTATTGTAAGTATGTATGTATGTTAGAATGTGTATATTGTATGTATGTAAAAATGTGGTATATGCGTGAAATAAGCATGGAGCGCTGTGAACGATGGAGGAATATAAAATCAACAAAAGGCAAACATTATTTTTAAGTTATTATAATTTATTCCTTAAAATTATATATCATTTAATTAAACAATTACGACAGTAACAATATTAAAAATATCAATCTCTTTAATGCTATAGCGTGAACAATGTTTTTGTTAGTCCATCTTTAGCTAACACAAACAAACTGGATGGTTTACCCACTCGAGAGCATGCCACGTATAATTGTCCGTGTGAAAAACATGGTGTTCTCAAATCTAATCCACAAACAGACATCGTTTGACCTTGGGATTTGTTGATAGTCATTGCAAATGCCAATCTAATCACGAAACTGAATACGTTTGAATTGAATTGGCACATCTGTAGGTATAATAGGAATCCGTGGTATGAGTATATTTTCACCTCTGAACTTGCCATTTAAAAATCTGGCTTCGATCACGTTTTTCATTAATTTTTGAATGACTAATCGCGTACCGTTGCACAGCCGGGGCGGGTTCAAATTACTAATTGGAGATCCAACCTTTAATTGTAAATTATGCGGTGGCATGCCTGGCAAATCCAGTGAGTTCAAAAACTCTGTGGGAAAATTTACTGCTTCGCTGTCGTCGCAAACTGTATCAATAGATTTATATGATACCAAGTTCCTGGCAACAACATTTGTATCTTCAGATTAAATTGTCAACTTCTACATTTTTTGCCGCTAAAATCGCTCTTTCTGCAAGCCACTCATGATTTATGTACTGTGTGTGTACATCGGGAAATATTTGTTCAATGAATATCTTGCGAATCAGCGATTGTGCAGAAATCGGTAAAAAGTTTCATCTATAGCAACTTTTCCATCACCGATATCTAAGAGTTGTTTTGAAAATGTTTCAGCGGATGGATCTTGAAGCATTTGAACGCGCATATTTATTTTTAGCTGTAATTTTTCAACATTACGCCACAATGGAGATGATTTTAAGCAAGCGTTGATCTCATCAGCGTATGTTGAACGTGGAATGACTGGGAGTGTTTGTCTGAAATCACCTGAAAGGACCAACAGAGTTCCGCAAATAGTTTATCACTGTTTTTAATATCTTTCAATATCCTGTTCAACGCCTCAAGTGAATGTTTGTGTGCCATAGTACATTCATCCCAAATAATAATTTTACACCGTTTCAGCACAGTGGCCATGGACGATTGTTTCTTAATGTTGCATACTGCGTCAGGGTTATTCTGAATATTTAGTGGCAGCTTAAATACTGAATGTGCTGTTCTACCTCCATCCAATAAAGTTGCTGCAATGCCCGATGATGCAACGGCCAATGCGATGCCATTATTTTGATCGTATTTCAGCAAGAATTAGCGAAATAACGAATGTTTTGCCAGTTCCACCCGGTGCATCCAAAAAAGAACCCACCTTGTCCAGCTGAAACTGCGAGCATAATGCGATCATAAATGGTTCTTTGTTCCTGTTCATTTTTGCAGGGCAACAATCGCTGCCATTTCTACAGTACTGTACTGCAGTTCACGATTCATTTCAGTATTCATCAGATGCAGTTCGATTTGGCGAATTCATACCGAAATTACTAAGTGGTAAGTTGGCATGACAATGCAAAGATCCTCAATAACAATCAATGCTTCATTGTACATTTCGTCGCTGAATGTTATGGTTGGATCGTGGCACAATATCATCTCATTGAATCTTTTGTGAATTTCCCATAATATCTGTGCTCGGGCTGGAAACATGTTTCAACACTATAGCGAATAGTCGAAATTTGTAAAGTTCAATGCAAAACTGCACTCCCACTGGTTGTCGTCTTCCAGGGCATGCATCTTTATACGTTGGATATTGATTCAACGTATATCTTAAATGATAATGGGCCAGTAACATTAACCAACGCAGTCGAAGATAAAAGCACTCAGTGTGTCTTGGAAGACTGTAAATAATCGCCTGTTTGATTTAAATATATTGAAGCAACTGGTGAGCCTTGCTTGCGGGGCATCCATGTTTTGTTTGACATGTGAAATACTGGTACTTGTGAATAGAAAAGCACCAAAATCATCACGATTACACAATTCAAAAATGCAGTGAGTGTAGTTTTAGGTGGAACGATCAATCGCTGTCTCGTTCGTTGAAAAATACACGCTGACAAGATGGATGGCTAACTGAACAACTGCTGATCCCGTTCATGAATTGAAAAACCAAAGATTAAGCAGCTTCATTGGAGCTGATGTACCGACCAATTTGGTAGAGCGTAATTTCATCGTTTTTATTTACTGGAGGAGCATTCACATTAGTATTTCCACTCTAAACACAGCCATATCGCTGCCTTTATGGACATACTTGTGTATTTGATGCTCTTCACAGAACTGCAGAACTCAACATTAATATGAGCATTATATGTCTTGCTCAGCAGAGGCGAATATGACCACCCCAACGATTGTCAATATCAATGTCTGTGTTGTTGATATTTTTAATAAATGATTGTCCGCCATTTTCAGGATTTCTTCGACGATATTTTGGGTATCCGTCGACATTTGGCTAATTGATATCTTTAAGGAAATTTTGGTACATTTTCCATCAGCCATGCAAGGCGATGAACTATTAAGAGTACCACATGGACCATGAATCATGTTTGTTGTAACAATATCAAACAGCAGTTGGTCAGGATGGAAATTTCCGCACTATCGCTTCGTTTTGTCGATTGTATGAGGTAATCCTCGCTTTTGCCACTCAAAATACATCCAGCAACGTGTTACATGTTTTAGTAATGAAACTTATTAAAGACTTCATTTTGTCCATGGCGATGTATTGAATTTTGACGGTACTTAAAATGTGATCTCTGGCCATTTTGGATTACATGTGAACGTGATAAATAAACATGGTCGTCCATATTCGCGCACGAAAGTCATCCTGTATATATTCTTGCATATGACGTGGACTGCCTACGACGATGATGGTAAAAATGACATGGTTTACCAATTTCGGCGACGTCGGCGTTGTTGTTGATAGGCTCTTCCGCGCGCAGCTTTTGTTGATTATATCTTAAATCATAGTCGTTCGCTCTCCAATCTTCGCTACATGTCGACTACAAAGCTCACGACATCGTAAAAATGACGTTGTCCAGGCCAAAATATAATAATCCTTTGAGCTAACGTTCTTGTTTGTTTCAGCTTGTAATATTTGTTCATAAAAATTTATTTAAATTTATTACGCTCAATAATTTAATTGTTTTGTTAAATGATTAATGATCAATAATGAAGGAAGTACCTGATATCTCGTTGTTTTTTATGTTTATGCAATATCCGTCTTGTCCCTTCCAGAATATTAGCGGATATTGGAGGGCGTCATATGAACGATGTGTGTCAGCAATGAATTGAAGAATATTATTTTATTCTACGAATCACAATTTCTCGTGCGTGTACAATCGCCAACCATGATTCCAGCAACATCATCAAGAACGGTGCATTGAATCTACGAATATGCTCTCCAGCTGGTGTTTTATCAGATTAATGACGATAGCGTAATTATCGGCTTTTTAATTGGTGCATATGTGATTTGAATATTTTCAACAACTCGTTGTGCTCGTTCAAAAGAGCATCTAGCTCGCTGACGATGCGCCTGGCATAAAATGAATCATTATTATAATCACAACGTGCATTCACGCGATTGGCAAGTGCGCTTCCGGAATCCTCGCCGCCCATAAAATAGATTTGTAAGTATTTATGTGGTTCGTTTTGGCATTGGCAGCAGTGAGCCCATTTTATGATAAACTTGGCCTCTGATTTTGAATGTAGAATTGAATTCTTGACCATTTGCATTAGTATTTCGAATTATTTCTGTTGCTCGAACGATGTCATTTGAAAGCATGAATTGAATCTTTCAATTGACTTCAGGAACACGTTAGAATCTGGATCCGTGCCGATAAGTAAGCCGTTCAATGGTTCAGGTGGTGTTTCAATTGGTAGTTGCACTTTTTGACGCGCAACACATCCCAGCTGGCTCATTTTGAATTTCAGAGCATGACAATGCGGACATTCCTTGTCCATAGCACCAATTACCACTTTGAATGAGCATAATATTCAATATCGGGCTCATAAATGCTAGACGCAGGAATGAATCAGATATAAATGCTCGATGGTTGTCGTTGTTGGTCATTTGTTCTTCGTCTATTGACTGTGAAACGGCGCGTGATTGCTGTTGTTCTAATCTTCTGACTTCATTGCGTTCAGCTCGTGTATCTTCTGTCTTCTTGATGTTGCGCCATTCTGACACGTGCATCAGTATTTTGTTGCTGGTTTATTCTTCTGTTCTTTCGGATCTGCTATTTCGCAAGTTTCGAGCTTTACTTGTACTGGTTAAAACATACATTAGAATTAATGAAATTATATAATGATGAAAAATGTTAAAAGTATAATTAGGGCCAGGGATTTTTGTGGCTATAAGTTTAATGGAAAAATTTTTTCAAACGAAAGTAAAAATTAAATTTTATGAAAACATTGTCTCTTATAATTTTTCATACAACCAATATTTCCATTGACATTTCATAATAAAGATTCATAACGATTGATTTTTTTTGGAAACTATGAAAATCTTAATTGTTCAATTAAATGTTTTTAATAAAATCAAATTAAACTTACATTTTTATAAGATCAACAACATTTTCGATATAAATAAAAAAAAAAAAAAAAGTATACTTACAACACAAAAATCCGTTGTTATTGGAAGTTCGTGTCACGTGTTAGTACTTTTGAGGTTAAAAATCACTTGATTAACTAATCGAGCAAAAATACACTCAAAATTGATAATTTAATTATTATTTATAAAATAGGAATGATTAAAAGTTAATATGAGCGTTACACTGAGATAGCAAAATAATAATTGTCAACGTTACTAATACACTTGATGCATAAACAATAATGATGGCCAACAACTGTGTAGGGAGTGAAAAGAAAGGAGACCGGCTTCGTTCTCATCCCTATGACTGGGTCAGAAATGACACCTCATCTGGCGGGGATAACTAATTAAATGACGATTGATCAGTTTTCGACCGGAGAGGAAAAATGATTAAATAACTAAAATGGCTATTAAAAATAAGGGTTGATCGTAAGGGTGAAAATTTAGGGTTGTAGGTATTTTTGTATGCTGTATCATAAAAGTTAAAAACAAAAAATTTTGTCTGATAAAAAAAAATTTAGGGTGGTCCACCCTTAACATTTGGGGATGAAAATAGATGTTGGCCGATTCTCATAGATACCGGATAAGCACAAAAAAATTTCATCAAAATCGGTCAAGCCGTTTCGGAGGGTATGGCAACGAAAACTGTGACACGAGAATTTTATATATATATATATATATATATATATATATATATATGTTTTGGAGCCAGAAACAAACTTATAGTTTTAAAAAGGTCTTTATTCAAGAATTTGTACATCTCTTCTGACGCTAAGAGCAGAGAGGAAAAAGCACGCCACGGTGTGTTTTATGTGGGTTAACACAGCGTTCCTCAAACTGTGGGGTGCATCCCCTAGGGGGCGTGATAACCCTACAAGGGATGGGCGAGCATATCAGGGTAATAATAAAATGTTTAAAAAATTAATTTCCTGGAACGAAGTAAACAAAATACTTTTTGACGTATAAAATATACGCATTTGCACTGATATAATGTATATGTATCAGGTGGCGATATTACTTAATCAAAAATAAGTTTCCACTTTGATACGTAATTAACTATCTGATCCTATAACTAAATAAAAAAATCATTTTGTTTGATTTGCTGTCATCCCACGATGAGAGATTTTTTTATTACGTTTTCTTTTTAAACCTAAAAAACTACTTTTTCAGAATAAAACAAAACTCAGGCACAGAGAAAAATTCCAGGAAGATAAAAAATTCATCACTGTTATTATTGAAATGATGTACATTAACTGTTGAAAGAAAAGGAAGACTTATTCACTTTTCAACCAGGAAGCACATTTGCGTCAGTCATCATCGTTTTCAACATTTGACCTTAGAACTTTTATTATGATTAGTTCTTTGTTGGAAAGATTATTTGGCTAAGATTTATTTTTATGGGTATTCTGAAACATGTGAAGCATAGTGAAATACGCGTGTTTTACACAAACCGTTTTTTAGAACTAACATCCATATTTTTATATTGAATACGGGGGAGTGGTTGCGTGTGGCTCAAAGTCAAAGGTCAGCTAAACTACAACAATTTGAACAAAATATGACGATTTTGCTTGCAAATATCATTCCTGTAATGTTAGAGAAAAGTGTCTGTGATTGGTGTCTTTTATTAAGGTTACGTACCTTTGAAACGTTTTAGTTCAGTTTTAATGAATTTTTTCTCAAATTATCAAAGAAAAAATGAAAATTCCTTGAAAGTAGGTAAGTATATTTTATCTTAGTTAAATTATTCACTGGAATTGTGATTTTTATTGTGTACAATAAAAATAATTGTAAAAAAAAACATTGGGGGACTCAGACACCTCTCGCAACTTTACGTTAGTATCGAGTTCGCACCTGCTCTACCGGGTTAAAACATTTTGAAATATTCTCGCTTTAATTATTAAGGCCAAATGTGATGGATATGATAGAGAGCAACATAGACTAGACTCTTTTTCTAATGACATTTAAACTTTTAGAAATGGATGATGGAGAAAATAAATTTTAATGAAATATCATTTTGCAATCTGTTCAAATTTAAAAATTAAAGAAAAGAAAAATAACAATATTTATCCTATATTACTCAAAATTAATTTGCTTAAAATAAATATTACATAAAAGTATTTAAAAAATACAAAATTTAATACTTATATTGTTAATTTGTACGGTTTGTAATTAAGATCGTATCGTAGCTATAGCGCTCCCAAAGCGCATTATTATTGTATTAGGGGAGACGCGAAAAAATTATGATTGAAAATTGGGTCGCCAATAGTGAAAGTTTGAGAAGCAATGAGTTAACACTTAAAACACATATGTTATAAATATCGCGGATTT
This sequence comes from Trichonephila clavipes, assembly GCA_019973935.1. NCBI lineage: Eukaryota > Metazoa > Arthropoda > Arachnida > Araneae > Nephilidae > Trichonephila > Trichonephila clavipes. The sequence goes on along the minus strand of BMAU01000115.1, from coordinate 30,354 downwards.
TATGAGTGTACTTGAAAGTTAATGCTGACATATTGGTCTATTAAATATAGTGATCTGTACTTAGAAATGTTTATTGGGTACACTATCTTTCGAAAAAATAAATTGGTGATTAATGTGATACTTGAAGATGAAATGAAAAATAAGAGTTAAGTGCTAGATAGGGAATTTAATTTTTAGTCTAATTTAATTATCCTTACATATATAAACTTACTAATAATATAAACGTGAAAGTTTATATGTGTGTATGTTTGTTTGTTACTCTTTCACGCAAAAACAACTGAATGGATTTTAATGAAACTTTACAATAATATAGCTTATACATCAGAATAACACATAAGCTACAATTTATAAAGATATCGTGTGAAGTGTCCAAAATATAACGATAATTGTCAAGTAAGTAGGAAAAAATTCTGCCATCTGCAAAAACGCCTGCGACAGCATATATCTATCTCTTATGTATAAGCCATTATTGCCAAAATAAGTGAACCATAAACACAATAAAAACGGATAATTGCAAGTTCTAATGCACGTTTGATAGTAACAAATTGATCCTTATATCAAAATAAATACTTTTATCGCTTCTAGGATTTCAAGTAGATAAACTTTGTCTTGCAAACTACATCATTTGGAAAAATTTGCATAATTTGTTTGTAGTTAGTAGTTAATTATAAAGCTATAATTTTATTGAATAAGCAAGTATGGCATTTATTAAGAATTAAAAAAATTATAACTACCGCACTCTGTATTTTTTGGAAGTGTAGAAAAAGTACCTAATAAGAATTATGCCACGAAAGAGTAAATCTAATCCTTCCCAAAGCTCTAATGCAGCTCTAGCGATGAAAGTAGCTGGACTCTACGAAACGTTTCCACTAGCTGAACAGCGAAGGCTTGAGTAGGCGGAGCGTGAGGCAGCTCACAGAGCTGCTGAGACACCAGAGCAGTCCCAGGCTCGACATCAACAGAACACTGAATATCTGGCATCTCAACGAGCTGATGAGACACCAGAACAGTCCCAAGATCGAGGTCGACAGCATGCTAGGTATCTAGCATCTCAATAGGCTGCTGAGACATGTGAATAGTTCAAGCTCGACGTCTTCAGCAGGCGACTTAACATGGCGTCTCAAAGAGATACGGAAACCGCTGAAGTAGCTGAATCTCGCAAACGCGCTGTTGCTGAAAGGGCACAACAACGACGTCTAACATTCATAAGAAACACTTGGGTGTATTCGATAAAGCTGCATTTGAGTATGACGAGTCATTAGATTACGAAAGCCACAACCTTATAAAAATAGAAGCGATGAATAAAGAATGCATATTTTGTGATGCTGTTATAAATGGAAAGAAGAAACTGCTGTTCTTCGGGAGGAAAAATAGCTCTTCCTTCAATAGAGGAGCCAGTGGTACCTATTAAAGAACTTTTCTCTTATGAAACAGATGAGTCTCGCGTTTTCTAAAAACATAAGGAAATACATGCTTCCATATGACATATTTTGGGGTGAATAACATTGTTTCGATGCAAGGATTTTGATCGACTTTCCAAGGGCAAATATACCACACAATTGGCTCTTTTCTTTCTGCTACCAATACGCCACGAAAATTTTTGCAAGTTTATTTCATGGGCAATAAGGAAGTTAATAGGCGTTCTGAGTACGTACAAGGAGTGGAAAGAAACACGGTTCAAAAATACAAGTTCTGCATGATCACATCATTTTAGTGCATGGATTTAAAATGTCTAAAGATAGAGTGACCAGCGAAAATTACAATGTTCTGATACACCCAGATTGTGTATCACGTGGTGAACACGAGAGACGATTCATTATCCCGAACACAAAGGAAATAGTTGCCGTAGTAGTTAGTAGTGAACAAACAGCGTCTCGGGACATCGTTATTTAGGCGTAAGATGGCCGGCTTACTAGAGTTCCAGACACTCATAGGTTTTATGATGCTCTCGAAAACTCGATAATTTTTTGGAAAGGACAAGAGAGATACAGTTTTGATATTCCTCAGATAAACCCAGTTACAAAACAACCCATACCAAACAAAAAAGTGCTTTTCATAACATTTTATGCTTATCATATGATGCTACGTCGCAACAATTTCAATTTATTGCTTCCATGTAGACTTCTCTTTTTTCAGTTTTTGGTGGACATGTACGCCAAAGTGGAGAGTGATTGCTTAAGGTTTATTGCCCGAAGCCACACGAAACTGCGAGCAGAAAATTATATACATTTACACGACGCGATAAGGAATGATGCGGATTTAGATCCAAATAACAAGAGAGTTACGGGGAGTTATAAATAAAAAAAATCCTTTTTATCAGCTATTAGATCTACAGACTTAAAATTCAACAGACAACATGTTTTTTTTTCTTTTTTTGTGTTTTGCTCAGCTAAGATATGCAAAAAGCTTTTTTTTTTGTTTAATTTGCAATTTTCACGTAAAATTAACTCAATAAAAACTTCTCTATCCTTCAATATGTATTGTTGAATTTTTCAATTCACCCGTGCGATGAACGGGCATATCAGCTAGTATATATATATATATATATATATATATATATATATATATATATATATATATATATATATATATATATATATATATATATATATTAGGGAGAGAATGAACTAATAGTAGGAATTGAAAAAGGATGCCTACTTTGTGTTAAAGCACAATGATAGTGATTTTCCACCTGATTTATTTTTTGAATTTTAATAAAAAATGCCTAAGAATAACGTGCTAAAATATGTACAATTTTGTGTGTGCTTGGGTGCCGTCGGGAATATTAAATTCCTAAGTTCAATTTCGCCTCTTTAGATCTCAGGTGCCTCCCTCTGGGGAGGAAATTGGGCGTTAAAATTACTTGTGGCAATTGGTATTGCCTATATGGTGCTGCAATAAAAAGTGATACTAGCTACCTGGGGAATGAACTAGGTCTGCAAAGGTAAAAAATACCAATACGCAGCCCCATTAGAGAAAAAATTTTGTGTGTATGTGTATGTATTTATTTATTCCAAAGCTCCATTACTCTTTAGTAACTCAAATTATTTCAGATATTTTTAGGTTTTTCTGCATTTGTTTTACGAACCGATATCTCTAACTTATTTTAAGTATTTTATAATAGGTTATGAAAGATAGTGTAAAAAGGCTGTACACAGACATTATACATATACACTAGGATGGATCGAAATTTTTTCTACAGAACTTTAAGACCTACGTATGCGAAAAAAAAATTTCTATAATCTATTGAAAAAGGGAAAAGTAAAATGAAAAGTAAATTTTTGGACTAAGTACTGCTAGAAGGGGAATGAAGTTTAAGTATTTCAGCTTTTTTATGTTAAAATGTCAAAGTAATTCTTGTTAAAATAAAATAAACATCTTAGAATATTTCAGCATCATTTGCGATGAGAGGGCACGTACTAGATAGTTACAAGAAAAAAAAGATCATGTACACATAGCAGCTTCTTAATAGTATAAAATTTTAAAAAAAAGAATCACTCATTTGAAATTACAGAATACGATAAAGCGGAAGACATAAAAAAGCTTGGATCGGACTGATTCGATGATGCTGGGAAAGAAAGCTGGGTTACGAAATGTTGTAATGTTAAACTGTTCTATTCACCAATCAGTAATCAATACTTTTGATTACTCATACAGTAGAAAATAATTATTTTGAGTTTAAAATCCTCTAACCAATCTAATCTTTTTCCAATTTTTTCAAAAGTTAGTCCCTTTTATGGCAATATATTAAATTTTGAAATTTATTTAATTTTTTTTCTTTTAATCTCCATACCTTAGAACAGTGGTCTTTAAAATGTTTCAACTCACGGAGTCCTTAGAACTAGAAAGTATTTTCGTAGAAACCTCTATTCCAGTACACAATTAGAAGAACAGGGGCATAACGTACCCCTCTCCTCCTCCTCAAAACCCATCATCGGGGAAAGCAGGATTCTAGGAGGCCCAAAGGCTAGCCGACGCCAAGTATTATTTTGGGCCCCAAACTTAACTTTGCAAGGGGGAGGGGGGGCTAATATATTCTGTTATGCCACTGAAGAAGAATATATCGCAAAATAATATTTAAAGTAGATCAACATGTTATAGGTACTTTATATAAAGGTAATGAAAAACGCATTGCACGTGTGTATTACTAAACAAAAATTTATCTTCTTTTAATATATAATTTACTCATTAATAATATTTATCTATAATCCAAGTGCCACTTACCAATGCATCACGTTTAGCGACTGGGATATGCGCTTACATTAACTGTAAGTGCATCACATATTCAGAATTCAATTTATTTCTATACTTTGTTTTTGTATTAACTCACGTTGGAAAATATTTTTCACTTATACTCATTGCTTTGAATGGCATTAAAATGTTTATAGAAATGATGTGTATTTTGCATGAATTTGCAACATAAGATTTAGCAGTTATTTGGATTTTTTAACATTGAATCCGTTGATGTATTGATAAATTTTGCTCCCTCTCCTTTATTGTAAGTGTTTTTTAACTAATGTAAAAAAGTGCGATTTCCATTAGAAAAGTATTTAATTTTGCAAGGGATTGTACTAACGAGTATAAAATTATATCGTGGAACCCGGAATAGTAAACATTAAAATATTCACAATCCAGTAATTAATATATATAGAAAGATAAAACGTGCGCGCGAGCGCGTTTTAATATTCATTTATTATATTATAATAAAAGTTTAAAAAGTATTGCAAAATGAAGTTTATTACGCATAAATTAAATTTTCAGTCTCTTAAGGATAAGGATGACCTTTAAATTCTTGTGCGTATACAAACTTCATAGAGAACGCGAATCTATTTTGCATACACATTTATAAAATTATTTGCTATTTTTTTTTTATTGAGACTCGTGAATCCCGTGGGTATGCTTCGTGGAACCCCAGGGTTCCTTGGAACACAGTTTGGAGACTACTGCCATAGAACATCTTTTCCGCAAAGGTATAGGTCCGATTGATAATATAAATATTTTTTTCATCCATGTAACAGAGGTCCTCCTTAAGGTATGCGACTACGTTCGGAACCGTGATTTTAAAAAAGTGCATAAATGGATAATTTTAATGATATTTAGTATCAGTTAGATTAAAGAATACATGTATAAAATTGTTTTAAGGACATTGTGACAAAAAAGTATTTAAATACACTATTTTGGCAAGTAATTAACTTAGAATAACCTTTCTTCAAAACGTTCTCCTTTTCTAAAAAATGCTTCTATAACAATAATATTTTGCTTATATAAAGTAAAGACTTCTCTCCAGAGTGTCTGAACTAATAATTCTGAAAAATTCACATTATTTTCAGAGTTACTACTAATTGAAATGATTTTTTATCGGTGTTTTTTTCTTAAAATTTCTAACCTCTATTGTAGTAAAAAGTGGATAAATTCACTTCTAAGTTATATATTTCGAAAATTCTAGTTGAGCCTCTGTACAGAGGTTTGAGCTATATACAGGCAAAATATTATTTTAATAGAAGCATTTTTCATAAAAGGAAAATATTTTGGATATGGGTCATTCTATGTTCTTTTTTTTGTCAAAATATTGCACTTGAACAATTTTTTATTGTTATGATACTCTTAAAACACAATTTTATATACGTTTTCTAATCTAAGTGACACTAAATATCATAAATATTATCCATTTATACGCTTTTGCAAAATCTTGGTTCTGAACGTAGTCGGATACCTTAATATACACTGGTGTGCAAAAATTAAGGACGAGACGGTTTTTTCAATATAACTTTGTACAAAAGCTTTCCAAATCAACACATTTAATACCGTAAGATCCCCAATACGTAGGGACATGTGTAATATGTAAGCAACACTTACTAAAAGAGAAATCAGAGGGATAAAAAGAAGCTTGATTGAAAAAGTAGCATGGAGCGCAATGCGACTGAAGGCCGAAACATCCCTGTGATGGGTGTCCAGCAAGAAACATCCGGTCTTTAGTAGGGGATATGATCTCCCCTGACTGCTAAGCAGGTTTCACAGTATCTGCCCATGCTGAGAATGAGGGTGTCAATGAGTTGCTGAGGCATTGCTGCCCATTCGTCTTGCAGCGCCAATCGAAGCTCCCGAATCGTTACTGGTGGTAAGGTATGAGCTGCCAAGCATCTACCTAGAAAATCCCATACATGCTCGATGGGATTTAGATCCGGAGATCGTGCCGGCCAATCCATACGTTCAATATCCTCACTCTCTAAGAGCTGTTCGGCAGCTACTGTGCGATGACATGTGCATTGTCGTCCCTGAAAAGGAACTGCAAACCCATAGCGCCTCTAAAAAGACGCACATATGGAAGAAGAATTTCGTTACTATAACGGGTCCCGTTGACTGAACCTGCGTCGAAGATGTGAAGGTCTGTACGACTACCAAGCATGATGCCTCCCCAAACGAGAGCACCGCGACCTCCATACCTGTCCCTTTCAATGATGTTCGAGGGATGATTGCGGCTTCCCCACTCTTTCCAGATGAGTATGCGATGAGAATCGCTACTCAAACTGAATCTGCTCTCATCTGTAAAGAGTACTCGTCTCCATTCATTGTCTCTCCAATTCCGGTGTTCCCGGCACCACAGAGAACGCCTTCTCCGATGGGCAGGCGTTAAAGGTACACCGTACAGGGCGTCGTGCAAACAGACCACTACCGTGCAGTCTTCTGGCCACGGTAAAACGCTATATCGGTCGTCCAGTCGCCTGTGCCGTGTGTCTAGGGATTTTTCCCGCTGTCTGCCATCTGTTTCTTCTGGCCTGTAAGACAATGTACCGGTCATATGCGGGTGTGGTTCTTCGTGGACGACCACTACTGAACCCCCGGATAGCTGTTCCTGTAGTTTGAAATTGTCTCCAATGTCGTGAAACGATGCTGGGAGCAATTCCGAACTCTGCAGCCACACTTGTCACACTGCGGCCTTCCTCCAACTTCCCAATGATTCGACCTCGGTAAAAGCATCCAGATGTCGTCTAACAGATTGATTATTCGCCATTTCTCGCTGAGGCAGCAACTCGGTGTGATTTTAACTGCTATACGGCGTGCTATCTCTTTACCAGAAATACTGATCTTACACCGACAACATGCTTTATACTACTCAGACACTCCCCATTACGTCTACCTGCATATCTGCGCATGTGCTACCTTACATCACCTTACTTAATCTCCTAATTGGTCTTTCTGTCCACTCTGCCTCTTCGTTCAGCTGATATGCTACTTTTTCGACTTCGTCCTTAATTTTTGCACACCAGTGTATATTGATTGGTCAGTTAGGTAACACATGAAATGTATTTTATATGTTTATTACAAAATAGTTAATTAAAGTATATTCTTTGACTTAGGTAATAATTTAGTTTGGAATTGTGTTTGTAAAGAAAAATCGATTCAAATGTAGGCATTTTAATCGCCATTGTCTTTGAAAGAATCCTCATCAGGTACATTGAACCATATATTAGTACAAAAACTTGGACTTCGTTTTTGTCTTTTAAAGAACAGATATAAAAAATAAAGCAGCTGATGAATATTAATATTAATGGTATCTCAAAATCACAGAATGTTAGTTTATATAAGATAAGATGTGTCTTTGTTACATTAATAAGTTATGGTTTTTTCTCTGCTTAATTTTAAGAGACTGAGCCTAGATTCGTAAAATACTTCTGAAAAAAGAGATGTCAAAACATTTTTATTATATTTTTGTAAGATGTATTTTACTAATGCTTCTTATTTCTGTTTAATAGATTTTGTTGAATATTTTGTCTTGTATTTTAACGGTAAATAGAAGTTACACTTTACGTGATTAAGAAAAAAAAATTCACACACACTTAAAATTTCTTATAATTATAAAGGCATTATAGAAGAAACGCAACATATGTGTGTGTTAAAATAATATGAACTTATATTACTATTTCAGGATGTTTCCTTTTGAGAAAAAGAATTAAGTACATTTTTTTATGTTTATAAATTTTTAAAAGTTATTATCATTAGTTTTAACATATGGTGCAATGTTGTTGAATTCTATTTGAACATTCACTTCATTCCATGATTTGAAAGTCAATTTGTATGCATTTTTATAAAAAAAAAGCATTAAATGATAGTAAGACTTCTTACTAGCGTTTAGTACCTTTTAATATTGGATGTTTATCGTAAACTTGTCTCATTTCATTTGATAAAATTTGAGAATAATTGAATTGAATATATGGATTATATATATATATATATATATATATATATATATATATATATATATATATATATATATATATATATATATATATATATATATATAAAGTACGTTTTTTAAATATACATTATTTCTCTCAAGAAATAATATTGCTCTTACAATACAGTAAAAGACTTTAAAAGATTTATAATTGACTGAAGTTTAATTTTAAGAACATTAAAAATACAACTTTACCGAAGACACGCTACAATAACGCAACAATAATAATATAACTAAAATGTATCGATAAATAAAGTACACTCATGGACAAAAATAGCGCACCAAGAAATAATTGCGGGATCGTAACGAAGCTTGGCATGAAGGCACATGTCGGGGAGATATACAAAGTATTAGAAATGCAGCGTAATTGCGCATTACGTATAGCCGGTACAGAGCATTTAACGTCGTTCTCCGTGGAGTATAAAACAGGTAATCAAAGCTTCTTTGAGTGGGCTGAATCTTTTACAAAGAAAGAGCTAGGTAGGCAAGCAATTACGCCGTTTTCGAAGACAATATGAGCAGCTGTCACAGTTTGAGAGGGGGAGAATCATCGGCATAATGGAAGCTAAATGGTCATAGGCCAGTAGCTCCTCAATTAGTCCACTCTGTTTGTGTAGTGAGGAGGTGTTGAGACCAGTGGATCCGAGAGATGTCATTTGCACAAAGACTAGGCTCAGGACGCCCTCGACAGACCAGTCGTTGAGAAGACAGCCACATCATAAGAAATGCATGCGTACAGCCAACTGCTTCATAAGCCGCCATCTGGCACAGGTAGCACCTTCATTAGGGGCCCCCGTGTCTTCTCGAACCATACGAAGGCACCTGGCTGAAGGACATTTGGAATCGCAGCGCCCATTACGTGTGCTGCCCGTGACGCCCACGCATCAACGCCTCCGTTTGGAGTAGTACCACACACGAGGAAACTGGACTGCAGCGGAATTGAACCAGGTCGTCTTTAACGACGAATCTAGATACAATCTTAGCAATGATGACAATCGTGTTCATGTTTGGAGATACCGAAGTGAACGCCTCGATCCTGCCTTTCTTTACAGTGACACACCACTCCCACAGCTGGTGTGATGGTATGGGGTGCCATTGCTGCAATACACAGTCACTCCTAGTATTGATCCGTGGCATCATGACAGCCCAGTGGTATGTCCTGCAACCACATGTGTTGCTACGCATGCAACGGCTACCAGGAACCATTTTTCAACAAGAGAATGCTCGGCCTCACACGGCAAGTGTATCACAAGATTGTATATGTATGGTTACTACCCTTCCTTAGCCTTTCCGATCCCCAGATTTGTCTCCAATCGAGCATATCTGGGATGATTTGGGACGACGAGTTGGGCATCCCACGAGTTTGAATGAACTAGTGGAAAGGTTACAGCAAATATGGATCGAAATGTCTCAAGACATCATACAGAACTTGTATGCCTCAATACCCGATCGTATCGCATCGTGCATTCACGCTAGAGCGGGCCGGCTAAATATCGTTCTTGTCACTTGACCATGGTTCAAAATGACGAGGCCATCAGCAAAAACCCTTTTGTAGCTGAACAGTACGACGTTAATATTCACTCACTCCACCATTTCATTGATAGACTGATACATTTTCAAAAAGCGGTATAATAGGATTGCTATGGTTTTTAATATTTGTCATGTTTACCGAGTCATTATATATATAAAATATCAGTATTAACCCAAAATTTATTCAAACTAAGCATATATTAACGATTTATTTCAGAAATTGGTTAAAATTGAGTGTTTTAATTTATTTGAGTTATAACTTATGAATCGATTATGTATCTCAATGGTATTTTTTAGAATAATTTTAAAGCGGTTTTTAATCTAAATGTATTTTGGAATAACTCAACAATATATCCTCTCCTGCTTTGACCTTAATTGTCATCTTCGTTTCAATCGAGAAATACGCCTACCTTTTCACATTTTATTTCATTTTTACAGATTTTTAAAGATAAGTTTTTAATATAAGTTTCTTTTTAGGAACAGACACATTCTCGAAATTTTACAGAATCAATTTCCGAAAGTAAATAGATTTAAATCGCACATTTTACAACTCCTCTTTTGCAATGGAATTTAACTCTGCAAATTTAAGAATTTTTTTAGTTTTTAAAAAAAGGGATGTGTTTTTCCTCCCTGATTTTACGGTTATTTGGATACCATGCATGATCGAATTTTATTCAAAACTATTGAAATTCATTTAAAAAAAACTTTGTTGGTTTCTCTTTTCAAACGTCTTTCGATATTTTTGAAAGAGAAACATTCAAAAACATTTACACAGCAATTCGATTAACTGATGTGTAATGCTTTTTCTCCCTTCGAATTTATCTCTCTTAGAAGTGAAAACAAGCATTTAGCATCTATTTCTAACATGGAATAAATCAAGATGGTTTTTGATGCAAAACAATTTGTAAAGATGCAAAAAAAAAAAAAAAAGGATCACTGAATCTAATTTCTAGATTTATTTGGTTGATGCGTATTAAATGTCTGATTTCTTAATGAATATATAAAACTGTGTGTGTGTGTGCACATGTTTTTTTCAAAAGTTGTTAGTTTAATGAAAATGTGTTTCATTTGGTTGAATACACCTTTTCCAACGAGACTTTCATGCATGGATACCTGTCCTAAAGGTTGAGTGAATATTAACATCGCACTGTTTAGCTACTCGAGGGCTTTTGACGTACCTCGTAATTTTGAACCATAGCCAAGTGACGAGGAGGACAAATACCATACCACAGTCTCCACAGCGAGGACATTTGAGCTCTCACCAGATTTAACGTTCATCGCTCCCTTCCTACACGGCGGATCTTCAGCGGTACTAGGCTCGAACTCATGACACGCCGGCAACGAGTCCCTTACCATGACCACTAGGCTACCACGACCGCTCTGGATTTCGTGACCATGACTACTAGGTTACCGTAAATACTAATGATTACTAGAAGCTGTTAAATAAAATAACTAAATGGGGGTGTATCAAATTAATGATTTTCTTAAAACACAAATTTTTTAGAAGTACTTTTTCTTTTTGAAATATTGTGTTCAAAATTCAATAAAGAACGCAGTTCGTAAGCTTCTAGACTATTTCAAAAATAGAAGAGCTGCATATGTTTATATGGCTCTTACGGATCATAACGGTGACCTCACAAAATTGTCAGTTCTAAAAACGTCGCCAAATTCCACGATATATAGCCGAGAATCATGGTATGATCATTGCTAAGACAAATAAATAATTAGGGCCCGTTTTTTGAAAGGCTTGGTCATATTGTTATTTTGAAAAATTTGTAAATTACTCGAACTCATAATACGTTAGCTACGAGCGCGTTACCTTCACCAATAAGGTACTGCGGCCACCGTGTCCTAAAGAGACAATGATCTCCAGAATGAGTAAACTCTGATATGGAATTTTTCAGACTGTTTTCATTGTCTATCTAAATGTTTGAAAAGAATAAAAATTGGTCGACGACAGATCTGGTGAATAACTGGGTGCTGGAAAATTTCATATTTTATTTCGTTTAATTTCGCCTTTGTTTTGTATGACGTATGCATCCGAGTTTTGTCATGGCACTCCACTCTCCAGATTACCACACCATGCCAATGGGTGGATTTCAAGCCTCCACATATTTATCATACATAAATCCCTCTACAAGGCGAGTCTTCATTGTCACTGGAGCTTGAACTCATGACACACCAGGTGCCTGCTGTAGCCTAGTGGTCAAGGTAACGAAATCATGTCCGGCGTATCATGAGTTCGAGACCAGAACCGCTGAAGACCTACCGTGTAGGTCAGCGATGTATGTTAAATCTATTGAGGCTCAAAACTCCTCTCGTTGGTGTGGTGGGAAAGTTAAGAGAGGGGTACCAGCTCAGGTGTCGTCCTCGTCACTTGACCATGGTGCATAATAACAAGTTCCGTCACCAAAAGCCCTCGAGTAGCTGAATAGTGTGGCTTTAATATATTCACTTACTCACTCACTAATGACACACCGGCCCCGAGTTTGTGGCCATAACCATTAGGCTACTACTTCTCTTACTTAATAAAGACCACTTCTGCTTCAGGAAGCACAAATAATGCAAAGAAATTTATATGACGATACTCAGTGAAATACATTTTCATTTACAAGGTACAATAATAACAACTGAAGGCAGTGCTTCTCAAACTTCCAATGTTTGCGACCCAATATTCAATCATAAATTGCATCGCCCCCTCCCTTCCATACAATAGCGGAGTATTAAATTCAATTATACTATGACATTAAACATACAATGCAACTTAAACCTCTTAAACCACCAACGTATATAAACGTCTCGCTCAGCCACTACGTTTATTGCCGTCAGACGTATATATACGTCTTTCCGAAGTTATATCTTTTCTGTGAACTCGTATCCATAAAATTATTCCGAAGGCTTTGGAAAGCATTGTGAAATGACATTGACAGTGTTTGCGAAGGATTCACTTATATCAGAGGATTTGATTATTTATTCCTTATCTACCACCCAACCCCTCAATACACCACAAACGCTTACCTGCGTGCTAAACAGGGCCATTGGAGAGCGAATCGGCGAATTTTTAATCAGCATTTAAGAGATTAATTATAAACCGTACACAAATTATCAAGATAAGTGTTAATGTTGGCATATAATTTTATATATGACAGAGTCACTGTTAACTATTAAACTTGTCCTTAACTTTGTACTGTTAAGTTAATTATAAAATAGATTGTGCACTACGGATAGATTTATAAGTGTATTATATTGTAAATGAGTATTTTATTTTTTATTATGTCAGAATGCATTTGTTTTTTTTTTACTTTCAGTAAGTTAATAATTCTTAAAAGAATTTTTTTTCAACGCCCCCGTAGCGTTATGACGCCCCCCTAGGGGGCGCACCCCACAGTTTGAGAAACACTGACTTAAGGTATCCGACTCTATACGACAACGAAAAAAAAGCTGAAATTATATACAGTTACTCCCAAAATTGAGGGTACACCTACTTTTAAAACGGGAATCAATGTTTAGAATGAAAAAATTATATTAAATGAGACAAATAATTAAAACCTTTAAGCATAGATGCGTTTATTAGATCATAATTCATTATTTTGAAAGATAAAACAAAATATTTGATAGTTTAAACATACATATAATAACTTATAAAGAAAATTAACAGAAATTAATAGCCACAAAATTGAGAGTACATGCATTTATTTTCCTGCATAAATCATGAATAATAAAGAGTTAATATTTAGTAGCATAACCTTTTGCTGATATGACAGCTTCCAATCGCCGAGGCACCGATTCCACAAGATGTCTAGTGGTCTCGGGAGCAATATTCAGCCTTTCTTCTTGCAATACCGATTTCAATTGTTCCTTGCTTGTAATTGGATGTTTTTGCACAGCTCTCTAAAGGTGGGACCACAGATTCTCGATAACATTTAAGTCGGGAGACTGCGGAGGTGTATTAAGTTGATACCGACAATGGTAAAGCAGCCCTTCTTTTACAACAAACGCAGTGTGCTTGGGGTCATTGTCTTGCTGGAATATGAAATTTGACCCCAGTCCCAATTTATCAGCACTTTCTTTCAAATTATTTTGCAGTATATTAAGATAAGCCATCTTGTGCATGATTCCATCAATGAATACTAGCTTTCCCACCCCCGACGCAGCCATACACCCCCAAACCATCACCGACCCACCTCCGTGCTTCACAGTAGGAATTGTGTGTGTTGGGCGGGTATGAGGTATTTGGTTTACGCCACACCATACGACGACCGTCACTGCCGAAGATGTTGAACTTAGCTCATCGCTGAAAATGACTTCGTTCCAAAACTGTTGAGGCTTTAAAATGTGTTCTTTAGCGAATTTCAATCGCTTGACTCTATTCCTCTTACCAATTAAGGGCTTTTTTCGAGCAACTCTACCATTATAGCCAGCTTTTCTTAGGACTCTTCGTACCGTTTCTGCAGAAACCGATCGACCTAAGGTATTAGAGGTACTGGCTGAAATTTTAGGAGCACTAATTTTAGGATCAATCTTCACTTGATGTATAACTCTTCGCGCGGTTGTAAATTTCATAATTTTCTTTCTCCCTCTTCCTTCGTTATTTCCCAGCATACCAGTCTTTTTAAATTTTTGCAGGATTTTTTGGATGCAGTTAACACTTTGTCCAACTACTTTAGCAATATTCCGCTGGGATTTACCTTCATTTGACAGTTTAATAACAAATTTTCTCTCTTCGATAGTCGTTTCCTTCCGATTCTCCATTTTAATCAAGACATCAAATAACAAACATAAATTTGTTATCAGATAGCCTTTGAAAGCCTTCCTTTATCATAGATCTATTATCAAATTTCTATTTAAAAAATTACTGGTAGTTTTGCATAGTGATTGAAGAAGTGTACTCTCAATTTTGTGACATTAAAATGGTGTAGTTTTTCTTTCAAACCTTCACATTTTTGTTTCAATCAATTTCCATATCTTACGTTTAATGTTATTTGGAAGAGTAATGTATGCATTTTTTGAATGTACTAAAGTGCGTTAACATAGCGTATTAATTTCTACACCTGGTGATCCGATGGTGAATTCGGAATTAAGTGTACTCTCAATTTTGGGAGTCACTGTATATATATATAAGAAGAGAAAAAGAAATTATAATTACTAAAATGGTTAAAAATTTGCAAAACATTACATAAACTTCGCCCACCTTGTGCAAAAAGTTTATTAAGATCATAAGACTGACTATATAAAATAAAATCATATAAAAAAAAGTCAATTGTTTTGAAATTTTTTTAGGGTAGTCGGATACTTTAAAATGCATTTTCAAAACTAGTTTCTTAAAAAAAATAATAATACTTTCACTTTGCATACATCCAAATGTTATTTTTCCAAGCGTTTTTGAAGACATTTTGTAATAAACTTTCAGAAATTCGATAAAACAAAGGATAAAATCTTAGGTCTTTTATAAGAGTGAATAAAGAAAAATAAATTATTCACATTCTATGCTGTTTGCAGTTAGAAAGTAATCCGGTGAGTAAATGCCGCTTGAAATCGAAATTGCTCGTTTGTGCGGTATATTCCGAATTCCGAATCGTATTTTGAAGTGACATGTGGAATGAAATGAATTAGAAAATAAAAGTTTTTTTCTCTGACTCTGCCGGGAACTGTAGAGACGCGGTCTTAATTTCCTATTTTCCAAACTAAGCCTTACTTTCAAATAAAAAATAATCATTTTATTTAGTTAAGAGATTCTAACGCTAAAATAACTGTCCTTTATGCAACAAATAACTAGACTGTTTCTAAAAACCCGAATTTAAAATGAAGTAATTATTTATATGCCGTGTGATTATTTTCTATGTTTTGACAGTATTTGTTAAATTGTATTATGCTGAATGGAAACATTTTGTTCAATGACATTTTAATCAGTTTATTCTGTCTTTACTTTCAAATATTCATTTGATATTGTTGTCCCTTTGAATAAAGAATAGTAATGGGTTTAATTCATGACAAAATACAATTACATACAAAAGAAGTGAGGTATTTTGAATTAAAACTTACATCTCAGTATCAGCTTTGTTGTGTTAAATCCTATAAACAATTCAAGATTTAATATTTAAGTATGATCTTATGCTGTAGCATTCTTTTCAAATCAAGATACGATGACTACAAATATGATTTTGAATACAATCGAAAACTTAATGCTAAGTTTCAGATATCAGTACTTTAAAAACAATATATTGACGTACAGCAACATGAAATACCTAACGAAGTGTCAAGTATAACGGCTAGTCTATTTATACAGGGTGTCTCAGAAATAGTGTCGAAACTCTGCACAGTCAGATTCTTCTTTCAGAGTACATAAAAACGAGTGCTTCTCAAACTTCAAATATATGCGACCCAATATTCAATCACAATTTTCATCGTGCCCCCCTACATAGAATAACAATTTATTGAGTTCAATAATACAATATTTTGGCATTAAAGCTACAATACGACTTTAGCTCTTAAGTGCCACCGGCGTATATAAACGTCTCACTCAGCCAGTGCATTAATTGCCCCGAACGTATATATACGTCTTTTCAGAGTACGTTCTTTTCTGGGCACTGCTGTCCATAACATTTTTTCGAAGGCTTTGGAAACAATAAAAGGATCTTGACAGTGTTTGCGAAGGATTTATTTACTTTTTTATTTCTTTTCTATCCCCCCCCCACCAATACACAAAATACGCTCACCTGCGTGTTAAGCGGGGGCATTGGGGAGAGAATATCACGTAATTTTTAATCGGCATTTAAGGGATTAATTATAAACTATAAATTATCAAGATATGTAATTTTTGCATATAATTTTAAATATGACAAGTTCATGGGAATCACTGGTAATTATTAAACTTGTTCTTAACTTAGCTTTGTTAAATTAATTATGAAATACATTGCTCAGTACTGATATATTTATAAGTGTATTATTTCAGTGTAGATGAGCATTTTATTTTTCATTATGTCAGAATGTATTTCAATTGTTTACTTTTAATAAAATAATAACTTCTTAAAATAATAGTTTTCTATTTTTCAATAGACTCGTGCCCCCTCGTACGGTTATCACCCCCCCTAGGGGGCACGCCCCAGTGTTTGAGAAACATGGCCTTAAAACTATTCCTGCATTATCTATAGTTTATGAGAAAAATGCGGTAAATGATAAGGAATGGATGTGTGTGATGGTTCATAATGGGGCTCAGACGCATTTCTGTGCCCCCGTACGTCATTGGCTGGATAAGGCATACTCCAGTCATTGGACCGAACATCTGGTTTTGGATATCAATGGCTGTCACGATTGTGAGATCTTACACTATTGGATTTTTTTTCTCTGTAAAGTCATCTCAAGGAATTGGTGTATCGAGACGTAGTGACTACTCAAATGTATTTAGTTGTTCATTTGCATGTTTCTTGCCTTCGGGGGACACCACACTGCTGCGCCGTGAGCACTCACAGATTCTCCACGCCCTACTCAAGCCTGCTTCGAGAGTCACTGTGGATACTTTGTACAGAAGGTGGTTCGCGCTTTATGGAAACGATTTGAATAGCTAACTTTTGTCAATAAATACCTTATTTTTGAAGTAGTAACTTCTTTAGGCGCATTTTGCTGGAGAGGGAACTTGAATGATGAGTTTTAAAAAGCCAAGTATTGTTACGTTCGGGTTTGTAACAATACTACTCGTAACACTTCTTCTGAATCACTTGGGTTTAATGAGTCATGTATTGGAGAAATTTGTGCAGTAAAATGTAAAGCAGAAAACGGACAAATAATTCTAATGGTTACTATTTATATTTCGCCAAATCAAAGTGTAGAGAAAATTATCGAATTCATTCACAAAAATTTAGCTGCCTTCACTGAAGCCGGATCAACTTTTGTGAACAAATTATCTATTATTTTAAGTGATGATTTTAGTGTAGAATTTTCAAAATACATATCAAAGCCTTTAGTAGATTTTTTAAAATCAAAATTCAATTCAATTATGTCAAATGATGCAAATGAAAGCATGACAAAGAACGGAACAATGCTTGGTGGAGTCTTTTTAAGATATTTAAATAATTTTGAATCGAAAGTATTTATAACCTATTTCAGCTACTTAGAATTTCTTAGAATAAAATTAATTCCAAAATATGATTGTGTATTTCGCAAAAATTATTACTTTATGAGTACAGACATATGAATACATAAGTTTATGGAACTGTACTAATATCCCCTTGGTTTTTATTTACCTAACTAATCCCTGAAATAACATTACAAATTTGGAAGTTATCACTTCTATCGTGTGGTCAAAAGCAAACACACTCTTTTTTTTTGTAGAAATTTGCTTCTGTCTGATAGCCAT
Organism: Trichonephila clavipes; assembly: GCA_019973935.1. Taxonomy (NCBI): domain Eukaryota; kingdom Metazoa; phylum Arthropoda; class Arachnida; order Araneae; family Nephilidae; genus Trichonephila; species Trichonephila clavipes. The sequence goes on along the minus strand of BMAU01000115.1, from coordinate 12,235 downwards.
GATTCTTGACAATAGCTCTAGCTCGAATTTTTCATGGGAGGGAACATTTTCTTAGTGCTGTCATACACATTTCACTCCATTCCTCTTGAACCGTTTTCCAAAGCCCGTTCAGTGTTCTTGAATGCCGTTTTCCTAAGGCTCTGTTTAATAAACCAAAAGCACACAAGTCCATTGCAGAAAAGTAGGGTGATTTTATATGTATATCATCAAATGGGATACACTTTATTTCTTTTTCTGATTATTTCTTTGCTAATTAAGCGGCAATTGATTAAGACGTGTGACTAGAGGCTTTGCCCATATGAAGCTTAACTTTATCAATGTTCTTTCCATTAAAGGGTGGAATTTCTTCTTCAAAAATTGGTTAAAAAATGTTCTGCTGATGCTAAAGTGAATTAATTTCTGCTTTACTTGAGACTTTTTTGATTTTTAATTTGTCGTTAGAAAATCCTGCAACTATCATGAATCCCTTTGAGAACTTTATTGTCAAAGCAATTTCGTACAGTCATTCGCGTCAGTTGAGCAATAGAACATTGGCCTTCTGACATCCCAGTCACTTAAATAAACCCATGACTCACCACAAATTCTCCTTTTTTAACATCTAGGAGTTTTTTAAGTAAGTTTCTACAATTTGCTTTTTTTATCAGCAATAGTTTTTTAAAAAGGAGACGAGCTTTGGGTTGAAACATCTTTTTTAACTTTAAATCTTTAGGGATGATTTTAATTTCAGTCCAGGAAGACATTCCTAGTTTCGATGCAATGAATCTTTGAGTCGGCAGATTTTCCTTTAGGATCAGAGACTTGATAGTTGCTTGCATTTGAGCAATCTTAGGATCAAGTTCCGTGATCCTGTTTTCATTTATACTTTCAGCTAGACGTTTTTTACCTTTCAAATTTAATATGTTATAAGCACCTATTATTGAAATGCAATAACCGAGATTTTTACACCACTTTATAATTTGTTGATATAAATATTTCCCCTCGGAAAGTGAGATTATGTAACCTTCACGCCATCTATTAATTTTAGGAGCCTTTTTTAAAAGTAAATCTTTTATTTTACATTCCAATCAAAAGAAAACATTAGCAGACGATTATTCTGAAGTTGCCAAAGTTTCATCTCAAAATGCAAACAAAAGAATGAATTACAAAATCGTTTTCATAAAAGTGTAAACGACCCTTTGTACATTTGCCTTCATAAATATTTGCACATAATGTGCCTTTTCCTTTGCACCAGCATACCTTTTTGTATTTTTCTTGTGAACTAAGGATCGTACAGTTATCGTTCTTTGGGCATTCGTTATGTACTCCCAATGAGCAATCTAACCTTTTAGGGGCTATGTTTGGGACATTCTGTATAAAGGAGAAAAGTAAATCCGTCACTCACCCATCACGTTATATCCGGAACTACACTGGCCTCAAAAAGTTAAGGTACAACCGGGTTTTTGTATCTAATTTGCAAATGAATGAATGTAGAAACAAAAAAATTTGGAGGATATCTGCATTAAATAGTTTTTTATTGAATGCGTCATAGAAATTTGTATAAGTGTATTGCAAAAACGATTTATAACAAAAAAAGCAATCTCTGCGGAAAAGTCCATTCTTGTCACAGTGTTATATGGTAAAATGGCATAAAAACAATACAAAAATGGGTTCTAATAAGGAATGTGTCCACCCCCTAACTTGAATGCATTGGCGGCATCGATTTCCATGCTCTTTATTAAGTTGTCGGACACCGGAATAGGAAGCGAAGACCAGACACAGAGTAAGTCTTGTTTCCGCGCTTGTAACGACCTTGGAGGAGGATTTAAAGCAGCAACCTCTCTGCCAAGATAGTCCCAAAGATGTTCTATTGGATTCAGGTCTGAGATCGAGCTGGCCATTCCATTCGTTCCAACCGTGATCCTCCAGATACTCCTCAACAATCCGAGCTCGGTGAGGTCGTGCATTATCATCCATCAGAATGAAGTCGTTACCAATAGCAGCAGCATATGGGCGGACATATGGATCAAGGATCTCATCCCGATATCTAAGACCAGTTACGGTTCCTCCATGGAACACATTTGTGGCCACCGAGCGATGCCCAAACCAGGATTCCACCACCTCTATAACTGTGTCTTTCAACAGTGTCGGATTGATGGTATCCGCTGTTCCTCCAGATCAGTAGACGCCCTGAATCACTCTCCATTGTAAATCTGGATCGTCTGTGAACAGCACAGAAGCCCATTGTTGCTGCGTCCAAGAAACATGTTCTCTTGCCCAGCATAAGCGGTTCCTTCGCTGTCGTCCGTTGAGGGAACGCACACAACTGGTCTTCTTGCATACAGACCTGCATTGTGAAGACGATTTCGCACCGTAGTAGCGGAGATTCTTCTTCCTGATGCTTGAAAGTGGTCTGCAACGAGCTGCGGCACAGTAGTGGTTCTTCCCTTCGTGCCGAAAGAGCTAGAAAACGGTCTTCTGCAGGTGTTGTAGCTCGTGGTCGGCCTGGAACAGGTCTTCTGGACACAGAATCTTCGGTTGGTATTGATCCCAAAGTCGCTGAACAACACTACGAGACACATTGAGACGTCTAGCAGCATCAGCCTGCGACAATCCCATTTCCATCCATCCAACTGCCCGCCACCTTAACGAATTGAAACGACGTCTCTGAGACATTTTCTAAACTCTATTGACTATTGTCACCGAAACTGCCAACAACTGTTGAAAATCAACACAACTTACACACAAAAGTACGAAAGCTTGATATTTGCATATTTTTCTCTCACTCATAAATATACGTTCTTTTCTATAAAATAACAGTGGTAGCAATCGTTTTTGCATTAATGTTTTTAAAGTTCGTTATTATCATTCATGTAAACTATGCATTTTATTGTTACTTTTTTTTATGGGTGAGCTGAGGCCAGTGTATTAGAGCCACAGACTTGAAATTCAGCATGCATGTTCCTTTCATGGAGTAAAGATCCACTAAGAACGGATTTTGTGAAAATTGAACTCCAAGAATAGGTGTTATAGATAAATATTACAGTTTTAGAACTATAAGACCTACGGACTTGAAATTTGGCAGGTATGTTCCTTTTATGCTGCAGACATCCGATAGAAAAGGGATTTTGGAAAAATCCATTTTTAACAGGCGTTACGAGGGATTAAGATGCGTAATAGGTAAATATTCCAGTTTTTGAGCTATTACTCCTAGAGAATCAAATTTTGGCATGCAGGTTCCTTTTATGAAGAGAATTCCACTGATGACAATTTTTGCGAAATCAACCCCCAAGAAGGTATTATACATATATTGCTGTTTTTGTACAACTGAAATCAAAAACTTAAAATTTGGCAAGCATGTTTATTTTGTTCAAAATAGATCCATTAAAAATGGGTTTTGTGAAAATGCTCTTTAGGGGAGGTGTAACGGAAGCATAAGAGATAATTCTACAAAAATTTTAGAAATTCAAGTCCTGTCCCTTTTAGATCAAGAGGCGTGAGCTATAAGAATGTTTTTTAAAAATATAATCGATCCCTGAATGCTATGAATAATATACATATACATATATATATACATATATATATACATATATATACATATAAATATACATATATATATATACATATATATACATATATATATATACATATATATATACATATATATATATATACATATATATATACATATATATACATATATATACATATATATATATATACATATATATATACACATATATATACATATATATACACATATATATACATATATATACACATATATATACATATATATACACACATATATATATATACATATATATACACATATATATATATACATATATATACACATATATATACATATATATACACATATATATACATATATATATACACATATATATATATATACGAGTATATATATATATATGTATATAAACTTATACATAATTTATTTTAGATGTATAATTAGTACATATTCATACAACATTATGAAATACCTAGAGAAACGAACGGGTAACGGCTAGTATATATAGAAAGAGAAAAATGGAGGGAGAGAAAGAACATGGGAAATTAGGAAAATAAAACGGAACAAAAGCTTAAAAATTCAAAATACAATTTGGAACTGAGGACCAAATGCGTGGGGTTAGACTAGTTTGATGGAGTCTCAACCTTACTTTTTAGCGTCTCGTTAAATTAATAAAGATGTATCAAAAAACAAGAGTACAATAGGTGAAACTTCAAAATAAATAGATGGTTTGTTAATCGAAGGTATAAAAAACATCAAAGTAATATAGAAATAATGCCTAAAAAGTATGCATACAATATAGATCACAAAAATGAAAACCATGACATGCGTGTAAAACTGTTATCGACTCTTTAAAGTATATATCTTTAAGACACGAAAAGTGGTACGTCACTATTATTAGAATTTCGAAAATGATGGGACCTGGTTGTTTATTTGCTTAAACTGTTGAAATTCGTAAAAACATAAAATTTTTCTAGTGAACATGTCAGAATGCGCAAATTGTGAAAAAAGTAATATAACCTTCTCAGTTAAAACACTGACAAGCTGTCTTTGTGATTCTGTTTTTATGGAGTGGTTCTGATAATCAATCACAGTTCGCAATGTTTCGATGCATTTATAACGTCCATTTGTTTACGGAAATTTACAAATAATCATTTTAAAAACAATTGTAGAATAATTTCTTAATATTATTCAACTTGTTTATTTTGCGTGAAGTTAAATTATTATTTCGGAGTAAAACTTTAATGTAATATTTCTATGTAGATAGATATAAGTAAGTTGCTATTTCAGAGAGGTATTTTAATTCTATGGAAAGTAAATGCGTCTCTCTCTTTTATTATAAGAGGTTGTTGTAGCCTAGAGGTTATGGTCATGAACTCAAAATAGGCATATCCCGATTTCTAGCCTAGTGCCATTGAAGATCTGCCGAGTACAGGATGCATATTAAGTCTGTTGTAGCTCAATGTCCTTCCGTTTTGGGAATGAGATAGTTTGGAGAGGTGGTGCCAGCTAAGATGCTCTTCTCATCTCGTGACAGAGCCTCAAAATTGTGAGATCCGTTGTCAATAGCCCTCGTGTTGCTTTATAAAGTGACACATGTTAAAAAATACTCACTCACTCTTTTATCATAAAGTTTACTTTTTCCTTTTATTAACCTCTTAAGTGGTCAATTGTTTTGTCCAAAGCGTTCCAACAAAAGACAAAAACTGAGCATAATACATAACTAAGTGCGAAAAAATTAAAAAAATTTTATTTTAATTTTCAGTTTTGAAATTTCCAGAGATTGTTTTTTATTTTATAAATGTAGATCACAAAGCCACCCCCCCCTAAATGTTTGCTTTTTAAAAGCACATTATGCACGGTATGAAGAATGCTTCATATTTTCAAAAGATTTTCTCTCATACTTACAAAAAAAGTTTAATATGCGTACCTCTTTTTCAAACGGTTGTGGCTTTTGTGTGTGTGTGCATACATGTATGCACACACAATTTGAAGCATGGTGTACTTAATAAGTCTTACATTGTAATGGGAACGCAGATAATATCGGCTTTGTTGGATTATCTTTCCATTTTCATGTTTTCTCAAGCAACAAACTGCACTTTGTCTTGCCAATCCCCATTCTTTATCGAATATTTTCAAGAATCTAAATTCCTGCCTTCAATGAAAAATCCCTGCCTTTACCACAAAGAGAATTCCGGATGAGAAGTATTTCAGTATCAAGTATAAACTGCATCTCTTAAAAACATTAGCTTTAATAATCTCACTATAAGAATTAAAAACATGTTCAAGTCAAAGATAGAAATCAATATTAGTGCTCATACAGAGTACCGGTAAACCAGTTGTGGCAGCTTTCGGTAGCCCGTACGGTGTACAGACAAAGCAGTTAAGTGGTTAACTGCTAACTGCTAATCAAAATTAAAAAATTCAAAGTTTTTGCGCAGAGTCAAACATCACATACAGTCAATGCAGTGCTTCTCGAACTTTCAATATTCGCGACCCAATATTCAATCATTATTTTCATCCCCCCCCCGTACAATAACGATACATTGAATTCAATAATACTATATTTTGAAGATAAACCTACGGTTCGACTTTTACCTCTTTAGTACCACCGGCGTATATAAACGTCTCACTCAGCCAGTGTGTTAATTGCACCGGATGTATATATACGTCTTTCCGAAGCACGATGTTTTCGTGCACTGCTATCCATGCATTTATTCCGAAGGCTTTGGAATCCAATAAAAAGAGCTTGATTGTCCTTGCGAAGGGTTTACTTGTTTCAGATTATTTGTTTCTTTATTCCTTTAACCTCCCCCTTCCCAATACAGCAGATATGCTCGTTTACGTGTTAAACAGCAGCATTACGGAGGGAATCACGTAATTTTTAACCGGCATTTAAGGGATTGACTATAAACCGTATAAATTATCAAGATAAGTGTTAATTTTTGTTTTTAATTTTTAAGCCTATGGTGACACTGGTAATTATTAAACTTGTTCTAAACGTAGTATCTTTAAAATGATTATAAAATTCATTGCACAGTACTGATATATTTATAACTGTAAATGTGTATTTCCTTTTTTATTTGTTTTCTTTTATTATATTGATAATTTTTTAAGCAATCTTTTGTTTCTCCTTTTCATTATGCTCGCGCCCCCCCTTGCAGGGTTATCACGCCCCCTAGGTTGAGAAACACTGAGTTAATGTCATCAGGGTATTGAATATTTATTTTGATTTAAGTTCTCTAACAACTAATAATAATCAAAAGGCTGTGTAACGATAAAGAAAGGGGGATTTATTATCAAAATATGATCTTTCAAAGAAGAAATATAAAAATATTACTGACGAAGCAGTTACTGTGGTAACTGCTTCGATAACATCTCTTTAAAATTCCGCCTTGAGCCAGCCCTTTAATTTGTTTATAAAGCTTTAGAATGGATGCAATGGAGTTTTCTTGTAGTACAAGTTTGACAGGAGTATTAATTTTTGCTGATTTTATTGCGTGATATAAAGGATGTATGTAGTACATTAACACATAAGAATTCTGTTCCTATGATCTATATCTATGAAGTTAAAAATTCTTATCAAACCTATATATAGAAAAAATCGTTTCAGCTTTTATGAATTTCTAACCTACTTTTAATTATTACTGCGTGTGTATGCTTAAAAAAATTAGCAATGAGATATTTTGAAGATCCTATTGAAAAATCTTTCCACAGTTGGTAATATTATAGCCATTTGTAATACAACGAAAAAAAAAAAGATTTTTTTTTAAATTGGGTGTTTATATATATAAAATATGAATGTTTGAAAATATTTAATATTTATAAAGTAAATACAAAAATTTTATTAAGTACTTCCCACAGGATTATCTCTACTGCCATATTCAGATATTTAAAAATCGTTATTGTTATAAATATGGTCGCCTAGCAATCCTTTGTAATAATATTTACATATAAGAGTAATATTTTTGTTGAACTTATATAAATATACACAACCACAAAATCCTTTTGTAAATTCCCTATGCATGTAGATTCTCTGTAGAAAAGTAAAGTTTAAAACCTTTAAATTTAACCTTATTTTCAATATTAAAGTTGAAATTCGAGATCTCCTTTAAATGAATTGATCGAAAACTACAACAGACATTCTTGAAAATTGAAGAAGGCTTATTCTCCAGGGAAAAATATCCAAGTCCTTTCTGATCTTATTTTTATAGATCAAGTAAAGAATTTATAATAACTTTTGCGTAATATATATATATATATATATATATATATATATATATATATATATATATATATATATATATATATATATATTGCTTAAATCAGAAATACAAAATTAATTTTATTAATAGTTATAGGAATAAAGCTATTCAATGTAGTAAGGATTAAAAATTCTTAGATTATTAATATTTTATTACTATAAATTTACACATAATTCCTAGTTATAGTTACCTCCATATTCTAATATTAGATAATAAAATTACTTATTATTATTATTTTATTCATATATATTCCAATGTCACTAAAGTTATGCTAATTTTTAACTCTCTTTTTAATTTTTATTTCTATTATTTTAATAATTTTGTTAAGTTCTACATTTCAGCCATTCGCAAGCTATGAATCTGCATTAGGGTCTAGAATCTGGCAATAATTTATTGCTCTCAGATTTAGCGCGAGCTCTGCAATTTTTAGTTAAATTACTTCTAACTTGTAAAGGATTTAGATATTCCTATCCATATTACTTTCAATAGGTTTTTGCTCAGTATTATTTACATAAAGGGGAAGGTTGGCTGGCCAAAAAGCATGTGCAACCCCACTTTTATATAAATTATTTTATATATTAGCTGTCTTAACTCAGCAATGTTTATAATACTGCAGCATCCATTTTATAATTTTTAATCTCGGTAGCCCATGTGTCCTTCATTGTGTGATTTTCTACTGTCTATATGTTTTTCGAATGTGATTGATAGATGCTTATCTCTTGTTTGTGTAGAGAATTAGGCTATAATATATGCAGTGGTTTTGAGTGGAAGGCTTTATTTACTTTAATTTCCATTAGTAGGTTGTGGATGTAACTGTTGTTGGAGTGATGAGGAATCATTTAGTATAAGGAAACATCTTAAGTAGCATTTAACATTTATTTACGATCACACATACGAATAAAAAAAACTGGACAACATTTAGCTTAGCGATATTGCAAAACAAGCAGTGGCAGGCATTTTACATGACTGGAACAAAAGTAGAGTGAATTTTTCAGAGATCTTCGGTATCTATTTAAAATGGCAACCAGAAGTTCCAAAACTGACTGAATTTTCTGATTGGTAACGAATGACTTTTCTAATTTTCTAAAGCAGCGTTTCTCAAACTGTGGGACGCGATAACTGTACGAGGGGGCGCAAGCCTATTGAAAAGTTGAAAACAAAAGATTATTAAAAAATTATTAATTTACTGAAAGTAAACAAACAAAATGCTTTCTGATATAATAAAATATAAAAAATACACATTTACACGGATGTAATACACTTTTAAATGTATCAGAGTACTGTACAATATATTTTATTATTAATTTAACAATTCTAAGTTAAGAACAAGTGTGTGATAATTGCCAATGACCCAATGAGCTTGTATTGACCCTTATCTTGATAATTTGTACAGTTTATAATTAATTCTTAACTGCCTATTAAAAGTTACGCGATTCGCTCCCAATGTAGCTCCCCACGTAGACGTGCGTAATTTGATGTTTTTTTATGGGAGGAGAAGGAGAGAAGTGCAAGAAATAAGCACAAATCCTCTGAAATATGTAAATCCTTCGTAAACACTGACAAGGTCCTTTTATTGCCTTCCAAAGCCTTCGGAATAATTGTATGGATACCAGTGCTCAGAAAAATCGTATTCGGAAAAATGCATATACACCCCCAGAAAATTAATGATTTGGCTGAACGAGACGTTTATATACGTCGGTGGCACAAAAGAGATTAAATTCGTATTGTATCTTTAATGTCAAAGTATAGTATTATTGAATTCAATGCATTGTTATTGTATGGAGGGGGGCGGGGCACGATGAAAATGATGATTGGATTTTGGTTCGTGAATATTGAAAGTTTGAGAGAAACATTGTCCTAAAGATTATTCATTTTAACTTAAGAACTTTTCATTTCGAGGAGGTTACGATTATATCCCATTAGGTGGGTGTCTATTTGCGTGAAGTTCTGGAGGAGCAGGCCTATTACAAATTTAAAAAACTGTTAAAAGGAAATTAACGTGAATTGTTATTATATGTATATAAAGTGTGTGTTCACTCTTCATTTTTGGCAATCATTATATAATATAAGATAGACCTAAATTTGTAAGAAGAAATGCAAATGTACCTGGGGAAGAGTTATACGTTTTATATTGAAATAAAGAAGACTTTTATTCGAAGTTATTTTATGTTAAGAAAGAGGAACAAGGCATTCACGCGTAGAGTAGATATAAGTAAAATATGATAAAATATGATTAGTAAGCCAGCATTTGTAACACATATTCGCGATCAATTATCCGTTACGATTTTATAAATTAATTACAGAAGCGAATTATTATGTAATCCATTAACCATTATTAATGTTATTAGCATAATACAGTTGACCGGTATTACGTTATCCAGTGTCATTGAAGAATGGATAAATGAGTATTTAATGAATTATTTAAGCAGTTATGGGGTGGAAATGACTTCAACAAGCATTAGAGTATTAGGGATATCATTATATTCTAGATCAATACATTATTTTGTTTATTTTACTTTTTTTTTACTGTAGGAAAGCAAGTGATCATGAAACGTGCAAGAAGTTATTTGTCTGTGAGGAAACGCTTTGGTTATTCGTCAGTAAATTTATGCAGCAAGAATATCATTCCAGCTTCTTTTCTTCCTTCATTTGGTAATTTGGATTTGAATGTGCATTTCATGTACATCTAAATTTATATTAGAGTCAATCTTTCAAAGCATTGATTAAGGACCTTTAAAAACTGAGTTTTTAATAAGTGTGGACAGTTCAACTAAATTTTGATCAATTTGATGAGATCAAACACGAGGTTAGAAAAAGAAGAGACGGTATTAATTGTGTCTTTATTTGCATTTATAAATAAGAAATGTTTTAAGGAGAAAACAATTTTGCAGTTTTCAAGCGGAACCTCCCTAGTTATTAATTAAAGATAAAAATAATCCTAAAAAGCTCCTTTAAATAAGTAATAATCGCACTTTATACTACTGTTAAATACGGAGTATATAACGCGCCCCTATGCTTTCAAGTTGTTGTTGTTTTTTAAATGTTTAGGTTTGTTCGCCGTATAACGCGTATCCCCTGTAAGATTTGAACCTGCAATGTACGTGACATGCAATTATGTTTTGAAATAATTTATTCGAGGTATTAACCCTGAATTTCGAAAAAATCGCATACTTCCAGAACTACAACCCCTTTAAATTAGTTATATGTCATTTATTTTAAATAAACAGTATTCCATTCCCTGAAAAAAGTATAACTTTTTTATGCTCATCTCTTTTTTTTTTTTGAAGCTATCATTTTCATACCCGGCATATAACCACGCACTCATAAATTTCAATTTTACGCCTGAGTTTACGGTCATTAAATTTTAGTTTTGTACATTTTTTTCTTTAAGTCTTAATGCTGAACTGAACTCAGTGGCACAACAGCCCATAAGGGTCAAAGCCTACTTTTCCTATCTCAGCGTTCTTGACCTTAGGTGCAAGTGAAGATGGTTCGGTCAAGTGGTCAGTCTGATATGAAAATTCCAGTGTTCTTTAAATCTTACTAGTGAACTGAACTCAGTGGCAAAACAGCCCATAAGGGTCAAGGACTACTGTTCCTATCTCAGCGATCTTGACCTTAGGTGCTGGGGTGCATGTGCAGGTGGTTCGGTCAAGTAGTCAGTCTAACGTGAAAAATCTAGTGTTCAGTTCCCTTGCGCTAGTTTGGTACTCATTTATCGACCCACCGAAGGAATGAAAGTCTGAGTCGAACTTGCCCAGCCCGGGATTTGAATCCCGGACCTGTGGTGTGGAAGCACGATACGCTATAACTCAGCCACTAAATCTCCTTTGTTACTGGTTTATCCGCGATTCTTCCACTTATCCTCTTGGGTAAAATTAATCTTTAACTGTGAATTCAGTTGAAAACTTTTCTCGGTGAAGAAGACGAGATTTAGGCAAAAAATGAGTATTTCTATCTTAACGTTGACATTAGAGTAGACCATGTTGGTCGATGGTTGATAGCTAATGGTTGAAAGCAGAGACTAAATTGTGGGACAAGATTACGAGACCGGTCGTATAGTTAAGTAAGTTATCTATGAGAATTCACACGTAGGAGTCAAGAGAGATTCAGTATTTAGATATTGTTTAGTGTATTCTCCTTTAATGCATTGTGTGATAGCAATGTGAATAATAAAACTGTGTTTATATATATATATATATATATATATATATATATATATATATATATATATATATAAACACAGTTTTAATATTCATTTTACTTAATACTTATATATATATATATATATATATATATATATATATATATATATATATATATATATAAACACAGTTTTATTATTCATTCATTTAATACTTATATATATATATATATATATATATATATATATATATAAAGTATTATGACTGATCCTTGCTCGAACCCCAAACAGTAAGTTCCTCTAGGGCGTTACACC